>VWZT01011105.1:275335-358425 GCA_013397055.1 Pachycephala philippinensis | reverse complement strand
TTTTTTTTTTTTTAATCCACAGAATTTTGCTCAGGAAACTGCTGAGTTCAGTGAAAGGAGATGACAGACCTGGCTTTGAAGCAGAGATATTGCTACTGAAAGTAGGATTGTCGCCACAAGCAGTGTGCCATAAACACATCAAGGCTTAGGCAAAAAAAATCACTGGTTGAGGTTAAACCTTAGACTTAACCATGGCCAAAAAAATGTGGGTTTAAAGCTGATACTTTTACACTAGAAGCTGCTTAGCATTTAAAGCTCTACTAAGTATCAATGCTTAACTATTGCAGGGGTTTGTTTGTTTGTTTTTTGTCAAGTCCAACACCAGCAAAGCTTCAGAGGTACCATTTTTATACTCTTGTAAAGGCGGTGGGAGGATAAGAACTTTTTTCACATTTTACCACAACTCTGCAATGGGGCTTTAGAGAAATGTTACATTACTTTCTCTGCTTCCTGTGGTGTTTTCTACCAGAAGGGTTAAATATTTCCTTTTTTTCTGCTTCATCCTCCTCAGATCAGCAGAGATCTGAAACAGAACCTCCAGTTACATCAGTGAGACCACAGTTTGTCTCAAGGTCCTCTTAGTTTGCCATGTGAACTTGCCCCATCCCTTACTGCACGTAAACCATTTCAGCTGATTGAACTTACAGGCATGTCAGTCGAAGAACACATAGGTACTGACTGCTGCTGGAGACTGAAAAAAAAACCCCAAAATACACCAGTTGTGCCTTTTGCAAAGGAAACGTGTTGGCCAGAGAATAAGCTGCATTCCCAGTAGGATCTTTGAAACTGACACAAAGCATTTCTAGGAATTATGCATGTTTCTTTCGATGGCAATTCAATGCATTTCTCTCTCTCTCTCCCCCACCTGCCCAAATCTTTAGCTTCAGTTCACCAGAGTGGCTGAGAACAGCGGCTGACACCCTTCCCCAGACATATAAATGTAAGGAAAACCCCGAGGCCTGATTGTATCTGTCATTTGTACCAACAGTCATGGGCTGCGAAGGCTGAAAACAATCGTCCCCCCTCCTGTGCCAGGGCTGCGCAGTTATTGTTGTTCCCACTGTTTTGTCCTGCGGCAGTGACCCCGGGATCCCCGGCACAGAGCGTGGAGAGACAGGGAGCAAAACCCAGGGCAAACCGTGAACCGCTTCCAAAGGGCTTCAGCAAATAAACAAGAGGGGGATGATATTTGTTGTTTCCATTTTGCAGTCAGAGAAGCAAGAGCCGGGTCAGTGACACCAAAGGAAGCTAGAAACCCTCTGGCTTGTAGGTCCCAGCTGGCTCCTTTGGTATCACTGGTTTCTCCCTAAACATCTCCTGCCTCCCCAGTGGATGCTGCTGCTCCCAGTTAGCACCTCCCAAAGGCCTCAGGCTTGGTGGGTAGAGAGTGCAGAATCACAAAATCATAGAATCATAGAATCACAGAATCACAGAATGGTTTGGTTTGGAAGGGATCTTAAAGATCATCTCATTCCATCCCCTGCCATGGGCAGGGACACCTTCCACTATCCCAGGTTGCTCAGAGCCCCATCCAGCCTGGCCTTGGACACTGCCAGGGATGGGGCAGCCACACCTCCTCTGGAAAACCTGTGCCAGGGCTCTACCATCCTCACAGGGAACAATTTCTTCCTCATATCCAATCCAAACCTGCTCTCTGTCAGTGTGAAGCCATTCCCCCTTGTCCTGTCACTCCAGGCCCTTGTCAAGAGTCTCTCTCCATCTTTCCTGTGGGCTCCCTTCAGGCACTGCAAGGCCACAATGAGGTCACCCCAAAGCCTTCTCTTCTCCAGGCTGAACCATCCCAATTCCCTAAGCCTTTCCTCACAGCAGAGCTGCTCCACCCCTTTGATCCCCTTGGTCTCCTTCCCCTGGACTTGCTCCAGAATCCATGCCGTGTACTCCTTACCTTGTTCATGACTGCAGCTCTCCATGGCTGGGGTGGGAGCATTTCTGCGCTGCCCCATGACAACTCGCATCTGTGCCTCCATCTCTACTCTGGTCTCATTTTTCCACGTATAAGCTATACCTTCCCCCTTTATCTCATTTTCTTCTCTGCTCTTTTCAACTTTTTGCCTTGTGTGTATCTGATACTTTTATTAGTCTCTTGTATTTTCTATTTATGATCTATGTGCAGTGTAATTCCTATTATGACTATTTGGTTCCTATAAAAAGTGAAGTTTATTGTTGGGACTGATCCAAATCTGGAAGGAAAATGTCATCGCTTTTTTTTCTCCCCATCAAAATTTGAGGTTGCACATTCAGCTCTCTGAGTGGGTGAGGGTTTTGCTATTTTCGGAAACATTTCAGTCAAAATCTCCTATTCTGCTGTCCAACGAAATATAAAATCATGCTGCAAGTTTTTGCTGAAGCTCTGAGTTCCAGCCAGCTCTGTCCTACTGCTGCAGTTCTAAAATAATGTCACTTTGTGGCCATTTCCTAATAAACAGCTGCCAGTATGGAGGAAAAGCAGACTATTTTCATTAAAAGGATTGCTTACCCTGCAGGGTCCATCTCACACAATAATAACAAGATGCCTAAAAGAAATCAGAAAGATCCCCCAGCTTCAAGAGACCCAAATTTTGAAGGGAATTTCAAGTTTGTCAACAGAGAGAACAAGGCTCTTTGCAAGGAGAGTTTATTCTGCTTCCTGTCATGGCCAGCTTAGCACATTTAGCACAGGAAAAACACTGAAATGTCAAGTCAAAAGATGAAGCAGGACTTCTAAAAGGTACCAACAGCAAAAGCAGCATGAATTCAGAGGAGGTTTCACAGCTCATACCATGGGTTAAACCTGTATTTTCTGCTGTATTCCTAACCTTGCTTCGTGACAGGGTGGCTTAGATGCCCAGAAAATGGTTGGGAAGACATCTCCCAGGACATGACAGGCTCACTTGGGGGTGTACCACAGCTGGCTCAGGAGGGTTTTGTTACCTCCTGGCTGCACCTCCCTGAACTGTGTTGCAGCTCTCACTTCCATGGGTCAGAAATGCACATCCCATGTGGCAGCGTACAGGATGCTGTTCCTGGTAGATACCAACACACAGACATTGCACAGTGGGTCATTTGAAGAAGTGTGTTCCTATGCACCCTATTTCCAAGTAGTCCAGAAGAAGTGAGGACCTTGGTTATATCTGGTGTAATACCAGGTTAATACCAGATATTAAGGTAATGAGTGACAGGCATGTAAAGTATGATACTCCCACTGCTTTTCCTTGTGGAAAAAAAGATGTGTGTGATGCTGCTTACCTGCATAACACTGAGATCTGGCCATAGCAGCAATGAAAGACCCAGCACAGCACTTAAGCACGCACCAAATTTCATGAAGGTCCTTAATTGTTTTCTGGTGGCTGGATTATTTTTTCAGACCTCTGGATCGCTCTGCCAAATGGAGGGGTTCGAACCACACCACTGAGGTGTCCAGAACAGAGACAACAAGAGCACAGTCCCGCTATTGCTGTGTGTAGAGAAATGGCTGGAAGGGACACAAACCCAGTGGCTGTCATTGTCATGCGAGGCTCTCTCTAGGCACAGCAGTCCCAGCTCTGCATTCTGCATGCAGCTCTCGGGGCAGCTGCTCACAACAATGGGGCCTCTATTCCTTCTGGCCCAGGCAGGGAAACAGAAGCATGGTGAAAACATAAGCTACTCAGACAAGATTAAATGCAACCCATGTAGTGATGAATCTCACAAGAAGCATTTAGGTTTCCATTCTCGGGTCTGTGCCCTACTGCCTCGAGTAGATGCCTCTCTGGGTCTCTGGCTCTCACCTCCACCTCTATCTCCATTTCTGTTTTCATCGTCCCCAGGACAGACATGGAAATGCTGGAGTCCTATTTGAGCTCAGCTAGCAGAAATCGCTTTGTAAATCTGTGAGCAGATTTGCAACTGAATGCAAAGACAACATTTCCACCACTACTATCATAAAAAAAGTATCCAGGACAGACCCCAGTGCAGGTCACTGCTCTGCTGGTTCACATCATCCAACTGTCTGTGCTTTCTTCTACATGAGAAGACAAAGATATTTTCACAAATAATGAGAGGGGCAGGAGGAAAAAGGTAGAAATTTTCAGAGTATTTCATATTCCAGCTTTTGTGCAGAAACAATTAACAAGCAAATACATGTTGTGTGTCTGATCCTGGAGAATTCTGTCCCAAATCAGCACAGTGCTGTGATTAACTGAATGGGTTGTGCTGCATAGTCTGTCTTGTAACAGTTGGAAGAACAGTCTTTTCCCTTGATAATGCCTGAGTGTCAGGTTCAGGGGGCCGGTGTAGATTTGGTGGCCATGCCTTCTCCCCTGACTGAGATTAGCCACCATCTGGTAGTGCTTCAGAGAAGAACCTTTCCCCATTGTCACTTCCTTTGTCTGATGGTCTGTAACATCTGACCTCTGCTTCACAGGTCGTGGCCTTCACCTCCTTTCTTTCCAACAGGAATAACGACAGCAGGGTTAAGTTTATATGATACCTCTGGTAAGTGCTACTTCTGAGCACTGGGCTTTCACAGCACTCCTCCTTTCTTTGATGCTAAAGTTTCTGTTTTGACCTCCGTGCAACATTAAATCAGTCTGCCCTATCTGCCACCAATCTGGCTCCTTGGTTTGCAGGGATCTGCACTCCTGTTTCTCTCTTCTGGCTCATGGTTTGCGGAGAGTTTGTAAGGTGTGTGCCAGTTGTCTTTGCAAAGGTAAACATTTTTTTTCTTTTCCCATAATCAGAGCTTTAAAATCTTTCTCCCATTCAATTATATAGCTCTTACTGTTGTTCCATGATGGACTAAAGGTTCACCAACTATCAAAGCAAGTGATAATCTTGCCCCAAAGTGCTTCCTCTCTGATGTCAAACAGGGGACATTTTACATTTTTCTTTATTAAAGGACTGAACTCCATGGCAAAACTCCATTAGCTACTGTGAGAACAGGATTTCATGTTAAGTGATTTCCTGAAATTGATGGCAAAATATTCTGTCAAGACAACCCTACATTCCTGAATGTTGAATCCTGTGCCACACCACTGACAAGAAGGGCATGGAGGGGTTCCATGGTAAAAGGACACGTCATGGTCTTCCAGTGTCACTCTTCCTACTGCTGTGGAGTGTCTTACATTCTCATTCCCTAGACTGAGAGATTCAGGCTGACAAGGAAGTGAATTTAGGTTCCGTATAAATGACAAACTTGACAGCCTTGGAGGCCACACAAGAGAGGCTTAGACATGGAAACAGAAATACAAATGTTCCTTGCGTGAACCTGCCAATTCCTGGCTTGGGATGTAAGCTCTCTCTGTACAATAGCACAGTTTTACTTTCCCTGAACATTCAGGCATATATTTTTGAAGAATTTGGACAAATGCTGGTGGTCTGCTCTCCTGGAAACCAGTTCAGGTCAGATACTTGATTACTTTTAGGTCCCCTAACTGCCATGAGAGTGTCAAGAAGAGATGCTGAATGCACGGGCAGGTACCTGGTAGGATCCTGGGAACCAGACTGTGTGAGTCTCACAGCCAGTCCCTGCCACTGCCTGGGATCGCAAAACAAAAGCAACCTTTAGTTCACAAGCTCTGCAAGCATGTGGCTTCACAGCATGAGCAGCAGCAAGGATGTGATTGCACAGGGGCAGCTGAACAATCTAAAGCACTCGCTCTGGGAAGAGGCAAGGAAGGATAGGTGAGAGCAACCATCCCCATGTCACCCTGGGAACAAGTCACAGGCTCAGCCAGACCTGCCTCAGTCCGTGATGGAACGGGGACCCTCAGGTATCCCTTCTGTACCTCTGTGTCTGATTGTGCCCCAGGGCACCTCTTCCCTGGCTCTCCAAGGTGTGGTTTGCTGTCATGTTTTCAGGCATGTGCAGATATTGGTGTGCAGTTCCTGGCTGGGGAAGCCTGGAAACTCCTGAGGTACAATTCACCTCAAAGATGCATTTCAGACGCAGGGCCAGACAGTGCCATCACTGTGATCAGGGGCTGCTTTGGGTGCAGTTTCATTTGTAGGTGCTTTTCAGCCTGGTTCCTCTGACAGAGCCATGGAAGTGCCATACAGGCAATTTAGAAAGGGGTTGTCACCCCTGCTGTTTATCGACAAGGGCCTGGAGTGACAGGACAAGGGGGAATGGCTTCAAACTGACAGAGAGCAGGGTTAGACTGGATATTAGGATGAAATTCTCCCTGTGAGGGTGGTGAGGCCCTGGCACAGGTTGCCCAGAGAAGCTGTGGCTGCCCCATCCCTGGCAGTGTCCAAGGCCAGGTTGGATGGGGCTCTGAGCAACCTGGGATAGTGGAAGGTGTTCCTGCCCATGGCAGGGGGGTGGAATGAGGTGATCTTTAAGATCCCTTCCAGATCAAACCAGAATTCTATAATTCTCTTGGAGGATCTTTTACATCTTGTCCCCCAACTCTGTCATTACTCGGAGCTGGGCTGGAATGTTGCTGCTCCCCCTTTGGCTGGGAGGGGTGAATCCCTTTCAGGCATTCTTTTATATATTGGGAAATATCTGCCAAATAATTACTGAAGCTGCTTTTAAAAATTTTAAAGTCTTAAAATAGAAGTCATCCCAGTCATTTCAATGGCCATGCAATTAAGTTTTGGAGGAAAAGAGAAAAGAAAATAATGACTATGATTCTGTGCTGGGTATTTTGAAAGAAGACCACTAGGCTTCATCCCTGGCAGTGTTCAGCGCCAGGTTGGATGGGGCTCTGAGCAACCTGAGATAGTGGAAGGTGTCCCTGCCCACGGCAGGGGGGTTGGAACTGTGGGGTCTTTGAGGACCTTTTCCACCCAGGCCGTTCCGTGATTCCAAGATTTTCCAACCTCTTCCAGCAGGCCCCGGGTGCAGCTGCTGACGGTGCCGGCAGGGGCCGCGCGCGGGCCACGGTGCCGGCGCTGATCCCGTTCCCCGCATCCCAAAGCGCTGCGGTCGGCGCTGGCACCTGGCTGCTGCTCGAGCGAAAACAGCAAAAAAACAACAGCCCGTGGCTGAGGCTTTTAAAAAGGAAAGTTTTCTATGTTCTCTTTTCCATCAGGTTTTGCTCCTTCTCTTCCTTCACTTACTGTTGAAGCTTGAGCTGCTGGGATGGATTCTCTTCTGCAACCGGCCTCCATTCGGCAGAATATGCCGGCATAAAATACCTTGCCTTTCCTGGAGGGCTCCTCTCTAGACTAGGAGAACCTCAACTGAAAATGAAGCTTGTGGTTTACGGCTTCTTTAGCCTTATGTCTCGGAGTAATGGCCAACACAGACATGCAGAACTGCTGGAATTGTGCATAAGTAACACAAGGCATGCAAAGATTTGCTTGTCATCATTCCTAGGGGATGCCCACTTAAGAATAATTACGTACATTCGTACATTGTAGTCAAGACGCCTTTTTTTTTTTTTTTTTTTTTTTTTTTTTTTTTTTTNTTTTTTTTTTTTTTTTGCCAGGCTGTATAATGAGACATTTTCTCTGCGCATCCAAGGAAGGTACATGATGTGATTCTTGGGCTCGATGGTCCTGATGAGTCCCTTCCAACTCAGCATATTCTGCGATTCTAAGAACCTGCAAAACCTAGGGGAAGATATTCCAGGGCATCTCTCTTTGGATTTGGCATTGACTGTAGCATTCAGAAGTTAAACACATAGCTAATAAAAGAATGTGCAGTAATTCATTTTTAATGATCGTTTCCTGGGTGTGGCAAGTGGTTTTGTCGCTTTAAATTCTTATGCAAATAAAATCAGGCTAATCTTCTTAAATAGGTAGCTGTAGCTGTGTCAGCCTATTCCTGAGCTGGCAGGAGTGCTGCATAATACTTGGAATTCTCTAAATTGTTCATGTCAGTGGGATATCAACTATCAGCACAATAATAATGATAATAGGCATGTGTTTGCTTGCAAAGAAGTTATTGCATAATTAAGGGCCTCATTAAGGGTTTTCAGTACCTCAGAAGAATGCCCCTAACTTTCTGGTTGTTTTCATCCTATTAATACCAACATCACACAAGCCACTCCCCATGTGACTTGTTGTTTTAATCTCTGTTTAGTTGGGAAATTCAGATGCAGCCACATATCTGAAATGAATTAACAGTGCAATCATGGCCAAAGTGCTTTCATTAACAGGGAAGAATGCCTGCTTATGAGACTGGCATCCCTTCGAAGTGATGCTCTCTCATTCTGGCTTTCTTGGATCGTGCAACCATGCCCCTAATATGATTCCAGTCATCCCACATAAGTAAGTGTTAAATGTAAACCTTCTAGTATTTTCAATTCCACTAAAAAAAGTGAACAGTACCAACACCCCCTCCCCACCCACCAGCAACACAGGAAACCAAATGACAGTGCTGTGCCACCCAGGAAAGGTCACCCACATCCACGAATCCAGGGCATCACAATCATAAGCATCCTGCAGGCTGACAAGTTCCAGGGAGCATCCATATCCCAGTCCTCCTCACAGGGTGCTCCATCACCCAAAACACTCTGAAATCCTACTGCACCATAGGGAAAGAACCAAGAGAGAGGAACAGCATTGCCAGATTTCCAAATTGCACACTTACAGGGGTTTTGTTAGGTGGAGATGCCCAGACCACAGGGCAGTCTGAGAGCCCTGAGATGGCTTGTGCTGATTCTCTGCACAGGGGCACAAAGTGGCTGCAGTCACTATCTGAGGCAGGCCTGAGACCTGCAGGTTTGGATCTACAATTCCACCTGTGGACCTAAAGCCTGGGTCATTAGCATTTCTTAAGATGGCAGTAGATAATCTAGGAAGCCAACCACAATCCACACTGCGAAGCAAGGGAAACAAAAACAACACAATCGTCCCTGCCAATGTGACCTGGGGCAAAATTCCTTCCTGACCCTAGATCTGGCGATTGGTTTAACCCAAGTATGTGAGCCACACCTGCCCACAGGTACTTGAGAAATTTTCCAATACCACTACAAGCATAAGCATGCTTGTCCAGCCTCCTTTTTTTTCAGCCAGGGCAGCACCGGTACTTCAAAAGTGAAATTAAACTTTACGGTATGGGTGATAAATCATGGGAGTTGTGAAGACTGTTTCTTCCTAGTCCTCAGGCAGCCAGCAGACCATGAAGTCTGTGACTGGCACTAGATAAATACAGCACAGAAAATGGCATCTGAGTCACCTTCATACTCCTTTTGCTCATCCTCATTACAGCCTTGAGAATAACAACATATCAGCCCCAGCATCAACTTCAGCTTTGTAGGCGAAAGCAACTCCAATGGCACAAAATCCTCAAAAGAGACTTTTGCACAAATACTGGTAAAAAAATTTCAGCCACACAAATACTTCTGGTAAAATGTTTTCAACCATCCTTTCTCAAGTAGCTGCCTTCAGGACTTCTTAACTGCTGTGATAAGCTTTACTGCTTCAGACACATTAGGCACAGCTTTTCTGTCTACTCATATGCAGTGCAAACAGCAGCATTGTGTTCACTCCATATTCCAGCACAAGTGTGTGAAAAAGCAGCGTAATCACAGGCAGCTGAAGTTCCTCCCATCCAGTTAGTTCCTCACTCATGTCATCAGGATCCAACAGACAGATCCCTCCACAGAGGGCACAGACCTGGGGTTCTCTGCTTCTGAGTTTTTCTGCTCCACCAGCATCTCTGAACTGATTGCAGATAGGGCCAGATTCTCTTCCCTTTGAAGTGAAGAGCAAAACTGCTTTTGTCTTTCACTTCTGAACAGGCTCAGTTCCTGTGAAGTCTGTGGGATGGAGGCTCCTAAAAGCCCAAGTCATGTGTGAAACTGGTACCTCAGCTCCCAGCTCAGGTGGCTGCTTCTGAAAGTTTGTGTGCTCTGCTCCTCAGTTAAGGCTCTGTGACTGTTGGCAGCTCAGGGGACAGACAAAATGTAGCTCATTTACACCTTTGTTCCTTGTCCTTCTCACCCTGAACTTGTCAAAGACTCATCACCACCATAACCGTGTAGTAATTACTACAGGTGTTGTACCATCAGCTCTCAACTTGCAACACAGCCATTACTGTAAATGATAACAACAAAATATATCTGAAGGTTGCGCATAAATATCAGCCTATCTGTGCTTTTACCACTCCTGCTGTGGAATGGAAGGCAGCTCCCTTTTTCCTCTGAAATTAGAATGGCTCCATGGATTTTAGCATAAAACAGTGCAAAGCAGACAAGGCGATCACAGCACTTTGTGAAAACTGGAAGGTCTGTGTTCTGCATTTTAACCCTGTCCAGCTGTATTAAAAAGAAAAGAAAACTGGCTGCACCTTTGTTTTTAAACTCTTATTCTGACAGCCTAAGATAAGGTCAGGGCTGGGAGTAGGAGCAAGGCTGGGGAAAGAATTATGGTTAAGGATAAACACACCCAGTACTTCAGAAGTGAGGCAAAATGAGCATGTGCAGTTCTCCTTAAGTTATCCTGAATCCTGGTGATCCTGAATACACAAAAGAGATCAGGTGGCCAGCAAATAGGAATTGGATCATGTTATTCATGAAGCCATAATTTTCACATATCCTACAACATCCTGGTTGTGTGTTATAGCAACAGGCAGGAAAATAATAACCTGATCAGTGCAAGATGGGCTGGGAAGCAGCTTCACCCTGATTGTTACAAGCAAGGTGTGAGGTGTTTGGACTCAGTTCCACCCTGGACCTGGACTTACTGCAGGAACTCCATCAACTCCCTCATCCAGGTTTCTGCTTCCCCCTCACCTTTGGTCTGGTGTTATTTAGTCTGAAAGCCTGGGAACAGGCACTTTTTTCAACACACGTTTTCTTCGGTGCCTGGCATGACAGAGTCTGATTTCACAAGGAGACTTTCCATCCTACAGAAAAGAGACAAAAGCGACACTAAAATAACACAATTTACACTGTGATTATCTGTAACACTGTGGTCCAGGAGTAAAAAAAAAAAAAAAGCAGGCAAACTCATCTGCCAGGCAGGGAAGGGGACGGACTCTGCCTCATCTAGGAAAATATTCAGTCCCTTACTTTTAGACACATGGCTGTGCCAGTTCAGCAAGCCTGGTTTTGTACCTGTTTCCCTTGGATTAATTTAGTGGTAAAACCCTACAAGAACTGCTATGTCAGAATCCTCCTACTCATCAACCTCACCAGGGAAGAGTTTATCACCCGGAATACCTAGGACTGCAACATGCATCCCTATGGCTTTGTCTTCAGGCCTGTACTCAGTCTCAGCATAAATCCTGGAAGCTCAAGAATGGTTTCTTCATGCAGTGTCAGAGGGCCTGGGATGAAAAATAAAGGCCAGGTGCCTCTGTAAGAAGCTACCACCAGATATTCCCAAAGGAACACTGTTCTGAAGTGACATTTCATACTGTTACGGGGGACCTCAAGTGTCTGCATCCAGTGGAATTGTGGAGATTTTCCTGACAATCACAGGGAAAGAGCAAAAGGATTTTTAAAGTGATTTCAGTATCTAAATCTATCTGGAGTTTCTTAGGAGACAACAGGTCTTCCCATGTCAAAACTTGCCTTGGGTACATTTCAAAGGTCCACCATAACAGAGGAAAACACAGATAGGGGTCATCATTGCTCCATCCTGTAACCTCAGCAACAACACCAGCATGAGACAGACCCAGCAAGGTCAACAGATCTGATTTGGAGCTAACAGGGCTACTCTGTTGAAAGCAGTGGAGTTATTTCCATGTAAGTGAGAGGAGAAACCAGGCAGTGTTTTGTCCTGTGGAGCTGAGGCACCACCACCAACACTGTTGTCTCCTACTTTTTCTGTAGGACCACAGGTGACA
The DNA here is from genome assembly GCA_013397055.1 of Pachycephala philippinensis. Taxonomy (NCBI): domain Eukaryota; kingdom Metazoa; phylum Chordata; class Aves; order Passeriformes; genus Pachycephala; species Pachycephala philippinensis. The sequence goes on along the minus strand of VWZT01011105.1, from coordinate 346,700 downwards.
TTGCTGTGGCAACAGCTGAAACTGAACCCAAATACTTAGATTTGACAGTAGAATGAAACATGTCTCAAAGAAGGCTCCGACAACTCAGTCTTTCAGGCACTGCAGGAGTAACAAGCCATCGAGGCAGCGCCTTAACACACTGAGATGTTTCTGAGATAATGCCTTCTGAGAAAGAGATCAAATGAGAATCCGTTTTGCATGGCTGTGTTTTGCACCACTGCCTCCAGAATTGTGCAGCTCTTTCTTCTTTGTTTTTGCTCCAGATTGTACCAAGAGTGTCTCGCATCAGGTGCTTCTTAGGAGCCCTTTCAACAGGAGCAGGATAATTGAGGCATCAAATTGCATCCTGTGGGAGTTCCAGGATTAGGCCACAGAGCAGGTCATGTTATGTTCGAAAGGACAAAGAGCATTTTATGTTTTGTCTGTTCACTTAGCTATGAAATGGTGAATTTTGGCTTGAAATACCTATCATTTGCCTTAATCTTGTTCTGCTAGACTGCCACACCCCAAGTGGTTTTTGCTAGGATGGTATATTATGCTCATCATCTCCTGATGCAACAAGTCAAATCACAGAGTGGTTTGGGTTGGAAGGGACCTTAAAAGATCATCTCTTTCCAATGCCCTGCCATGAGCAGTGACACCTTCCACTAGACCAGGTTGCTCAGAGCCCCATCCAACCTGGCCTTGGACACTGCCAGCTTGCATGGGAGCAAGAACCTGGCATGAGGGACTAAACATCAAGGATTCAGTATCTGGCCTTTTCAAACACTAGGCCTGAATACTCGGCGGGTTGGCTCTGGACTTCACTCTTTCCTTTGCACACAGTTCAAAGCAGGAAAACCACAATCCCTTTGGACCCCTAAAGGACTGCCCTGGAGAATTTCTCTTTTCCTCTTGTGCAGCAAGTTAAGCTTCTGCCTTTTACCCTGCCAGACCAGAGGCTGGTGGATAGTTATGGTAATTTTTGTGGCTGGTGAATTATCCTATGCAAGAATTCTTGTACTGTTGCTATTATTTATTACTTGCTAAGTGTTGGCAACATGCTTCCATGCTGAAAGAGAAACTTTATGCAGAGAAACTTCTCTATCTGCATGTCCACATGTACATGTATATGCCCTCACTTCTGCCCCTTGATCCCTCTGGACTTGGGAGCCACAGCCTGAAAGCTCTGGGGCAGCTTCCTTTAAACTCAAGCTGGAATCCAACATGAGCATGAAAAATACAAGCTGCACATTAGCCTCTATTGTTTATTTTGATATTGAGGAACATTTATCTTAGCCTTTCCCTAAACATCCTCAGCAGTCTTCCGCTGAAGTGGGAAGAGCAGCACAAGGAATACCGCAAATACCAAGGTAATGTTATCTGTTTTTTCTACAGCAAACTTGGCGGACTTTGAAAGGATACCCACTGTGGCAAATTCAAGGCTTCAATGAAACCTGTTGATAATGAAAATAAGGAATGTCAGATATCAATAATGAGGCCAGATTCTGTGTTTTGTGGTGGCCTTTTCAGACTGGGGCAGAAAAGGATCCATTCAGCTTTGCAGCAATGGAGTATGAGAGAGAAGCTCAGGGATGTGCCCTCACCTACAGCACCTGGAACAAGGGACCCACCAGGGAGATACGGAGATGTGCTGGGAACACATAGCCCCAGCTGGTAAAACGGCATGGAAGGCTGGGTCAAACTGTCTAGGGAGGCATCAAAAAGTGTCAAGGACAGGTTGGATGGAGCTCTGGGATAGTGGAAGGTGTCCCTGCCCATGGCAGGGAGTTGGAACGAGATGAGCTTTAAGGCTCCTTGCAACCCAAACCATTCTATGATTTATGAGTAGTATTTTCTTTTTGCATCTCTTTGCACCTCAACCGACCCAATAATTTCCAACTGAACCATACCTGTACATTGGGCTGTATGGAGAATCTGGCCACTGAACTGCTAATTAAACATTTCAGAAAACTTTTAACTTTGTTCATTGTGCCGTTTACTGTCATGATAGGGCTGCTTGCAAACACTTGCTCCCTCCTCTTTGGGCAAACAGATGCATATGAAGCACGTTATGAAAACAGAGACAATTTAGGCCGGAAGACTGAGGAAAATATGATGATGATGAGACATATTTGCCTGCTGAGTAGCATCAGTGTTTAAAGAAGATGCTGTATTTGAAGCACTGAGGACTTTAACATTTAAAATCCTAGATCCCATACGTGGATGGTCATGCCATATGCCCTAGCAATTTTTTCTCTCCCTCAATGTGCAGTGTAGACAGCTCTGACAAAGAAACCTCAGTCTCTGTTCCCATTTGTAGGAGGGCTTTGTATCCACGCTGGAAGAGGCTCTGTTTGTGTTGGCCAGAGATAAAGCAGTCCCTTTGCATCCATCGGTGTGTTTGTTTTCACCTCTACCTATGCACGGGTACCACAGCGAATGTTTCTAAACAGCAGATTAATCAGAAAGCACGAGGTACAGCTGCAGCCTGACTGTGGTTTCTTCTCTCTCTCTTTGAGGCAGAGAGCATTTGTAACCACTTTCCTGTCTTCACAGAGCTGCTGATGATCGCATCTTCTTGGAATTTGCTGCTTGTGCTGGCGCACAGCGACAGCAGAACCACGGCGGCTGCCGGGGGCTCGCTGATTGTCTCTCTTCTCCTGGGGCTTGCCGGGGTCACTCCAGTTCCTGCTTCCAGGGAAGGAGAGCCCGGAGGGAGGGGTGTGTGATCTGGCTCCAGCTAAACTCACAGAGGAGTGCAAAGTCGGGGTGGAAGGAAATGGAAGTGAAGAGGGATTAACTCCGCTGGAGGAGGTGAAACCCCACAAGGTGCTGAAACCCGCAGCGGCAGCTGATGGGCGACACGGCGGGTGTGGGACATTTGGTCGTTACCTCTCCACATCAAAGCTCCTGAGAAAATAAAACAGCATCCTGTGAAAACGGGAGGGCAATTCACCAGTGTGACAGTGCCTCTCCTACGGAGAGCCGGCACTTCTAACAAAAGGCAGCTGATCAGGGCGGCGGGGCCTGAATGCAGCTTAGGGAAGATGTCTTGGCGTTGAACTTCTGATGAAACCTTTGTGTGGCCTCAAAGGTCCATGGCCTCCTGACCTCTCCCTGCGCAGGGGTTGGTCGTGGGTTGGTCGTGGGCTCAGACAGAAGCAACAGTAGTAGAACACACATGTAAAGTTTGCCTCTTGCCATCAGCACACCGGGTCGGGTCTCAGCTGCAATGAATCCTTAGCCCCGCTGGTGGGAGAGCTTTCCCATTTCTCTCCAGGTGAGGATTTGGCTCACCTCCTGTGGTACCCATTCAGTAATAGCCAGTATTTGGAAAAGAATACCCTGAGGAGTTTCCCCTTTTCTGATGAAATCTCTCTGCCTTTAATCTGTCTGTCTGTCTCGCTAATCTTGCCTGCCGGGATGTATCTCTCTATCACGCCGTTTAAAGCTGGAAGCCGGTCATCCCTTTTTTTTCTATTTTCCTTTTTCCTTCCCTCGCTTCCCCGCCCCGTCCCAATTTAGTTATATCCAGCCAGGAACACAGTGTGCTTGCACTAGTGCTGCTCCCTGTTGGGAAGCTGCTGGGGGGATGCAGACTGTTGATACCAAGAGCAGAAATGAGGAGGTTGGACCCTGTGGACCTTTTGCAGCTCCTTCTGCTCAGGCTGCCTGTGTGACCTCCTCGTGGGCTCTGCCATGACTTGTGCAACCCACGGCCTCTGAAGAGCAGCAGCTTGAGGGAGGGAAGTGACTGCTCAGTTTTGCCCAGGCCTGCTCAGCCTTTAAAGTATGTTTTGCTTGTTTGCAGCCTCTTTAAGCACATGCAGCAGGGTGGGTGCCAGCCTTGTTGTGCTGATCCATCAGCTGTTTTGGCCTGATGCTTCCAGGGAGGGAGTGCTGCAAATGATGTGGATCTCCCCGTCTCTCTGGCTGATGACAACCCCTCCCCTGTGCCAGCATCCTTGCTTGAAAAGCTGTGTGGGTGTCAGATCTGGGATCCAGTCCATTGACAGATAAACTTGGGATAGCAAATTATTTGTTTTCGGCCAGGTTAGCTCCCCCATTCAGCTGACCCTGTCGCAGCCTGAGATCTCACAGAGCTCCAGCACAGTGGGCAGAAGCAACCAGAGCAAAGCAAGGAGAGGGCCATCACTTTTAATGGCTTCCCAGCTAAAAGTCATTTTATCTTGGCTGAGAAAACCACATCCTTGCTATTGCCTTCCTTCTGAATATCCTGAGTCCTGGATCCTGCTCCCGCTTTCCATGCAGTCCCGTCTGTCCTCTCCCATCCAGCTGTGCTAGACACATCACTCTCTCCCAGGTCTGGATATTCTGCCTCCTCACCTCAGACCTTCTGATGTGCAGTTCTCAGCCTTTCCCCATTGAATTGCTCCCTGATGCTTGATTATCACCACAGCTGACATAATTAATTGAAGCTGCACTGGCCAAATCTTCTACCAAAAACATCCCCATTGTTTTAGAACAAGAGAATACTTGGTCCTACTGCACCAAGCAGGAGGACAGTATGAGCAATTAATACCAAGAAACGAAACAGGAGGGTAAGATTAAAAAAACCCACCCAAGCCCCAGGATATTGGGCTGAACACAGATCTGCTGCAAAAACAGTGTCTGTGTTTCCATCGATATCCAGGGATGACATATATTGCTGAGAAGGGCAATGGGGAAATCAAGATGTAGCCCTAAACAGCACATGGGAACTCCCTCCTGGAGGAAGAGGGGAGGCAGAACTAGGGAAAAAATGATTCTCATGCTTCAAAAATTTTTTCTGGATTCCTTGGGGTGTGTCAGGCTCACAGCATGCCAGCAGCTGGAAAGTGCGCACTCTGAATGCTCTCCTTTGCCATAACCTCCCACTGCTAATCGGACAAATAAAGGACTTTCACTTCATCTGACTTACTCTGTAGTGCCATTGGAATATCCCTCTTGAATTGTAAAGTCACCGCCCAAAGGGCTCTCAGCCTGGGGAAAAAGGTGTTGTCCACTAGATCGAAACACTGGTATCTCTTTTAGAGGAGTACCTTTAGGTTTTGAGAACAGGAATGACTGAAGGAGGCATTCACTGCTCTTCCTCTTTTTATTCCATTTCAGCCTTAATTCAGAATGATGGAAATGTGTCTGCCTGACTTAGGGGCAGAGCCCAAGTCCGGATACTCACAGAAAATCCTGAAATTGGCTGCCTCCTGGCACTGGAAAACTCTTGAGATTTTTGTTAGCATACATGATGTCTAGCACAAGCAGCAAAAGCAAATTGAAAAAAAAACACAACCAAAACCACATTTAGTTTGAGAACTAAACAGATAAATAAAGAGCAGATTAAATGTAAAAAAATGTTCCAGGTCGAAATATCAGACAGATCTATGTCCTTTGCACATCAAAGACTGCAATACCCTGAAAGGCAACAGCCACCCCAATTCTATTTAACCTCGGTAGTGAGGAGAGGAATTCAGGTGTGACTCACGCAGGTGAGTTAAACCACAAACCAAGAGCTGTTCCACACTTGGAGTAAAGTGATTAGTAAAAACCCAAGTGCTGGAGGAGGGGCACACAGGATCCACAGGGGTTTCAGAGGTGGGTGCTGGTTCCTTCTGAAGTCCACGATCACTTGGAGCAGTGACAAGAGGATGGGAGCACTGAACAGCTTCCTGATTGCATTCTTAAATCCTTCTAAAAAGACTTGCCTCCTCAGGATTGCTCTAATCTATAGCCAGAGCACAGGAGGTATAGCTAAAGGATGCTAAAGGATGCTCAGGACAGATAAAGAGAGGAATTTCAGTTCAGGAATTTGTAAACAGAGAGCTGAGAAACAGAGTTAAGCATAAAGCCGAATCAGACCAAGCTCCTCCACAACTGCCTGCGTGTGAGCAGGAGGCTCACAGGGTCACCACTCTCATTAGGGAGTGCTTGGCACCCTCTGTGTTTGTTCTTGTGTCCGTCCTTCCATGCACACCTTCCAGTTTAAGGAAGAGAGAGACCACACGCTACCATGGGCTCAATCCCGCTGGTCCATGGCACTCCTGCCAACCCCAGCACCAACACTGCGAGAGGGACCAGAGAAATGACCAGGCAGCAGAACCTGGGGCTGTGGTGGGCCAAAGTGACACTGCTGCGGTGTGTGATGGGCTGCACATGTGTTCTCTGTTTTGTGTGTGTGTGAGTGGGCATGAGACATGCCTCAGCCTTCATGGTTTTGAATGACTTTTTTCTGCTTTGGCCAGCATGGGAAGGCTGCCTCCCACTGCTCACCACAGCCTCTCCCCCCTCCCTGGCTGCTGCAAACCTTTCAGCTGCATCCATCGAACCCATGCGAATATTAAAGCTGTTAAATTGATGGGCTGAGTAAATAGGATTAGCTCCGTGTGCCCAAGGGGGGAGGCCGCTGCTTGCACAGACTGATAGGGAGACAGGGGGGAAGGCTGAGGAGGAGGAGGGTTGCTTTCAAGCCGACAAGAATATGCTATCTGGGAGGTACACGGATAGCTTCCAATCTGCCCCTTATTGGATTAGACATGCTCCTAAATGTGAAGTGCCTATACAAGTCTGGGGCTTAGCTGGTGCCGGGCTGCTGAGAACCTGCCGAGGTGCTCCCCAAGGATTGCTGCCACCCCAGCGGGCCCTGGAGACGTCTGACTGTCAGGGGGCAGAAAGCCCCTGCTGCTGGGCCCTGTCTCGCCCACCGTCCCAGGCGTCGGATCTTTAACCCGCTCCCGTGAAAGCTGAGATCCTTTGCCTCCATCTGTTCACATGGGATGGCTTTACAATTCCCCTCTAACCTACCAAAGGAAAGCGTGAAGTGATCTCTTGCTGCCTGGTGGAAGGAAATCTCTCCCTCCTGCCATCTCCCCCTCCTCTTTTTTCTCTTCCAGATGAAGAATTTGAATGTCTTCATGGTCTGTTTAAAATATAAAGTGAGTTCTTGACACATTTTTTGAAGCCGTGCTTGTCTGGGCATTGATTATTGTCACTAAGAGTGATGTGAGCCAAATGCTTTCCTTTTTCCCCAAGCTTAGATAATATTTCCAAGAACTTCGGCTGCTTTTTTTAAAAGTTAGTTCCAGAACCAAAATACTAATAAAGAAATTTACACCTAGCCTGTTATGTAGGATAGCAGGGAATGGCAGTGGCTTAGTTAGACCTTTCTTAGGTTTATAGAAGAATAGCTCCAAATATTTTTAATTGGAACAGAAAAAATCTGAGCAAAAACATTGTAGTTCCTGAACAGAGGAAAACTGTACAGCTGTGATAACTGGGGTTTATTCCATGGATATTATCCTTTACTTATTTTCTAGTCACAGGGAAAATATTGGTGAGGAAAATCTTTGTTTAACACCTATTTTGACAGTAGTTATGCAGCAGTCTGATGTCCATGCGCTCACTCTAAACTAAACGCTGTCCTTGTTTTTGAAACAGATGCTTGCCCTGATATTCTATAGAGGTAGAAGTTACACATCTTTATTTTCTTTTTTCCTTATTTTTGTTTATTCTGGCTGGAGATAACAATAACTCACCTGTGAGGTCTAAGCTGCAACAATAATTTAGATTAATAGCAATAGCTGAGAAAAATACAGGAAGGACCATGAGCTCTGTAGCCTGATGCAAAAACTATTCCTGTTTTAGCCAGGGAGATAAAAAGGAACAAGGAAGTGATTTCACCTCAAGAAGTGAGTTGTGGAGCCAGAATTCTGGTCCCGGTGCTGGTAGTGACTCCTAACCTGCTGCTCTTGGTACTTATCCTGGTAAAGGCAGTTAAAAGTGTGAGGCAGGAACAGAGCAATGGGAACATCCAGAATGGAATCGCAGCATTTATCTCTGCAGGAAAGGTCTAGGCTTCCTTATCATCACCCAAAAGCTGACTGAGAAATACCTCTAGACTTCAGGGGGACATTTGTGTCAGAATAATACCCAGCTATGAATACAGCTGTGATACATCCCATAGATACTCTCAGTAAATGATGTCATAAATAGAATGCAAGAACATCCATCGACTTTAGACACCCTGTTTCCCCCCAGCCCAGCCCACATGAACACCTGAGAACATTAATTATCTCCCCATTAATTCAGGAGCTGTGGTGACAACATGTTTGGTTGTGCTGTTTTCCCATTAGGCTTGGGGGTATCTTGAGTGGGCCTGATCACATTATCTTGTGTTGGAAATTGAATTGCTGTGTCCAGTGCCCTTGAACTACTGTGTAAATCAAAATTTCTGTCTAGCAGGCAATGGCATCCTTCACCTTCCTCTGGAATAACTGGGTATTAACATACACTCTTCATAGGAGATGAAATTCCCCCTTTTTCCCATTATTTGTATTAGGTTTAATTTTAACTAATAAGTTAATACAAGAGAATGCAGAAAGTGAATGCTTTCTGTACAAATGTGTGTTCCTCAGCCCTCCCCAGCCAGCATCAGTCTTGGCCAGACCTCTGTGTGGATGTGGCCATTCCTCTGTGGCCATCCATCCTTCCTTGTCTGTGTCACTCCCCTCAGTCCCACCCCCTGCAACAGATACATCACTCGACAGCAGGCAGAGGTGCATGTCTGCACAACAGGATGTTTGCTTACCCAAATTCCTCCGTATATTCCTGGCACCATCTAACCTGAAGGCTCCCTGCTTCTTTCTGGACACAGAAACCACTGAATGCTCTGCTAGTTCCAAATCAACCTTCTGACTCCACCCAGCTTCTTCTGTCTTAGCAGTATTCCCATTTCTTTGCTTGAATAGCACCAAAAGGACCTTGAAGTTCCCCTGAGTTGATTCAGTTTTTCTTCCTTTTCTGGCCTCATTAAAGCTGTTCTTGATTTTATCACTTCTTCCTGCACTCCTGCACTTGAATGTTGTGTAATTATATCAGATAACCTATTCAAAGAAAGGAAGGGGAAATTAGAGATGGAAAGGCTTTTTTAGATTGAGGAGACAAGCCCCACTCCCTTGGGAAGAGGGCAGGAAAGGACCATACACTCCTCACTCACCCAAGTGATGTGGGGTTCATGTCTCCCTTGGGATCCAGACACGCTTTCAGACCTCACTGCTAGGAAGAATTCCCTGATCCTTTCCTTAACAGTTCCACTGCTTATTTCCTTGGCCCACACCTAGTTTTGCCCTTCACCACTCAAAATAGTTTCTAAAGGTTCATTTTTCACATTTTGTAGTTAAGAAAAGTGATGCCAAGTAGGGTTAAATGGCTGCCATAGACCCACAGTACTTAAGACAGATAGGGATCTCTTGGACACTTAAATTTGCTCATTGAAATCCCAGAAAACATGTCCTGAAATTTGTTCCCAAAACTCACCAAGCACCACCTTAATTAAACACCTTAATTAGCCTTTCTGCTCCCATGTCTTTAGTGCAGCTGAGCCCCAAACTGTAGTTCATGTGCAGTTGATACAGGGCTTGGGCTATGCACAAAAGTCACTGATCTGCTGAGCTGGGTTTCAGGTTTCCTGCCATGCATTTGGGGAAGTTTAGGATTCAAGCAGCCATGTCTGCTCTTTGCTCAGCCACACAGAGGTGACCTCAGGACATGGCACTGCTCTCCACCAGCTGGCTGAAAGGTCCAGCACAGCCTGGCCGAGTCCCCCCTGGTTGTTGAGTCACCCTTGGCTTGCTGTGTGGATCCCTGCCAGGGCCACCTGAACTGCTTCTGCTCTCCTGGCCAGGCACTGCTGCTTCCTGCTCCTCAGCCTTCACATTCCACACTGCTGCAAGCACGTGAACAATGCACGGCATCCCTCGGGTTGTTCCCACCCGGCCTCCCAGCTTTTACTGGAAATGAAAGCCTTTGCTGGAGGAGGAAATCCTTGGAGATCCAAGTAGAGGTTCCCTTGGCTGGCTGCTGTTAAGAATAAAAGGTCTGAGAGCTATTTCCATTCCTAGTTGCGCAACACAAAGCAAGTCACTTAACCTTTCCTTGCCTTATTTTCCCTCTGGATGAACTGAGACATAGTATGCCATGGTTTTTTGGGGAATGCTGTGGTGTAATACCAGGGGAGGCCTTCAGATGCCTCTGAAGGCTGCAACTGATCCATACATAAGCTGGCTGCCATCCTATGGGCTATGAAAGACCCACATGAGGGATGGAGCAGCTCTGCTGTGCGGAAAGGCTGAGAGGATTGGGATTGTTCAGCCTGGAGAAGGGAAGGCTTTGGGGTGACTTCATTGTGGCCTTCAGTACCAGAAAGGAGCCTACAGGAAAGATGGAGAGAGACTCTCTTGACAAGGGCTTGGAGTGACAGGACAAGGGGGAATGGCTTCATTCAAAGTAGGTTTAGTTTAGATATAAAGAAGAAATTGTTCCCTGTGAGGGTGCTGAGGCCCTGGCACAGGTTGCCCAGAGAAGCTGTGGCTGCTGCATCCCTGGAAGTGTCCGAGGCCAGGTTGGATGGGGCTTGGAGCAACCTGGGATAGTGGAAGGTGTCCCTGACCATGGCAGGGGTTTGGAACTGGACAATCTTTAAGGTTACTTCCAAATCAAACCATTCTGTGATTCTATGACTCTGTGTCTATTTTGCCCTTATCACCCTGGAGTCTTTCAGCATTGAATGCTTTCCAAATTCCACCCTCCTGCTGAGTAGTTTGATTTCTGAGTATTTTCTCCCAGATGTTTGAGAATCTTATTTTTGCCAAACAGTATTTCCAGTTCCCTCTGTACTGTCTGTCCATCCCCACCACTGTGCAGTTGTATAATACACCAGCATTTTGATCTTCTTACTCATGTCAGCTAGCAATTACTTGCAGGAGTTTCAGCAACTCAATCTGTCCCTCCATTTCCATTCTGTACTGTAAGAGCCTTGTAGTACTGTTTATTCCCCACACACCTCTTTATAGAGACAGATAAAACCAATTTTAACAGCAGTCCAACTCTGACCTCTATCAGACTCCTGTACGCTCTCAGAACTACCCCTTGCACAGCAACTTTCAGTTCCCTCTACGTACCTGACTCCCCAGCTAGGCTGAATTTAGTTTTCATATTTCATTTCAAGGCTCTGCCTCTCCTGCATCTTTGTTCATTAATTAAGTGAACAGGCTTGGACAGGTTTATCTAAAAGGCTGAGGCTTTGAAAATTGTCCTTCGATTATGAGTTTTGCATGATTTTAAAGCTCACAGGAGAAGATTTTTTGGGATTTGTCAAAGGAGAAATAGGCCCACACAGAGTTTCCTATAGCTAGCCAAAATGCAGAGGGGCTGGTTTTATGGGTGCATATTCTCACTGCAAGAGGCAGCAAGACAGAGAGAGTGTTCACAGAATCACAGAATAATTTACGCTGGAAGAGATCTCCCAAGATCATTGAGTCCAACCTGTGACCGATCACCAGATCATGTCAACCAGATCAGAGCACTGAGTCTTGAACACTACCAGGGATGGTGACTCTACCACCTCCCTGGGCAGCCTGTTCCAAATGCTCAGCAACCCTTTCAGTGAAGAAATTCTTCCTGATATCCAGCCTGAACCTCCCTTGGCACAGCTTGAAACCATTTCCCTGTGTCCTGTCCGTTTTCCCTAGGAGCAGAGCCTGATCCGCCCCCGGTTGCACCCTCCTGTTAGGGAATTGTGGAGAGCCAGCAGGTCCCCCCTGAGCCTCCTTTTCTCCAGGCTGAGCACCCCCAGCTCATGTTCAGCCACTGTTGCCGAGAACCCCCAGGTCCTTTTCATCTGAGAGAGAGTTCTAGGATAGATATCCATGGGATGGATAAGTTTGCAGTGCAACTGCACCTCCCCAGCAAATACACATATCCACGCTTTCTTCACTCCGTGAGGAAGAAGCAAGACTGCATTGCCATCCCAGAGGGTGCTCTGGGATAACAGCAGGACTCAGCTGATTGCAGCCGGGTGTGATGGAAGCTCACGCTCAACCGCCTCGATAAGCCCTTCCATCCCTGCAGGAGCTGTTCCTCCGCTGCTCTGTCCCTGGACTGGAAGCATACAAAGCAGCGTCCGGCTGGCTGAGGCTGTGGCAGAGCTCAGGGAGCAGGGACGGTGCCTGCTCCTGCCGTTCGTGCGGATGCTGCGGGAGGCAGTGCCCGGCGGGACGGTACCCAGCAGAGGGCAGCGGTGCCCGCGCTACCGCAGCCGCCCGACCCGCGGCTTTCCCCCACACTAACCCCCCGCAAAAACACCCTGCATTGCCTCGAGGCTGGCAAACAGCCCGCACGTGAAAACCTGCTCTCCTTCCCTTTGCAGCTGTAATCTCGACCACCCAAGCATCGACATCTGCCAGAGCTTGCTGACCACCAGCTGGGGTCACAGCTTCTGGTTGTACAATCACAACATCATGGAATGGCCTGGTTTAGAAAGGACCTCAAAGATCATCTCATTCCAACCCCTTGCCATGGGCAGGGACACCTTCCACTAGACCAAGTTTCTCAGAGCCCCATCTAACCTGGCTTTAGTCCTCCTGTCACTTGAACAGCCAAGTGTAAGAAAGCTCTAGGATGGAGGAAGATACAGTGGGAGTACTCCTAATACCATCCCCCTTCTGGGAAAATTGGTTTCCTGAGGGAAAAAAATAAAACTGTGACCTAGTGGTTAATTTACATGCAGAGGAGTCAGGGGTCAATTTTTATGTGGTTTGAACTGGTTCATTCATATCTAATTAAAACAGTAAGGGGAGGACGGCTCATTTTATGCTCAGTTAATCAAAAGACTGCAGAAGCTACTTCTTTTCCTCTGGGGGTATTGATAACTGCTGGATTCAACCTTATTGAATTAGGTTGGTTAAACTGTTCCTCTCCAAAATCCCTGAAGCTTAAATCCACTTGAATTCTTGTTCCAACCCTGAAATACATTTGATCCCAGCCCTCAAACCCATCTCTATTTTGGTACATTATAGATGACTATCCCTGACTGGGTTAGAAGGGACCTTAAAGCTCATCCAGTTCCCAACCCCCTGCCATGGGCAGGGTCAACTTCCACTATCCCAGCTTGCTCAGAGCTCCATCCAGCCTGGCCTTGGACACTGCCAGGGATGGGGCAGCCTCTCTGAGCAGCCTGTGCCAGGGCCTCACCGCCATCACAGGGAGAATTTCTTCCTAATATCCAATCTAAACCTACTGTCTATCAGTTTGAAATAGACATATCAATACATAGCAATATTGGGATATTCAGAACTTGGCTAGAGAAGACCCTGAATTTTTTTTTTAAACAGAAATTAGCTCATCTCTAAGTGGGGATTTGGACTTCACAGATGTCTGTGGACCTCAATTATTCTGTCACTTTCTGAATTTATGGCTCATATCCTTCTATTCATGTATATGGCTAGATATTCCATGCAGGAAGGAGGTGGTGAGAAGGACCTTCAGCCCTTCCCACCCTTTCTGCCCAGTCTCCTCGGGCTCACAGTGTAGCCAAGTAAGCACTGAAAGCCACTTCCCTGTTGAACAGCTCTGCCTTTTGTGATCCTCTTCCAGGACAGGGAACTCAAGGTGCTCCTTCATAAAACACTGGCTTGTTGCTATTCTTATTCTCCTGGAGGTGGACTCAATGATCCTTGTGAGTCCCTTCTAACTCAGGATATTCCATGTTTCTATGATTCTAGTTGGATGGCAACCATATGTCATGTTGTAAATGAGGATCTTGGCGTGTTTCTACAAACCTTCAAGGATGAGTCGTCCTGCCAGACACGCCAGCAGTAATTTCCTATTGACAGAAGCAAAAGAAACCAAGATGTTAGGGTCTTATAACGACAAACTGTCATTTCTTATAACCTATAACATAGAACAATAAATCCTTAATTGCTGGTAAAACTTTGTCTTCAGAAAGATGAAAAAAACCCAACTTTAGAGGTGCCCAACTTGTCTGTTTCTTTTAATGATACCATCTGGGCTTATAAAGGGGATTTTCCTTTCCTATAAAACTGACCTCACTTATAAGGACAATCACATGCAAAGCAGCAGAAGTGATCAGTAGACCAAAGTAAACTGATTAACTGAACTGATGAAAAACGGGCTCTAAATTCCACTATATTTTCTTAAAAGCTGCTTCTCTCAAGCATATGCGAACAGCTTAGTAGAAAGTTACAGAATCACAGGACCTCATTCTGCTTTCCCATCAGAGCAATTCTGAAGTAATTCCACTGAAGTGAGCAGAGTTACACTGATGTGAGATCACAATCAGTCAGAAATGGAAAATTCCTAATAGCTTATCCAGTTCATAACCCTAGGGCCAGCGTACAGTTATTCCTTGCACTAAAACCGCATTTAATTCTTCCAAATATGAATAGTGGAAAATGGTGCTTGGGAGGTGTTTTGGTCACTTGGTGGGTTTCTTTAATTCCTCATCCAATTCCTCTTCTTGAGAAAATCCTTGTTTTTGACTGAAAGCCAAAACCTCAGCTACATTGCCCAATAAATGAAATATGGAACGAAATGGATATGCCACATTATGAGAGTGTAATTCTGGGTACCTCCTGTACCCGTCCTCTACCCTGTGCTGGTTGTGGATTCTCGTTAGGCTGGTGACACATGGAGGATTTAGAGAACTTACTGTACAGACAAAGCAACAGGGCAATGCCAGACACATTGGGGTGTTACCTCCAGGGCTCTCCGGCAGAATTCCTTGTGTGTAGCATTGGGTTAACACATGGCACAGCATCTATCCTTTTGTCCGAGGCATTTCTGCTTTCCAGTGAAATGTCTAAACATTCTATAGCAGGAAGATCTTCCTCAGTGAATCCACTCTTCTGTGAGATCTGCTCTGTTCGAAACAGCTTTTCCTGCTGAAGAACATTTTCAATAGAAACATTTTAATTGGGCCCTGTGGTAACGACGTTTCAAACAAAAAAGGAACTTTATTTTTATACTAGTAATACCTAATTATATCTATTTGGTTGTTTTCAGGCACAAGAGCACTGCTGATGTGTCTGACACAGGAACATTGAAGTTGGGGAACGTCCCTTTACTCTCTCCTTGCTTGCTTAGCACCAGAGGTGTTTTCCAAGAGCCATTTCTGTAAAGGCACATGGGGCATCCCATGGTTGGTGTGCATTGCTTCCTGCATGTAAAGGGGTCCATACCAGCTGCTCTGGAAAAAGCTTAGATGCTAAACGAGGTTTCAAAAATAAGTTTTTATGAATGAACCGTTAGTCTTCCACCTTTAAAAGCTGGCGTCTAAAATCAATCTGCTTGTGCAAGTCCTTGCTGAAGCATGTGAGATAAATGTGACAGTAAATCACACAAGCCACTAAGCAAAGTCTGATACCATTTCCCTGTGAACGAAAAGCAGTAAGAAATCTCACAGCTGCTGTTCCTGCCCTTCAGCAACTTTTAATTTTTATTGATTGACACGACACCTACGCGCCACATCATCCACAAGAGGCATCAGGTCTGTTTCAGGAAAAGCAAATTATTTGGTATTGTCAACAGCTGGCAGAGGCCACCAGGAACTGCTTCTTCATTCATTTGTTTTTCTCAGACACCTATAAAGAGCTGTCATCACATAACAAACGAAGCAAGTATCGGGCAGCGTGTGTCTCAATGCTGGCACACAGCCTCCATTGCTGGGAGGCATGAACAGAGGCATGTCAGCCATGGCAAGCGAGAAAAGGGGGACAAAGTGAGTCCTGGGGCAGTTTGGGGCAACTCAACGTAAGAAAAAGATAAAGTTATTAGAAAGTGTCCAAGAGAGAGCTACGAAGATGCTGAAGGGTCTGGAGGTGAAGCTACACAAGGAGCAGCTGAAGGCACTTGGTCTGTTCAGCTGGAGAAGAGGAGACTGAGGTCAGAGCTCACAGCAGTTCTGCAGCTTCCTCACGAGGGGAAGAGGAGGGCAGGCCCTGATCTCTGCTCTGTGTGAGCAGGGACAGGACCCAGGGAAGGGCTGGAGCTGTGCCATGGGAGGGTTAGGGTGGATATCAGGGAAAGGTTCTTCCCCCAGAGGGTGGTGGGGCGCTGAACAGGCTCCCCAGGGAATGGTCACAGCCCCAAGGCTGTCAGAGCTCCAGGAGCACTTGGACATGGCTCTCAGGCACAGGGTGGGATTGTTGGGGTGTTTATGCAGGGTCAGGAGTTGGACTGAATGATCCTTGAGAGTCCCTTCCAGTTATGGATATTCTATGATTCTAAAGTGAGTTCAAGCACAAACTTTTCAGAGTTGGTTGCCTTCAAAAATCACTGTTGCTGTGGATGGAATAGCAAGAGGACATGGTGAAGAGTTTGGACCTTCTGAGACCAGGTACTCTGCCTCAGGAGAAGCCATCTGTGCTGAAGGCTGTTGCCTCAGTGAGGCTAATACTTGCACTTCACTGTGAACTGATGGTGCACAAGGACTTCACATGATGAAATCAAGAGCTACCCCCTTGTATTATTTGCCCTGAGATAAACTGGGCTGTGAGACATGTGATGCTCTCTTCACCTATGCAGATTCCTGATTAACAGTTATGGAAGTACTGTGCATTTGTGAGCAGGATGACCAGGATATTACTTGATATGCATAAAAGAGGCATATGAAAAAACATTTTGCAATGTGTGTGCAAGCCATTTTGGCCAATATTAAAGCCATAAGGCCACATGAAATCCTGCATATCCATACTGCTGCATTGTGCTGCAGTAGTGAAGAATGAAGCATTTCACTGGGGTAACAGAGGGAGCTGGAGGTGAGTGAAATACATTTTCCACACTGGAATGTGGTCGAGATAGTGGGTAAATGCCACTGCTGCAGAGGAAGGACCTCAGACGTTTCTGAAGCCATCACTGGTTGGGAGTTTGGTTTCTCAGTTGTGTCCCAAACCCAGCAGCTTGAGCAGCACAGTCCCCCTTAGCACCCCTTGACTCAACCCTGACTCAGAGGGAAGAATTCTGCCCACTGAGTCACCAGCCCAGCCTCCTCCAGCTCTGCCTCCTTCTCCTGGTGATCCACTCAAGCCCAAACCTGCGCAGCAGATGGGAGCTGATAGGGCTGAGCCCCGAGCAGGATGGGTGGCACAGAACAAAGCCTTGGCAGTGCCAACACATCCAGATGACCCACAGGAGAGCCGTGTTTAGGGGGTCTGCTGTGGGATTTATGGGATGGACAGCATGCTCACCTTTAGGAGAGCTCACTCTAGATGTTCACTCTGCTCTCTGGGGCCTCCACAAACATGGCCTGGGTGCTTTGGACCGATTGCTGAGCCCAAGCTTGTGCCCTGCAAGGGCAGGACTGAACAGCCTGAGGAATGTTACGGTCTCCCACCCACCTCCTCTGGAAATGTCTGAGCTTCCCAGAGAAGATGAGAAAAAGCACAAAACCCACACTATGTTTGATCTGGACTGTGCTTAGCCTATCTCTTTTCCTTGAAACTACACTGAACTCATTTTGGGGTGGTGAGAAGGGAGCTCGCACTAGAAATAGAAGGTCTATAATTAACACATGGTCCTGACACAAAATAGAATGGCAGAGGCCTCTCAAAGTTAGTAAACTTTGCTTGGAAGTGCATTCCAAGTTTTATCAGATTTCTCTCATCTGCAGAAACAGAACTTTCTAGATCTGTTGTACTTGCATGTCCAACAGACTGGACCCAGTTAAATACTTCAGTTTTATGATTAAAAAAATCCTCCACTGACACACATCATGCCCATGTAAGTAATTTGAAGTCTTCAAGTACTAAGCCTTCCGACCCTGAAGCAGGAGCAAATTTCTCCTCTCTTCTCACAGGCCTGCTACCATTATGCAAGCTTTCATTCTGAAACCCAAACTCATGTGAAAACCACCCAGTTTAGTGAATCTGAAACTCAGCCTAAGCAACCCAAATGAAAAAGTTGTGTGTCTGTTAACCCATTCTTTGTTTCTCCTCTCAGGGGGAGGCTGCTTGCTCTCCCAGCAGCCCAGCTCATCCTGCCATTTATGTTTTCTGCACGTACAATGCCCTGCACACTTGAACCTGTACAACCTGTATATTTCCATATCTCTGAGGAGGAATGTGTCTGAAGTTCAACAAGGGCAAATGCAGGATTCTGCACCTGGGGAGGAATAACCCCAGGCACCAGCACAGGCTGGGGGTGACTGGCTGGCCAGCAGCTCTGCTGAGAAGGACCTGGGGGTCCTGGTGGACAACAGGCTGTCCCTGAGCCAGCAGTGACCTGAGGGACAAGAAGGCCAATGGTGTCCTGGGGTGCATTGGGAAGAGCATTTCCAGCAGGTCAGGGAGTGATCCTGCCCCTCTGCCCAGCCCTGGGAGGCACATCTGGAGTGCTGTGTCCAGTTCTGGGCTCCTCAGGACAGGAGGGACAGGGAGCTCTTAGAGCAGAGGCTGCGGAGATGGTTTAGGGCCTGGAGCATCTCTGACAGGGAAAGGCTGAGGGAGCTGGGGCTGTCCAGCCTCGAGAGGAGCCCCAGCTGAGAGGGGCCCCCAGCCCTGTGTGTCCCTGTGTGTCCCTGTGTGTCCCTGTGTGTCCCTGTGTGTCCCTGTCTGCAGGGAGGGCTCCGAGCAGGGCCCAGGCTCTGCTCTGGGGGCCCAGCAATGGCACCAGAGGAAGGGGCAGGGACTGATCCCAGGAAGTTCCCCTGGGGCAGGAGGCAGAACTTCTTCCCTCAGCAGTGCCTGAGCCCTGAACAGATTGTCCAGAGAGGGTGTGGAGTGTCTCTCACTGGGGATATTCCAGAACCATCTGGACACAATCCCATGCCCTGTGTTCTAGGCTGGCCCTGCTGGAGCAGGGAGGTGGGACCAGATGACCCTCTGTGGTCCTTTCCAACCTGACCCACCCTGTGAATCTGTGATTCTGTGGAACGAAGTTTCCTTGATCTTCACAATTATTTTTTCTGTATTTCTCAATGCATGACCACGAGCAGTGACCTCAGATGCTGCAAGTGGTGCTTTCTTACCCAGCTCCGCTCAGGCCCAATGCTTCTCCTGCTGCTGCCTGGTGATCTCCACATGAGAAAGTTTGTGGGACAAGTTTCAAGTGATGGAAGATGAAGCATAAAGTGAGGTTGAAGCCTGCAGAAGCCCAGAGTCTAAGAGATTCCGGGAAGATTTGAAATAGAGTATCACAGCAATAGAAGAAGTACAAGAACAAGAGTCTGACCACAGAATAGGATGAAAGAAACATCAGATCTATTGAAGATATAATCAATATTTCTGCCTTTAGTTTTACCCACACATAAAATTAATAGAATAATATTTACTTTATGATCTCTTGTAGTATTGTGATTAAAAATTACTTATTCTTTTTAAAGCCCTATGGAGTATGGGTGGGAAAGACTGCCAAAATACATTAATATCCAGAGAGAAGACAAGGAAATGAAAGCACAGGTATTAAAGGTGCCAGAAAGAACTAAAGATGGAAGCAGGAAGGAACAAAGATTATTAGAGATATCTAACTGCTGGACAAGAAAGGGAGGGGAGGAATATTACATGGAAAAGATAAAGGAAAGATAACTTCTCATAAAGATAAATGGACAGAAAAAGAACAGTAACAAATATGGACAAAGAGAAAAAAAACAGTGGGGGAGGAACTGATGAAGATGAAAGCATTGGTTTCCCTTAGTAGGACTGGTTACCATGTAAATACCACCAAGTGGGCTGCACATGAGAAGGAGAGGGTAGAAAACAGAAAAATGAAAGAAACAGGAAAGCAGATTAACAGGGGAAAAAAGTGTAAGCTGAGCCTAACATCTTAATGATTTTTAAAAATTATTTTGTCAGTAGCTGTGGTTTTCTTTGGGGAACCAATATTTTTTGTTAAAAAGAATTCCCAACAAAAATCTTCAGTGTTGGTCAAAAAGAAGAACATAAAACCTAAGCCTGGTAACCCAAAACCTTTCTGCATTATACTTAAAACTTCCATGTTTTTAGAGTTTTTTATGAAAACCTGATGTTTCTGTGGGAAAATCATCACTTCCCAGACACATCTATTTTTAGGCCTGTGTTCTCAATTAGCCTGGTACTCATTTGCAGCAGCACAGCAACAGGGTGTGTCAAAGGGTTACAAAGGAACCTGCCTGGCATCAAAAACCCACACCAGTGACTTTATGGCAGCTGCCAGCCAGCCTTTCTTTTTCTCTCTGCAGCTCAGAAGAGATGTATGAGGTGTCAGATATTCTGGTGAGAACTTCTCATGGCACAGGATCATGATGTGAAAGAAAGTGAACTCTAAAAGCACAATGTAAAAGAATCATAGCATCATGGAATGGGCTGGGTTGCAAGGGACCTTAAAAGATCATCCAGTTCCAACTCCCTGACGTGGGCAGGGACACCTTCCACTATCCCAGCTTGCTCAGAGCCCCATCCAGCCTGGCCCTGAATGCTTCCAGGGATGGGGCAGCCACAGCTTCTCTGGGCAGCCTGTGCCAGGGCCTCACCACCCTCACAGGGAACAATTTCTTCCCAATATCTCATCTATCTCTGCCCTGTGTCAGTGGGAAGACATTCCCCCTTGTCCTGGCACTCCAGGCCCTTATAAAGAGTCTCTCTCCATCTTTCCAGTAGGTTCCCTTTAGGTACAAAGCGTCAATTGGGTCACCCCGAGGCTGAACAATCCCAATTCCCTCAGCCTTTCCTCACATCAGAGCTGCTCCATCCCTCTGATCCCCTTGGTGTCCTTGCTCTGGACTCATTCCTTAACAAAGCTGAATTCTGAATTGCACTTTGGATATGTGACTGATCCCAGCATCATCCATAAGTAATCCTTTTGCTTCTGCCTTTTCATGTCTGAACCATCAGCTAAACTTGCTCTGGAGAGAACCTGTAATGGCTCTGTCAGAACAGACAACTGCAGTGCTAAATGTGAGTAAGTCACAGGAGCAGAAATTTGTCCTAGTGGCACTGTTCCCACTTACAAGCTTTGTGCTCGAGGGGATGAGAAAAGCTGTCCAGATGATCCTGGGAAAGTTTGTACACACAGCGACTCAGCCAGCAAAGTGCTGGGCGTAGCAGGCTGCCCACGAGTGGGTGTTCAGCCTCGGAGCAGGTTGGATCCTGGATCCATGGATCTGCTCCAGCACCTGCTTCACCTTGCTGACCAGAGCAAAGCAGCCCTCCAAGGGGCAGGAGGGCACCATGCAAGAAATGAGCCACCAAAGGGCTCTGGAATGTTTTGGTGGGCACCATGTGTCTCCTTCTGCTGTGCAGTTGAGTGTTCCGAGAGAGATGGGTGCAGCATCTCTCTCATCCCACTGCCTGCCCTGAACCTCTCCACTGGGCAGCCCCCAAGCTCTCTGGCAGTGCCAGGAAGATCACAACCGGGCACCAGCAGTTCTCTGCTGTGATGGAAACCTGGAGAGTGCTTCTCCGAGCTTCACCGACCTGGCACAAGGGAGCTCTTGTATTTGTCATCATCGGTGTTGCTATGGCCACGGCACACAGGTATAAACCTTGCCCAGGGAACATTGTTGCAGGAGAGCAGGGTGCAGCCCAGGAACCAGTACTGCTTTACTGACATGATTTATCCCTGTAACCCGTCCAGGTCTCTGCAGTTTATCCATTCAGTTGCTTTTGCAGGAAGTCTCCTTACGATAGAGCCCTCAGTGCATTTAGTAATAATATTTTACATCTATATTGGGCTCTGAGCATTCCAAGTGCAATACAAACTCATTCATCTTATCTTTTTATCTCATGACAGTTGCCTGCAGTGCTGAGTTGGTTTGATCCCAGCCTCACAGGCTTTTCAACAGTGGAATTGTTACCTGACTAATTATCCATCTAAGTCACGATGAGGGACTGGTGGCTGGGCTCCACTCTCAGTTTTAACCAGCGGCTCCAGTGAGAGGGCTGGCTCCCAGTCTTTCTGCTGCTGAAGAGAGGGAAAAGAAAATCTTGGAGGCAATTTTCATTTAGTTTGTTTTCACCAAGAGGGTGTTCACTAGGGGCAAAACTGTTTTCAGAAACAGAAATACACTTGCCACTGATCCGTGGGAAACACAGTCAAGCATCTCTGTTTTAATTTTACTCACAGGAGATGAGGCTAACATAGGCCCAGCTTGTATTGCTCCTATCTTTTCTCCATTTGCTGGCTCCAAAATGATGCACTAATTCAGTGTGAAGTCTGGGGCCATGCCTTTAGAGATTATTTGTATTAAACTGGTAGGTCACTGGTTGCAAATAAGGGATATTTTCCATAGCAGGCACTCTTGCATGCTGCATGGAGCTCAGGTCACTCCAGTCCAATACTGATGAACCCAGACTAGAGGAGGTGCAAAAAGGATTTCAATGAAGGTGTACAAGGAGTGGCTGCAAAGGATGGGAGAAAAAACTAGCAAAATGTTCAAAATTATCAAAAAGAAGTAGGTCCTAAAAGTTACAACCATCACAAGGTGAAAATTTTCAAAAGCTGAAATGAGTTAGCTCTATCAAAGGAAATTAAGACAAATGGAACAAGTGATCTCACACTAAAAACACAACAGAGAGTGGCTTACTTAGCTATTTTTTAGCCTAGGGGAAAAAAGGTCAGCAGGTATATGACTTTTTCAGGTTAAATATGCGATTTGAAACTTTGGTCTTTAATATTAATGCTGACCACTGACATAACAGATATGAGTAAAAAAAAAATGCTCCAAGCTTAACTTTTCAAAACTTAGTTTACCCTGAGGAATGGGAAAGCACACGGGAAGGATCTCTTACTGGGCATCATCTCTCCCATCATGTTGGCTGCCTTCAGGACTCTGCTTCATTGCAGCAGAATGAAACAGATCAGCACCATAGTTACTGTTTTTTAAGTGACTTCCAAGAATTTTCTTATCAGGATTAAAATGAAGCAAATTACATAATGCTGTGGAGCCTGAATCCAGCAACTCTTAAGGCTGCCAGAAACATCAGCTGTGTGCTACGGATGGGCTGTATTAGGCGAGACTGACATACACATTTAGAAAATGCATTAAAAGTTGGAGGTTTTTTTCTGAGAGGTCTCTTGCAACCTGCTACCCCCAGTTTTTGCTACCTCAAGCTTCACTCATAGACTTGGAAATTTGTTCACCAGGAATCTTATGTTTAATTAATGTATTAAAAGCTCCTTAAAACTCGTCAAACTACTTTTTGCATAGAATCATAGAATGGTCTGGGTTGGAAGGGACCTTAAAGACCACCTTGTTGCAACCCCCTGCCATGGGCAGGGACACCTTCCACTATCCCAGCTTGCTCCAAGCCCTATCCAACCTGGCCTTGGACACTGCCAGAGATGAGGCAGCCACAGCTTCTCTGGGCAACCTGTGCCAGGGCCTCGCCCCCCTCACAGGGAACAATTTCTTCCCAATATCCAATCTAAACCTCCTCTCTGTCAGTTTGAAGCCATTCCCCCTTGTCCTTCACTACAGTTCCTGATCAAGTCTCTCTCCAACTTCCCTATAGCCCCTTCAGATACTGGAAGGTGCTCTGAGATCTCCACACAACCTTCTCCTCTTCAGCTGAACAGCCCAAAGTCTCCAAGCCTATCTCCATATGGAGGGTGCTCCAGTTCCTTTATCAATTTTGTGGCCCCCTCTGGACTTGCTCCAACATTTCCTAGTTCTTCCTATGTACATTCGTCCAGCACATCATCATTATTTTGCAGTGGAAAGGTAAGTTTGCCACAGAACTTGGTACTTGAGACTGTGTTGGATCTTGCATCCTCTCCTGATAAAGTCCTTGTGACTCAGGGCAAATTTATTTTTATGGTACTATTGCCAGTTTGATATCTTCTGTTGCGTATGTTGTGTCTTCAGCATCTTCTTTTTGGATCTCTTCCTTCCTCTGACTGAAAAACTGATCCATGGAGAGGAACTCCAGCAGTAACACTGCACTCCCAACTCCAAGGACTTGGTTGTCGTACCTACACAAAATAATACTGTCTTTCTGGCCTTCACTTACTAATTGCATGACAGAGAGCACGATCTGAAGCCATGTTTGCTGTATTGTGTAAGACAATTTGTCAGGTACATGTAGCCCTAGAACTTTGGAGACATGTATGGACAAATTTAGTGAGCTGGAAAAAACCCATTTCATGCAGCCAACAAAAACTGCAGTGATTCAATACCTCAGTCTATTTCTTCTCAAGAAAGGCACTGTCTCTTTGTTCAAGTTATTGATTCAGGTCAATTCTATGTGTGGGAGTTCTCCACTAGAATCATCTGGAAACTTCATGGCTTCAACACAGTGCTTGAGGAAGCTTGAAGTTTGAAACTCTAACGCTCACCTCTGAAAGGATGATCCGGTGCTGCTAAAACACAAGTGTGACTGTTCCCAAGTCCCACTTCTCTGTCACCACTTGAGATGACTGTTTTAACACTCCTAAAGAGGGCTGTCCTCAATGCCATTTGCTTACAGCCAAAGTGTGGGCTGATCTGTGAGACTCTCAGTCTCAAAATTATTTTCCCAGTCTGGAAGAGACAGGTTGGTGACAGCTAAGCTTCCTCTGGTGGCCGGAGGCACACGTTCTGCCTAGAAGCCTTCACCAGGTAGCTCCTGGGAAGGTCCCCTGGCTGGAGAGGCACTGCCCTGCCCAGCCTGTCCTGGAGAAGGGGCTGGCACCACGGCTGGGCACCATCTGCTGCAGCCTCTCCTCAGCTGCCAGGGCTGTTTGGGTGCCCGCAGGGATGTGAAACTGCTGTTTGCCCACGAGGTGTAACTGTTTGTCAGCCCAGCCTACCACGTCCTTGTTGCTCCCTAAGCACGGTTATTGCTGTCCCAGCCTTTGATAAGGCGAGGGCTGAGATAGCTACTGTACTTTCAGGCGAGGCTCCAAGTCAGCGGCTACCTTTCATCTTCGTTTTATTGC
Organism: Pachycephala philippinensis; assembly: GCA_013397055.1. Lineage (NCBI taxonomy): Eukaryota > Metazoa > Chordata > Aves > Passeriformes > Pachycephala > Pachycephala philippinensis. Next base: position 322,040 of record VWZT01011105.1, on the reverse strand, counting down.
CAAGGACAGGGACAGACAGGCCAGACCACTAGCTGGCTAATAAGTAATAGGGAGCTTTGCTGAGTCCCACAAGCCTCCTCATCAGGTGGTACATTTTTCATCCATATAGATTTATATACATTTTTTGATATCTACAGCTCCCACAGAGTGAGGAGCAGGCGAGGGCCAGCTCATGGTGTGTGTATGCAGGCCAGTGGGAATGCATGTCTGCAAAGGGACTCAGCTGTAACTGGGTAACTTGACAGAACAAACTCTTGCAGCCCTTTGCTCTTTTCAGTCCCCAAGTATGACAGCTTAATCATTTCCTAGATGCAAAATGTCACAGAGATAAAGCAAAGTTTATAAAGGACGGCTGGTCACATCACAGAAAAATCTGGTGATATATAAAAGCAAAGAAACTCAAAGTTCAGGAAGCATTTGTTTTCCTCTGAACTTCCCTCTTTCCTCTCTCTCAGCACTCACAAAGCTGGAAATTCGGCCTGAAAGTTCCTTAAACAAATATAGCTCTGTCCTTTACATCACCATACGGTTCACCATCAATGCCACGTTAGGTAAACTGTGAAAGTTGAAACCCAGTTGCTTTGTTCCAGGCCTTCAAATGTACAGAGGTGCTGAAATTTTGCTGAAATAATTGATATAGGAGTTTCCTGTCATATTTACCTTGTAGCTTTATGTGTCTTATAGTATCTTTGAACACATTCAAATTTAGACATGATTTTCTCCCCACCAAAGTGGGAGCACCTCGGTGCTTTCAAAGCCATATTTCAGCTGACAGGAGCAGCACTGCCTCACCATGAGGGATGGGGTCCCAGCCTTTCACCTCCCTTCCAGGGACATCACTTACAACTCCATGGAGGCTCATCAGCCTCCCCTGCTCAGATTCCCAACCCACTAACCTGGGTTGTATCACTATCAGCTTGGAAGACAGGGTCTGCTTTTGCCTTTGTGTGTGTAGCGTGGCTGAAGTCCTCCACATGAAATGCCACCACACAAAAATCAGCATGGCCAGGGCACAATTTGGGCCTTTCACTTTTTCATTTGTGCTGTTTGGGGTTTTTTTGTCACTTGTGTAACTATTTTGCCAGGTGTTGGGCAAAGAATACATGAGTAGAAGGAGCCCAAGGAGAAGTTTGTTCTTCCAAGCAATTCATATCATTAGCTCAATAAAACCATTAGCACAGCAGATATTATTTACCTTGAGAGGACCAGGGTTGGTTTTTGTGAAGTGTATAATTACGTGTGTCGACTGCACAGGACTGTCCCTGAGCTCCAGCATGATTAGTCAGGTGGTTTCTTGTAAGTGCTTTTTGGGTGCCTGGATGAATCACCCCATTTTGAGGTTTGCAATTTTTTGGTATTTTGGTAACACATATTAGCCAGCAGCACGATTATCCACATTTGTTTGCTTTTGATTTTACATTCCTTTACCAGACGACCTTTGGGGAGGTTAGTGGCTTTCTGCAGTTCACAGTCTGAATGGCAAGATGGGTTTCACTCACTGTGTTTATTTGTAATGTCTTAGCAACCATAAAAACACCCTGGGGCCTTCACAGACATGCTGGAGGATGCAGTCCCAGCCCCGGGCAACTTTCATTCTCCATCAAGAACCACAAGGTGTGGAAAAGCCATAAGAAAAGCTCTGAGAACAAGGATAAATTTAACCCCATTAGCTGTGGCTTTCCAGAAGGTTGTAGATACCACAGAATCATGGAATGGTGTGAGTTGGAAGGCACCTTAAATATCATCTCATTCCAACCCCCTGCCATGGGCAGGGACACCTTCCACTATCCCAGGTTGCTCAGAGTCCCGTCCAACCTGGCCTTGGACCCTGCCAGGGATGGGGCAGCCACAGCTTCTCTGGGCAACCTGTGCCAGGGCCTCCCCACCCTCACAGGGAACAATTTCTTCCTCATATCCAGTCTAACCCTGCTCTCTGTCAGTGTGAAGCCATTCCCCCCTGTCCTGTCACTCCAGGCCCTTGTCAAGAGTCTCTCTCCATCTTTCCTGTGGGCTCCCTTCAGGCACTGCAAGGCCACAATGAGGTCACCCCAAAGCCTTCTCTTCTCCAGGCTGAACAATCCCAATTCCCTCAGCCTTTCCTCACAGCAGAGCTGCTCCATCCCTCTGCTCCCCTTGGTGTCCCTGCTCTGGACTGGCAGAGGGGTCTCAGCAGAGCTGTGGTCATTGTCCTTTATTTAAACTGGACCAAGTCAGGACAAGTAGTGAGATGTCACTGGAGGATTAAACACTGTATTTTGGGTTTGAAATTTCTATAAAAAGAAAATTTGCTTGGTTCAGAGAAGTCCAGTTCATACAGTATGTATTGCAGCCACAGAGGCAGTCCTTTCCTTTAAAATCCTTGCTCCCCACTCGGATTATTCTGAACACAGCTGTGATAGTATGCAGGACTTGGCCAGCCAGCCACTGACTTCTACCTCTGGATGCTTTCTTGATCTCCTATAACTCACTGCTGATGATATTATTTTGCCTTTTTTATTATTATTTTCAGGAGCTCGGGTGCATATTAGCTGTTAAAAAGCAATTGATATACCTTGGCTGAACTCAGCCAAGAAGCAGCCGCAGAACCCAACCCAATAAATCACAACAAGGGGAAAACAAAGAGGAGGTGCAGAGTGAGGGCAGCAGGACACTCACAGTTTCAGCCCAAAGGAAGGGGAGATTAATGCATCCAGCAGTTTCCAAAAAACAGTACTCCCTTATTCAAACTCTGTCACAGTTCTGCTCTGGTGTAGTTTTGGTTATCTGGCCACCTCTCAGCAGTAGTTTCTTCTGGAACCACAAGAAACCACACAGAACATCTTGCTAAGATGGCAGAAAACTCTTTGATTGCTTTTTAGAAGGGTTTGCTGCAGGTTTAGCGGGATGGATTTACCTTGTGGATTACAGGAAGAGAGTGAGAAGGGGCAAGGCAGCCCTCATTCAGATCAGCTGCAGTCACTGTGGAAGCTCAGCTACAACCTGAGCCCACAGCACACTCGAAACAAATAATGACACTCAGTATTCATCCCTTCATGCTGAGGGGAATTGGCTCATGAACTGTGTGGTGGTAACACAGATAAGCTATCTGGCTGCTGGGAGTTTTATTAGAAGCATCCATCTAACAGGATAATCCCAAACTCAAGCAGCTCTCCCCAGGCTCAGAAGCCACAACTATGCTCAGCCCATACAGAAGAACCACAGGTTTTCTCCACAACAGCTTCCTGTAAAAGTCACACATTTGTCAATACAAAAATCTGCTGGATATTGGAAACAGAGAACTTGGAGAGAGTATGAAATGGAACATAATTTAAAACAAGTAACACGGGGACTACCACCAAGTGTACTATTGGCTTTTATATACCGCTGAGTGAGACCCACAGGAGTTTTCCTGTTTAAAAGAAGCTGCCACACAATTTTGAAATTGTTATCCCAGCGCCACATATTTTAGGAATGTGTGAAGAGACTTTGCCTGTATTTTGGCACAGATCACGTGTGAGCTTGCTGAAAACCCAAATTCAAACACAGAAATGGACCAGATTAAATAGAAAGGGAAAATGACAAATAACTTAAGCCAACCAGGGATAAGAAAATAGAAAGCAAGGGACAGATACCCAACTAATAAAATGTCTTCTTGAAATGCTATGAGTTGTATAACAGAACTCTTTCAGAGGAGTATTAGAAACAAAGCAGAAACCAGTTGGAAACACCAAGTGATGTTGTCTTGCCTGCTTTACTTTCACTGAGCAAAAGAGTAGAGAGTAAACAAAAAGTTCAGGGAGAAAATGCAAAGGTTAGTTCAAAATCCTTTTAGCTTTAAAATTTCAGCAACACATGGGCCTGAAGCATTAACTCTCTCTGTGTCTCTCTGAGAGGTGCAGAATTCTGTCTCTATTTAAATCGGTGCTTTGTGGGTTGTTCTGACGCTCTGCTCAGCATGCGCTTGCCTTTCTAACAAGCCAGGGCAGCCAGAGGATGCACTCCTTGGTAATATTAAAAGAGCAGAAAACCACTCCAGAAACACGTGGCAGGGATGAGTAAGCAAAGCCTTCCTGGTTGTTGATCTGTGATACATTTAGCAACTCCAGCAGAGGAAATATTTATCTTAGAATGGTGCAGAGCTTCCGTTAGGTTTTCACTCCAACACTAAAACCTGGCACTGAAAGCTTTCATGATCAGATGATTTTATTTCTTTCTTCCTTTGAGTCATAGCAGTGCCTTTTGCTGCGTGCTGTACCTGCTTAAGCAAACAGCCAGTGCTGTTTGGTGAACTTCAGAGGCCAGGCAGGAAATTTCTCACAACGGTGCAGTGACAGAGCAAAACGTTCACCTCCCCTGCAAGTTAGCAACATAGATAAATAGCAGAGCAGATTGGCTGGGTCACAGGTAGGAGACCTCCCCTCCTCCAATAAAAGCTGCCTTCCAAGGCTGGGTCCCTGGAATCCTAACAGCGCTGTTAGGCCAAGAGCAGAGATCCTCATGCCTGTGGTATTTGCTCAGAGGGCATGACCACTTTGGGCAAGTCTTTCATGTGAGTCAGCTTTAGCTGATCCATGGGAAAATTCCTTTGTGTTGTCAGGCAGGGTTTGCTCACAGTTTCAAAGGATAATCCGACTGAAAAGAAAATACATCTAAATTTTAGCATATTTTGGTCAGGTCTGACTAAATGTGGTGCAAAGCAAAGGATGCTCAGTTTTCTTTGCAGGCCATTTGTAATGAGGAAAGGCCTCTACAAGGAGCAGGCAGAAATACTCCACCCTACCCCTGGATTCTACGTCATCTGACTGCACCAAACGTCATATGTGCAACTACCGATTAAATAGATTCAGGTGAAAAGTGTAGGTTCTGATGATGATGCCTGGAGAAAGTAAAGAGCTAATCCTGCAAACATTTATTCATTTGGTTACCCTGTGTCTTGTCAGGTTCTTCAGTCACTCAAAACATGGCAGCAGGGTCAGGGAAAAAGCAGGGTAGAGCATCTTCCAGTCCCCTTCTGTGTCTCTGCGTGAGGAGCATCCAGAAACCTCCACCCCCCCATCGCTGTGGAAGAGCTGATCATTCAGAACTGATCAGGGGCACTGGAAATCTTTGTGTCATTGCCACATGGCTGTGACAGTCAGGCCTCTGTCAGTTGAATCCACTGCCAATAATGTGCAGCATTAATGAGATAGCAGAATGCAGGTCTGCCTTCTTCCAAAGCCTTCCTGTACCCGAAGGGATTCTGCAAGAAAGGTGGGGAGACTTTTTGCATGGGCATGTAGTGACAGGACAAGGTGTAATGGATTTAAACCAACAGAGTGTAAGTTTAGATGGGATATTGGGAAGAAATTGTTCCCTGAGAGGGTGGGGAGGCCCTGGCACAGAGAAGCTGTGGCTGCCCCACCCCTGGCAGTGTCCAAGGCCAGGCTGGATGTGGCTCTGAGCAACCTGGGATAGTGGAAGGTGTCCTTGCCCATGGCAGGGGGTTGGAACTGGATGATCTTTAAGGTCATTTCCAACCCAATCCATGATTCTGTGATTCCATAACACACACATCTTGTCCATCCTTGGTGTCCTACTGCCATGTAAACAAGTGCTGGTCCCTGTAGGGTGGTGAATATGTCCTGGGCTCTCAGAGCCATGCTGCACTGTACCTGCAACCTGGCTGAATTCTCCGCTGGTTCAGATATTGCTTCTCTAAAAAAGCCAGTTTCCATGATGCCTCAAAGACAAGTTCAGTGACTAGAAGGGGTTCATATGTTGGCCAGCAAGAAATCCTTGGCAAAAGAACTTGAGGACAATTGCAGGGAATGAAGAGCTTGCAGACTGGATCCACAGACACAGTAGTTCAGTCACAGATCCTTGGCTGATGTAAATTCTCATAGCTTTTTGCCTTCAGTGGATGAAACTGTTGTTCTACACCAGCTGAAGAGGGCAATACAGTGCTCTATAATCACTCAGCCATCAGTCACGTCAAGAAAGAAGTTGCTAATCACACTTTTGGTTTTTTCCAGTGTAAGTTGCCAGTCCTTTTCTTATGAAGATAACCTTCAAAATGCCTTCAACCTCACTTCTGCTGAAAGTCTGTCAAGGTGAGCTCTCTGACAGAAATCAGATTAGTCACTCCTCTTAACTTTGCTCACAGCAGACTGTGAATCTTCACAAAGTGTAAACACAAAATCCACAGTCTGAATCCCAGTCCAGCCCCAGCATCCTCATGAAGTGAAGGATCTGGGTGCTGCTCTGAAGATGCATCACAGGCGAGGTGAACCCTGTGCAAAGATTTCTGGTGGCCTGCAAATGCAGAGAGAGTAGAGATCCCACTAGATGTCCCTCTGCCCCTTCATGCTCTTGCAGAGCATTGGCATTATGAACTGTCCCAGCTGTGCTCAGGTGCTGGACCTGGAAAATGGGATGGATACATCCCTGTTACATGGAGCTTAAGGAAGAAGCAATGCATAAACAGCTGGGAGATACTTGGATACTGCAGCGATGGAATTCATAAACATTCCTGAATGTGCCTAATGTCTGATGGCTGCCCTTGCAAATAAATTCTGCCACACTTTTTGCTCATGAGAGTCTTACAAAGAAGGAGCCTCTGGCCCTGTAGAGGATGTCCTGATGGGCACTGGAACTCTCCATATGATGCAGCCCTTCTGGGGACACATGCTGACTATAAACGCTTCAGTGACTACTGATATTTTCACCATTTAAAAAAGGTTTTACGAAAATCTGTTTCAGCTTCTTGGCTGTTTATGAAGAATTTGTTGTGGCTACAATTTGCATCTTTGGTGTCCCCACAGATGTTTGCAAAGACCTTGTGAGTGTGTGTGTGTGTGTGTGTATGTGTATGTTACTTGCTACAACATGAAGAACTTGAAAAGTAAATACAGTGAGAAATATCAGTACATAACATTCCTCAACACAAGTCACTGGAAAATTGTTTGGAGGTTGTGTGTCATGTACGCAGAGGTTTCCACAGGTATTCCCTATAAACTCGATTGAAAGTCCTTGTTTTACAAAGGCTCCTGTACAACCAAGTACTCCATGTGCTCAGACCCTCACAGTTGCATGAGGCCGATCAGGATATTTATTTCAGTACCAAATTTTAGAAGATGACTGAAACAGTTCCAAAGTGCACAGGCGTCTAAACCCCATTGAAAATATTGACAATTAGACACCTAACCACTCTAAAGAAGCAGGGGCAAAACCCCCAAACGAATAAATGATGTTTAAATCAGATACAGTTATAGAACCAGGGTGAGGGAAGGGATTCTGCCCCTTTGCCCCACTCTACTGAGACCCCCCTGCATCCAGCCCTGGGCCCAGCACAGGAAGGACAGGGAGCTGCTGGAGCCAGCCCAGAGCAGGGACACCAAGGGGAGCAGAGGGATGGAGCAGCTCTGCTGTGAGGAAAGGCTGAGGGAATTGGGATTGTTCAGCCTGGAGAAGAGAAGGCTTTGGGGTGACCTCATTGTGGCCTTGCAGTGCCTGAAGGGAACCCACAGGAAAGATGGAGAGAGACTCTTGACAAGGGCCTGGAGTGACAGGACAAGGGGGAATGGCTTCACACTGACAGAGAGCAGGTTTAGATTGGATATGAGGAAGAAATTGTTCCCTGTGAGGGTGGTGAGGCACTGGCACATGTTTCCTAGAGAAGCAACCATCTTCTCAATGTCATGCAGGCTTTAGACGAGATGTTTTCTGTGATAATCATTGCTTATTTAATTACTGAAGGGACCCATTTCTTCCTGGCAATTTTAAATTACCTGTTGTGCTTTCAATATCTGTTGAAAAATATTTGGAAGTGACCATAGTATCATTATGGAAACACAATAACTTGGCTACTAATACTGCAAACAAGGCTGTATTAAATGCATTGTTCAGCTGGAGAAGAGGAGACTGAGGTCAGAGCTCACAGCAGTTCTGCAGCTTCCTCATGAGGGGAAGAGGAGGGCAGGCCCTGAACTCTGCTCTGTGGTGATGAGGGACAGGACCTGAGGGAACGGCTGGAGCTGTGCCACGGGAGGGTTAGGGTGGATATCAGGGAAAGGTTCTTCCCCCAGAGGGTGCAGGGGCACTGAACAGGCTCCCCAGGGAACGGTCACAGCCCTAAGGCTGTCAGAGCTCCAGGAGTGTTTGGATAACATTCTCAGGGATGCACAGGGTGGGACTGTTGGGGTGTCCTGAGCAGGGTCAGGGGCTGAATGATCCTTGTGGGTCCCTTCCAACTCAGAATATTCTACAATTCTATGATTTCACATTTCATCTCTGGTACATGTAATAATTTCTCTGTGACACTGTCAGCCTTAGAAACTCTTACTAGTACACTAAGTCAGGTAACCCAAGCCACCCTCACAAGCGTTCTCAGTGTAATTAAAACTAACGAGTGTTTATAGGTACATGCTTACTAGTACTTTTGATACCAGGGCTAAGAATAATTTGCATATGAGATAGAATCCAGTACTCAGGTTTAGGCCTGTAGAGCACATGACTTTTGCCTTTAGTTTTGAAAGCAGGGATTGCTTTCTGGGGTACCAGGATTATTTGCACAGAGGGTTTCTTGAAACTAAAAAAGCCTCCTGTCTGCCAAGGCTCAGCTTCTTTTTGAGACAGTGTTTGCACACGGAACTGCCCAAGGGCTTTGCTACGAGGCAGAGCCTTGGGTTCCTGGACCCAGTAGTGAAAATGAGACCTGGAAGGCACGGCAGGTAGCTGGCAGGCCAGGGAATCACAGGGTAGGGAAAAGGGCACCATCCCAGCACCTCTGAAGGAGGCAGAGGAGAAAGAAGCAATGGGATCAGGAATCTCTGTTGCTGAAGAGATGTAGACAGAGTCCTGAGCTTGCCATGAAGTTTTTGGCATAGCTTTGTATTCCTCAAAAACTCCACGGAACAGCTGTATCCAGCCATCAAAATACCTGATTGCTGAGCACTGTGCCTTCTGTAAGGTCCCTGACCTCACAAAGGCATGTCTTTGCAAACAGAGGCCATTCCACCTGAGCAGAAGAACACAGAGGAGAAGACAAGCTTCTGGCACTAATAAAGAGCTTTCTGGAAATCTGGAGCATTTTTCTTTCCCCCTTGCTTTTCACTTAGGTCACAGCTTGGGCTTTTCTAGCAATGGCTGGGAGCCAAATTCCCTAAAACTGCTAGAAAGGCAGTTCTCATACTATTTACAGCGTAACTGGAAGCCAGAATTAGCAGATATCTCATGAGTAAGCTCATTCTCATGAGATTTCTGGTCCAACTTTGCACAATGGGGGAGATAGAAGTGTTACAGCAGGACCATCTTAAGCTCCGTACAAATATTACACGTCCAAACTAGTGCATTGCTTTAAACTGAAGAATTTTAATCAAAGGTGTGCCAGCACCCCAGAAACAGAACAAGGGAGTTCCCTAATGACACGTTTATCTCATATTCTGGCGGGGAAAGCTTTTCAAAGCCTCTTGCCTGTGTGCTGCACACAGATGGGGCCAGGAAACAAGATGTTTGCTTGCTGGTTTTGGTGGGGCCGTCCTTTTTCAGGAGCTAGGAGATGTGGTTTTGATTTCTCCCACTTTTTCCCAAACAGACCTTTTCTTTTCTCGAGATGAACCATTAATTATTGGGCTGTGAGGAAAAAGAAGACACATCCCAGAAAGGTCAGGCTATCGGGCTTCTGAGGATCCTTCTCAGAAGGTTTGGACTCAGAGGTGACATGAGCTGGGGTGAGAAGCTTCAGGATGTGGGCATTTGCTGCATATCTCCTACTGTAAAAACCCCAGTGGCAAGGGAACTTCAACCAAGCAATGCACCTGGAGTGTTCAGGTGCACTAGGAATGGGTATTTCAGAGCCTCAGGGTGCCTCGTGTTGCACTTGAGGACCAAATAAATACATTTAATGGGTTTGGTCCAATGTGCTCTTCCCTCTTCTAGTTTCTGGATTTGCAGATAGGTGTCTGCATTTAGTTTCAATTTATTGTCAGGTAACAAAAGCAAAAACCACACAATTACTCTGGGTGAACTTCCAATCTAAATTATCACTTCCTTTAACCTGAAAACACAAGATAAACCTAAATTCATAGGAGCATCTTCTTGCTAAGCAGCTATTTATTTGATGATTCAACAACACTTGAGGTTCTCATGTCAAACTTTAAAGCAATTTGAAATGATGATTTATGAACTAAAATGGTATGGAAACCATATGTCAAGAGACACAGGGAGCTTCATGGGCCTTCCGCAACAGCAGCAGCAGAAGTTTAATTTATTTCAGTGCGTTTAGACTTTCGATTTAGCTTTTAAATTGGACTCAATGAAGAGTCCTTTTCTGTTACTGTTTCTGTTAGAAAGGAAGATCTGTTCTTATGCATACTAGAGGCAAGGCCAAAATTCTTTTTTTAATATATATTTAAGAGCAGGATCAAACCACTATTTATTTATATACCAATTAAGAAGTTCCATCCTTCCAGCTGGGAAAATGCTGTCAGACCAAATTTGTTACGTACTGTACATTTTATTTTTGGAGCAGGGAGCTAACAGTAAGTTGAGAGACTTTTTTTCCCAGCAGAAAAGATATAGTGAATGTTTGCAGGCATTCCTGGAATTAGATCAAGTTTTGAACTGGAGGCAAAATCAGTGGCTCACATCATGAAAAACAATTAAAAAAAACCAAAAAACAAACAAACAAACAAACAAAAACAGAAAAGAAAAAAAATAATATCAAAACCAGTACAATTATATTAAGCACACTAATATTAACAGCAATTATTGTCACTGTTATTTATTGATCAATGCCTATTGCAATTGACTTTTGGGAATCAATTCCTAAGAAGCTGTGGCTGTTCTATCCCTGGAAGTGTCCAAGGCCAGGTTGGATGGGACTCTGAGCAGGTGTCCCTGCTCATGGCAGGGGACTGAAACTGGATGATTCTTCAGGTCCCTTCCAAGCAAAACCATTCTGTGATTCCATGATATCTGTGTTTTCAGGAAAAATTAGGTAATTTTTCAGCAAATTCTCATTCACTGTTTCCAGCACATCAGTCCCACTTCTCCATCTTACTCATGCTTGGTCTTCACAGCAAACAGCCCAGTGAACTTTTCATGGAAAAGCTTTTCTGCTGCAGGGTAAATTCTACCCAAATCCTGCAGAACAGTTCCGTGAAGCAGCTGGAATGAACATTTGCGATTTGCTTTAGAAACCTAACTGCAGAATTTACATTCCTCAGGGAACAGGAACATTAGCTCTGATGACATTTTTTCCAGTAAACTGGCCTAAAGTTCAAATATTTGCAGCAAAATATTTCTGTTGACCATTGGGGTATGTGTATGGATCACAACAGTGAAACAAATAAATTTTAAATAGGTCAATGAGATAATTTCCAGGGCGAGTCAGGAAACAAGGATTCCATTCCATACCTAAGAAAAAAACTGACACGTCTGAGAAAAGTTTTACTCAACAAAAGCTGAAATTTAAGAAAATTCCGTGATCACCATTTGCAAGTCAATTGAATGAAGGTTCATCAATTAAATTATTTTTTATCTCAGTTAATCTTACTGGATATAACACTCAAATCATGTTTTTTAATCACATTCTGGAAGGAGTTTTCTCCATCTGAAACAGCTGCCTCTCTCAGCAGGTCTCTCTTGAGCTCAGAACATGAAGAAAAGAGGGGTAGCTCTTACAGAATATTTTCTGTAATAATGCAGAATAATACAGAAAACACAATTTTTCATTGGGAAAAAAAAAAAGCAAACAGTTAATTTTCTAGTTCGCTCATACAAAAAAAAACCCCACCAACCAAAAACCCAAAGAAATGGTAAAACCACTTGATGTAGAAACTCCACAAACTTTTTGCACACCAGGATCAATGCAGCATCCAAAAGGATTTGGCATCAAGGGCATCCCATGGTTTGGGAGCACCTGATGCATGAGCAAATGCTCAGAGGGAGGGACGCCTAAAGCTTTTTATAATATCTACAATAAACCCATGTAAACTCACTCCTCTGGCTCTGATTTCATTCACCTTGACACATTGGGCCATCATATAAAGAACTTGATGCAGTAAAATTCTGAGGAACTCCCACATTGCTGGCTGGGACCTGTTAGAACTGGTGGAACTTGAAAAAAATAAGAACACCTTTCATTTTCCTCAGGCAGTGATGCTGAGAAGGCAAAACTTTTAGCCAAGGACAGGCAGCAGGACTCTTCAAATCAACCTGCGCTCCATCAAAAACAAGTCCTGCAGGAAGATTTCTGTGTATTATACTGTACTAGTAGCAGGTTAGTAAAAAGAAGGCAATACATCTGAGAATGTCTGTATTATGAAATATTTTGCATCTTGGCTAGTTTTTGTAATTCCCACAGCAAAAACAGCTCATCCTGTCTTTTTCATTCAAGAAGGATTTTTTTTTTTATGCAAAAGCTTCTTACAAAATTACATGTTTGGGATTTGAAACTTCTACAAATTCACTTTTTCCCAGACTAAGATGGGAAAATTTCCTCCTCAGAAAAAAAAAGAAAAAAAAAAAGAAAAGAAAAAAAAAAAGTGCTTTGAAAAGCTGTAAGCATCTGAAATCAACATGTTTTAACAGATCACAATTTTTAATGTCAGCAGACCCAAGAGATGCTTGCAACAATCAGGATGAAAGAACAGTGCAATGCAGGTTCATTATAGCAGACTTTTTTTTTCTTGCTTGCTTTGGCATCTGAGAAAGGCCTTATGGCACACATATCCTACTTCCTGCTATGTTTTTTTCAAAATATTAAATTTCTTTTGTAGGAAGCATGAGATGCTGGTGTGAGGAGGAGGAGGAAGGTGAGCAGGTCTGCTTGGGTTCTATCCATGTGACTCGGTCTCTTAAGTTCTGGTCAGTTTTGGATGTTATCTTGTTTTGTCAGTGCCAGACATCTCTGTTTATCAGTTTGATTGAAATTAAACCGTGTGGTCCTTAACCTACCAAACACCCCTGTGCTGGAGTCCAGGGACAGTGAGAAACCCAAAATGCTCAAAAACTTGCTCATTAACTCCTCTCAAAGCCAAGCACTGCTCTGAGCAGGAGTTTGGCTCTGCTGCTTTGCTGGGAGAGACAAGAATGTGCAGTTTGTGATCTGATATCTCATAAGGAAGCAGCAGAGGAGTTGCTTAAATATCCCAGCCTCTAACGTGTTGAATGGGCACCGAGGCTGCTCGTTCCCTGCCATCTGTTCCGTGAGGAGTCAGAGCACTACAGAGTTCTTCTTTCAGCCTGACAGATCCAAAGACACTTTTATCTGGGAGAAAAGTGCCCTCAGGGGGAAATGGTAGGAGGTAAACCTTCTGCTAAGACTGAGCTTGCTGGCATCGTGGCCATCGTTCAGGAGCACTGAAGAGGAGTGTGATTAGAGCAAAAACTGCTGACACATGTTTGAATGAGACCTATGAAAGACTGTTGGTCAAGTAGTTCCCTAAATCGCCATCTATTCCAGGTGCATGCCATGATTGGTCTCCACAGGGGGTAGGGATGAGCCAAAGGGAAGCAGATCACAGAGTCTGCTTTTGGCATCCCCACATTTTGGTTGCAGAGCCACACATGAGCATGACCTTAGGCTGCCATATGGATGGGGCATCTTTGTGAGGTAGATTCTTCAAAGCCTGGGTGGGCAAATGGAGCACCAGGAAAGGATGCCAGCGCAGGAAGCCAAGGGCTTGCTCAGCCCGGAGTGTCTGCAGGGGTGGCGGCTTCCATTGTAAAGCCTTGGCCCGAGAGGACAAACACTGGGCAAGCAAAGCATTGCTGAAGTTGCCTGGGAGACAGAATGGGTTCCTTATGTCCATTCCACCATTTCCAGTGAAGGGTTGTGGGAGCAGCAGAACAGTGTCACCTCTGCATCCATCCAGCTGCTAGCTAGACCCCAGTGCACACCTCTGGGGTTCAGCTGCCTATGCCCCAGCTTGGATCTGACTGCTGGGAAAGAGCTGGGAAAAGCCTCACTGGGAGAGTCTCCTCCTCCCTTGGGAGCCACCCTGAAGCTCAGGCCCTCAGCCTTGGTGTTTGCATGAACTACAAAGCAGCTGTGCCTGTGCCTGGCCATGCACCTCACTGATCCACACCGGGGTCCTGCCTCATTTCTCCAAATACCCCTGGCCATCGCTGTCCAGCTGGCTGCTCCTGCTCACTGGCACTCAGGTCCTGTGACACTTCTGCATTCAGGTGCTGCAGGGCTGCACCCTGGTTGGTGAGACTCCATCCTGCCCATCCCGTTGGCTCCCACATTGCCTTCCCATGGGGAGCATCATTAAACTCCCAGCTGCCTGCTCCATCACACCAGTCAATGGTGAACACTCAGGAGAGGGAATAGCTAAGCCATGGTTATTTATCACTGGTTTAAATCAACTGAATTTAGGGACCTGATGCTTGGTAACTAAAAGAGAGCCACTGTGTGTTTATTAAGGGTGGGAAAGGCTTGTGCATTTGTTATTGCTGTCAAGGATATATTGTCCCCTGTATTCTCCAGAGATGTGTCCTGCTTATCTTCACATGACAGAAAGACCAGAAATTTCATCATTTCCTAGAAAGACTATCACACAACCTAAAAAATTCTTAGCATTAGGAAATATTAAGAAAGAAAGCATCTTCTGGGAGGAAAAACTTTTAACCAGAAACCTGTGAATTGAGCTGCTGACCAAGTAGCAGATTCTATGCTTACCTAGACAATATTTTTTGCTTTTGAGAGCCTTGGATCACTGGAAGCGGGACCCACAAAAATCCCAGAGAAACCAACCAACCAACCAACCAACCAACCAACCAACCAACCAACCAACCAACCAACCAACCAACCACCCAACCAACATGTTCCAGGGAGCAGCCTTCCCACTGCCAAAAGCACAAGGACCACCAAAAGCCAGAGTAACCAGGGCATCTGAGTTGACATGTCTGTACATTCCCAGCCATTGGAAATTTCCCCATGGCTCCTGAGCAGCCTGGGGATCCCCATGGATCTACCTGTTGCCTCCTGGTTTGTTACAGTTATGGTAAAGCTGTCAGGGAAGATTCCATGAATGTCCACAAAGACAGTTTGCTGTTTAGAGAGAACTATCTTCATCCAATTCGTGGAGACCTGATCTCCAATGATTTTTTCGGTGGTTTGACCCGTATAAAAGGTCACTATAATATAAAAACAGAAAGTTCCATGTGTATGGAAAATCACGCTGTGAAAAGCCAGTGTCCACAAAGGAGACAGAGGAGCCCTGCAACTTTATTCAAATAAAGGGAGAGAGTCCACCGGGGCACACACCCGCGGGGTTTTCTCTCTCGAGGTTTTGGAGAATGCAGCCTCCTTTTATCCTAAACTCCCGGCCGCACGGTGCCCTCTTCCTTTCCCCATTGGCTGAGGTACTAGGAAGGTACAGCCTTCCCGAACCGCCTATCACATAACCCCCTTTGAACCCATCATTTTACCCCGAAGTTCAGAAACGTAGGCTTGTGCGGACCCATTTGTCTGTTTCAGGAGTCAAACTGTCCGGATTCTGTAACAAACCTGCGGCTGGAAGTTGGTAGAGATATTAAGACCCATTTCAAAGTCGTTAACACCCATATCCTCACCCATCTGAATTGTTTGTAAAGACGTTAGCATACATCTTTCCTTTCACATGCAACCACTTGTTCTTTCAGTGACCACCCCAACCTGACATGGTTCTCCTCTAATACCCTTCCCCTTTTAAAGCTATAGATTTATTATCTCTTAGTGGCACAGTGTTTTTTAAGCAGTATTGATGGAAGAAGCAGAGAGAAAGAAGATTTATTTCAAAGCCAGTGCAGTGCCTGCCTGGAAGCCCCTTTCCCAATCCTGATCCAAGTATGGGAGGGTATGTTTCTTTAAGGCTGGTTATGTGTTCATGTAACGAGGCAAGTGCATACGTGAAACGAGCTTCTGCTGAAGTTTTAAGTCTGCAGGGAATTTTCTAATGATCGTTTTTAGTTAATAGGCACAAGTTGTTAGCCTGAGCTGGGAAAGCCTTTTTTTGTGTGAGCCAATTCCACCCCCTCTTTTTTTTTTTTTTTTTTTTTTTGTCATGGATTTAGTTCCCACAGCTAATGCACCTAATAATGAGACTGGGCAAGCGAATGCCAGCGTAATGATATGGAGCTTGTTTGGCCCTGACAAAGAACACAGAGCGGCTGGATGGCCTAAACGGCAGGCCAAGGGCTCTATTCATCCCAAAGGATCTCTTGCCTTGCGTGCCACCGAATCCCACAGAAGGAAGGCCGCACCTCAGGGCGGGCGAGGTGTCCGGCAGGCCCCACAATGCCCCCCACAGTGCCCCCCAAGCCCCCGGTGCAGGGCCTGCCACTGAATGGGAGGTGAAACACAGAAACAATCAAGGGTTAAGCCCTTGGCTGAATATTTTAATTGCTGTTTCCTAACACACATACGCACCAGCCAGTTAGAGAGAGGGAAAACATCCTTTAAAACTTACCAGACAGGTTACAAGGACCTCGCTCAGCCCCAGCTCCCTCAGCTCTGGTGGACGGCAGGGGGTGGTGGTCTGTCTTTTTAACCGGCATTTTCCCCTCAGCGGTTTTCCTCTGCCCTTCCCCTCCTCTTGCAAGCTGAGTTAATAAACACCTAGCAGCTTACTCCGTGGCGTCTGTGTGCAAACAGCTCCCACTGAGCCAGTGAAAACTGTCCCTGCAGGAATTCCATTAGAGCCTTTTCCACCTTGGCCTCCCAGAGCACTGCACAAAGGAAGGTGGTGTTCCGCATTCAGCCCGTGGGACGGAGCAGGCCGGCCCAGATCCCTTCCCATCGTTCGTGTCCTGCCAGTTCAGTCCCTCTGACTTTCTATTTCTGTGGCTTGGCTCCAGTTTTCCACTTGTCACAGCCCACCAAATCCTCCTCGACTCAGGGAACTCCGAGCATGAGAGAAGAGCGGGTTGAAATCACCGTGGGCATGAGAGACATCAGGGTGGGATAGGGCTGGCAGCAGATGGAAGCTCAGGGGTGTCCTAGAAGACCCCACTAGGACTCCTTCTCTTTAACAGGGATCAAACCAGAGGAAATTATGGGCTAAGCCTTGAGGGAATAATCAGAAATATTTAGTAATACATAAAGTATTTTTTAAATGGTACATTTTCTGAATGGTACATTTACTTTTATTCCCGAAGTTTCTTCTTTTACCAGAAAACTTGCCTGATACGTTAAGAAAAAGAAAAGAAAAATACCAAAAATTTGTTTCACCATCTGTAAATCTTCTATTAAGAACAAGAATTAACAGAAGAAAGTCCATCTAACACTCTCATTTTTGTTCTATCAGTGTTGTGCATTGGAGTGAACAAGATCTTTTTTTAAGTAGCTCTATGGATAAGTAATTTGAGAGGAACCATTTGCTTTAATGTATTTTACCTCTTACAGAATATCTGCCATCAAATGATCATATTCTCAGTACTCTACAAAAATACTCAGCACTGAGGAGATTTTTTCATAATTTACATAGTATTGCATTATTTTAAACAGATTTCTCTCTTTGCTAGAGGAAATAGTTTGCTTTGGTGTAGCTGAGTCTATGACATATTCCTTGTCCTGAGCTGGATGACCATGAATTCCAGTATTCATATGTGGAAATACTGACCCATCCAAGGCTGAAATGTGTATAGACTGGTTGCTGGTGATAAATAAACTGTGAATGCTCACAGAAAGCTGACCTGAGGGGGACATTAGTATGGCTGGAGCAAATTCCTGTATGGATTTTAATGAAGTCTCACGGAGAAACGTTTGCAGGACCAGTTTGATCTGAAAGTGTCTGATGAGATGCTTCTATGTACAAGCAGTACTTGACATATTGGCAGGACCTCCATAGAACTGCCTTGCACACTCTTTGTGATCTTGTTATTAGGCACAGAGGAGATGCCATTACGCACATAAATCTTCTTCGTTTCCCTCTAAAGAAAATTACTAATCAGGCTTTGCCTGTGGTTATGACAGGCAGGGAGATGGCACATGAGGTTATGGATTCTGCTTTGCTACTGCAGGCTCTAGAAGGAAACTCTCAAGAAGCAATAGTCTGGGTTAGAGGTAGCATTGAGGTGTAGCATTATTATTTTTTTTAATCAGAGCCTTTTACTGTACACTGTAAAAACCTCCATTAGCATTTTCTTTTCAGATGCTCTGCTGCACCACAGCTGCTGTGACTCTGCAGTCAGGAAAGCAGAACTGGTGTGACTGCAATTCAGGAAAGAAGCTGAAAAGAGAGAAGAAAAAAAAATAAGGCTTTCTAAGACAGCTTGAAGAAAGCATGCCAATTAAATTTTTAAAGAGAGACAGAGGGTAGGAAGAAAAGAAAAAAGAGCTAAAAATCTGGAGGAACCTGAGGAAAGTTGGGGAGGGGAGAGGGGAAGGAGCACGAGAGAACCATAGAAATGAGAAACAGGATGAAGGATGAAGTGAGGAAAGTTAAGGCATTGTACAGCAGCAGCACACGGATTGAAGCCAATTACTGAGGGAGAAGAAGGAAAGGAGGAGCAGAAGAGGATATATGATGAAACAAGGAAAGAAATCTTTGCAAGGAAAGAAGGGAATCCACACAGAAACAAGAGAGAAAGCAAAGAGGAATGTGACCAGGACAAGAACCCTTTCTTAGAGCAGTGCTGTGTGACTGAGCAGGAAGGCAGGGAACAAGTGAGACAGGATGTGTGTACAAACACATTTTCCCATTGTTCCCTCCAGCAAGCATTTGAATTTCACTGCAAGCAGTGGCTTTGCATTTGGTGGGGAACCTCAAGTGGTGGGGTAGAAACGGCCGTTCACCAGCTCGGGTGCAGTGAGGAACCCTCTGGCACCATCATGGAACCTCCAAGGAGAAGTATCTCCAGGTGGGGCAGGGTCAGCCTGCAAGCCTTGGATGTTCATTGCACCTCTCATTGCAGTGCTGTGTGTTCCACATGGATGTGACATCATCCAGCCCCTCAGAGAGTAATTCCTAGCACAGTGGCTGTGCTGTGACATCATTTAAAGCCCAGGACTGAAGTTGTATTTCCTACAAATGACATTTCTGAGGCTCCCTCGCATTTCCCAGCCAGCTCAGTTTAACCACATCCTGCGATAAGAGAAAGGGGAGCAGCTTCTGTACTCCCCATTCCCATCTCAGGGATTCTCTGCTCTGTCACAGCTGCTCTGGAAACCTCTCTTCTGGCCAGAGAAAAAAGTCTTAGGAACAGATAGAAGGTATGTGGGCACCTAAAGGCACAGCCAAACACCCACAGAATTTTTCAGGAACACCTCAGCTGCCTCGGTGCTTTCCTAGTGTCTGTCTTCATCCTAAGGTGCCTACATGCCTTTGAAGAGTTGGCCTTTAGCCCCTTATCCTTATAAAAGTATTGCCCCTGGAATAAATGACAGGCAATTAGTTTAAGAATGAGGCACTCCCTTTTAAATCCAGTACAAATAGTGAGAGTAGATAAATCACCACAAGACCACTGACTCCAGATAGAAATTTTGCCAAAGTAAATCATAAGAATATAATTTTTAAGCTGCCTGACTATGTTAATGCATGGATAAAATGTTTAAATCCTGTTACAGAAGTTGTTAAAATATAGCTCTCACTTAGCAACTGTTTTCCAAAATAAAGGTACTAATGTCAGAATTAAGGTGTGTTGAAAAAGAGGTTTTCTGAAAGCTGATGATGCATCCTCAGATGCAGATTTGAATGAACAATTAGATGTTAAAAATAAAAAAAAATCTTAAAATATTTAAGAAACCAAACACAAAATCCATCAACTAGCTGGGGCAAGGAAGAAAATTCCTTCAAAAGTACAACGGTGCAAAGTTCTTCTTTATAATGTGCTTGACCAACCACTTTCAAAGATATCAAATCAGAGAGATAAAATGTGATAATCCCTACAGAGATGATTTTCATGTCTTTCTCAATACATTCGTGTCTATTAATGCTCATTGACAGAGATTCTCAGTGACCACCAGTTATAGAAAAAACCCTTCCAGCTAATTCAGGCATTCAGGGATGAATAACTGCTGGGGAGGAATGAAATCAATTAACAAATGAGGACAAGGAGGAGGAAGTTCCTTTTCAAAATGTATCATCAGAACAATGAGCCGGAGTTCTCTGAGAAGGAACGAGTATCCTGTGAATATAAACTGTTGGTAAATGGCAGGAAAGAGACCTCCTGGCACTTGTGAACATGCAAGAAACATCTGGTGCTGGCCAGTCATACCAAACCTCAGGTGACACACGGAGCATAGTGACACCCTGCACTTCAGATGCCAAGTAGTCCGGGGACATTTCAAAATCAGAGGATGAGAGGTTGCAGGAGATGTCTCTGGAATTTAGTCTGTCATGTGGTTATCTAGTGAAATAATAAAAATCAATCAATCAATTAATCAAATCTTCAATTTTGCTGAAAATGGAATGGTTTTAACTAAAAAGAAAACCCACTGAAATCTGTTGAGATTTATTTACCTTGCTGTGATTTTAATCTCTTTGGCTGTAAAAAAACCCTGATGTTGACTTACATCTTCTGAGGTACCAGCTCCATTTCTAGAAAGTGTTCCAAAAAATAGCAAAATGCTCAGTGTGGGAGGAGTCTAATGGGTTGATTTGGGTTTGGCTGCATTTCAGGAGTGCCCAAGGGGGCCGAGGAAGAAAACTGATGCTGTAGTATGAGTTGTGAGTCTCTCCACACTGGGAGAAGAAGGGATGAACAACTGGGGAGAGAAGGAAATAGTCAAAAGAGGCAGTGCCAGTGGAAACAGATAGGAAACAAAATAACTTTGTTTGGAAACATGTTTTCTTCAATCAAGCCCTTTCCACAGTTTATTTTGACTGATTATGTTACAGCACACCATACAGATGATCACAGTAGCATCTTCTGGCCTTGTATCATGACCACAAGGCTTTTAGCCCTATTGCTGGGAGTGGGAATGGCATCCTCAAATAGATCCCTGACAACCACACCTCCCAGACCCCCACACTGAAAGCTCTTGTGAAGGAACAGAAAAGTAGGAGATGTCCCAGAAGAGACCTCCTCTGAGGAGAATACCTACACTATCAACTTCATCGTGGGGGCAGAGGACACAAAGGCAAGGGCTGAAAGACACCGTGCTTGGTGACAGAGCTTTCAGCTCCCTGTAGTGACACCAGGGCTCTATCTATTGAAATTACTGCAATTTGAGCAGTTAGGACTCTCAAAAGAACATTCCTTCCCATTTCTCCAGCTGTTGCCAAGATTTTCCTCCTGCTGTTAGAAAGGCAAGGAGCATCACCAGTGTAAAGCATGTGCCAAGCAAGAGAGGAACCACACTTCTTAGGTTTAGTCTTTGCACTCAGAAAATAGGACAGCTGCAGAGGCTCAGCAGTAAGATGTGGTGTGAGCAGCGGTGGCCCCAAGCCACAGGGACTGGTGTCACACATCACATCAACATAGAACAAACCACGGGTGAAGAATTTTCACACTGGAAATGTGCTTCAACCTCATAACAAAGCAACAACCTTCTGTGAAACCCAAATATAGGTTTGACCTTGCTGTTGCTTCAGAGCATGAGTATGTTTAGTGAGCTCCCTATTTCATTTTGGTGTCATTGTCTAGCTAACTAGCACTGAAAAGGAGTTTATGTTTATGTAAACACCTTGTCTGCTTCTCTGATCCTGTCTTAAGAAGAATCCCAGTTTATTCATTTATTTTTATGGGTGAGAACATGTGTCCCCAAGCATACTCATATTCTTTAGGAACATAGGTTCAGTCCTTCCTCATCTGCCAGCAAGCAAATTTAGCTCCCACATTGCAGCTGCAACATTAATTCTTATCCTAGGGTTGTCTTTTTATCAATTTAGCCCAAAGTATTACATTCCCTTTGTATTTGTACCTTGTTTCTGGTCATTTAAACACCATGGCCACCAGGAGAGCTGTGATCCAGAGCTCTGGAGACACAGATCCTCATCAGTCAGGCTGGGGAATAATCGTAGAATCATGGAATGGTTTAGGTTGGAAGGAACCTTAAAGACCATCTCATTCTATCCCCTGCCAGGGGCAGGGACACCTTCCACTATCCCAGGTTGCTCAGAGCCACATCCAGCCTGGCCTTGGACACTTCCAGGGATGGGGCAGCCACAGCTTCTCTGGAGAACCTATTCCAGTGTCTTCTCACCCTCACAGGGAAGAATTTCTTTCTGATATCTTATCTTAACCTACTGTCTTTCTGCTTGAAGCCATTCCACCTTGTCCTGTCATTACAGTTCCTGATGAAGAGTCCCTCTCCAGGAATAATAATAATGATGATGATGATAATAATAATAATAATAATAATAATAATAATAATAATAGTAGTAATAGTAATAGTAGTAATAGTAATAGTAGTAGTAGTAATGGAAGGGCTTGCATCCATGTATGCTTCTTACACACAGCAGTGCCTTGTAACAGATTTTCAGACCAGAAAGTTCCATTATGATCATCTAAGACTTCAGAATCCAGGTAATAATGTCAGTATTATGGCCAGAGTTCTGATTGAGTTAGACCAAAACATTTACAGTACTCCAAAAAGGAAATGAAGACACCCCTCAATGCTCCGCTGAGAAGCCGTGCCAACAGTTCCTGCCCCTCCTTGTTAAAATGTGCCTCTTATTTCAGACATGAGCTGTCTAGGGAGCTTTATGACTGGATTTTGTTATGCTTTTGTCCACACAAATAAATGGTTCCTCTCCAGCTGCAATTATCCCCTCACATGGAGGTGCTCTCAAAGAGAACACAACTCCACCTGCAGCAGGTGGCTGGTGGGTTTGACCAGCCCAGATCACAGGCTGGCACCAGCACCTGTGACTGTTGATTATCACACCTGAAGCACCTTTTTCCTGGGTTTTCCCTGCCAAACCTCCAGCTGTCCAGCAGCACCTACCCACTGAACAGTGCCACGCTCCAGACATGGCTGTGGCTCAGTGGGGGGAGAGGCGCGCGTGTGTGTGTGTATGTGTGTCCATGGGATCTGCTGCTTAAATGTTTTCCTTTCCCAGGGGATATATTTGACATCAAGATAAAGGGGCAGCGTGGAAAACAAACTTACTTTCCACTCCCCCCGCTTGGAGTCTGGTATTGTAAAACAAGCTGTGCTAGCTGGGATTCCTTTTGAAAGCTCCCGGTTATCTTAGCAGCTGTAATATAAACCACAGTCTCCTTGAAGTATATCCCTGCCACAGATCCCTTCCTGGCGCGGGGTGGAGGGGCAATACATACCATAGTATTCACAGGGAATAATGCTTTTTTTTTTTTGGAAGGTCAGGCATTTTCTGAAGCTGACTAATGCAACCCCTTGTGTTTTCTTAGGGAGCTCTGCTAAACCCACTCGTCACAGATGTGCAAAGTGTGATAGCGTCCATCCCCCTGCACCTCATTAACGGTATCTCCCTTGCCTTTTGTTTTGGTCAGGATGAACTGGAGTGGGAAGTAAAAGGGGTGATGGTTATGAAGTGTGTGGGTGAAGGGCATAATCAGAGTGGTTCTGCCTGAGTGTTGCTTGTTTTGGTGTTAGGGCTGTTTGAGGTGCCTCCTGCTGAACCGTGTCCCATGCAAGCCAGCTCACGTCTGTGTGCCGCAGAGGAAACATTCCTGTCATTCAGACACCCTGCGAGGAGCATGCCTGGAGTAAAAGCACCTGTGTGGTTGGCAGTCACAAGACTTTCAGCTGGTACCTCTTGTGGTTGCCCAAAGAGACCCTTCCTCCTCTTGCAGCCTCTGGCCTTTGGAGGCAGGGGACCTGGTCCTGTGGGGAGACTCTGGGAGGTGTCTGGGCTAGGCAGTGATGTCCACACGTGTGTTCCTTAACCCACTCCATTTTTTTCCCCTCCTTCTCAGGTTCCTCCTGTGCAGGTGTGAAAATGACTGGAGAAAAAAAGAGGAAACGGGAGGTGCCAGGCTGGAGAAGACATGGGCTCCCTCTTCTGCAGCTGATTTGCCACTACAAGCAGTAGCCAAAACCTTCCCCCTCCTCTGGAAGCCCCGGGCTCCCTGCCAGGCTGAGCACGATGTTCCCAGCGATGCAGCGGTGGGAGCCCTGAGCCGGGTCATGCCAAAGGCACAGCAATAAAAGGAGGAGGAGGTCACGGAAACCTGTTTCCATTATGGTGCTTGTAAATAGCCTTCCAGATTATCTTCTTGATTATCGTGTCCTACCTGTGCTGTTTCCATCTCCGAGGAGCTGAGCGCTTTTAAACCTTGCAGCCCCACCCACGTGGCACAAAGTACCTGCAGGGGCAGAGGGCCAGCAAGAGCCCGGCTCATGGGTTTCAGTGCCTCTGGAAGATGGTTTCTCTCCCTCTCAGGCAATGCCTGACTTCCTAAGAGCACTACATGAAGGAGGGAGGGCAGACCTGGAGACCACCCCTCAACCACGTGTGTTGTTGGTTATCCTCATGAAAGCTACCTCCATGTTATCCCATCTTTCACTATAACCTGCACCTTAAACTGTGTCCTGCAATTGAAACTCTTTTTCTCTGGAAAACAGATTTGTCACTCTTTCAGAGACGCAAATAAGTGAGTAATGCTTTCAAAGCTACCCAAGTAACTCAGGAACTTATATCCCATTGTTAGCAATTCTCATTGATTTGTTTATTTTTTTAAACTTGGCCCAAAATCTAATTTTCCAAAATAATTAAGGCCCTTTGGTGCCACAAAGTCTAACTGTAAATTGAATTTGGTCTCAAAAGTCACCTGCATGCTTTGGAAATGCTAACCTTGATGTTCACACAGACCCAGTAGGACTACCGGCACTTGTTACAGGTTGTTGCTTCCTTCATGCAATTCAAGGATGGGATTGAAGGGCTCAAACAACACCAGATTAAAGCATGCCATCTGAACCAAGGTAGCTGGGTAGGTGCATATGTTCTTACTGCCCAGCCAGCATGAGCTGAGAAGTGCTTAACTTCTGCCACTTTCTTCTGAGGTTTCACATAACCTGGTTTTCCTCACTTTTGCCACAGGCTGAGCGTGCACACAGTCACCACTGAGCAGAAGACAGCCATAAATCATCAAGCAGCAGTGACTGCCATGTGTCTGTGCTCTTCCCTCCTAGTCTGATATTTGGGCTGGGTCCCTCTAGCCCTGTGAAACTCACCTCCAGGGATCTGTTGGGACTGCTGCTTCCGGCCTCACCAAATACCTCACACATGGGTGTGGATGCATTTCAGTAATGAAAAGCAAAAATCCTTTTGTCAGCTCCTCAAACCCAGGCTCTTCTTAGTGGTACCGACCACTAGGACAAGAGGAACAGGCAGGAACTGATGCACACGAAGTTCCACCTGGACTTGAGGAAGAACTTCTTAAAATTCTTCTTCCCTCAGTTAATATTTTAAGATTAAAAGTGTGAAGGTTAGGTTGGAGAAGATCTCCAAGATCAGCAAGTCCAACCTTTGATCAATGCCCACACTGTCGTCCAGACCAGAGCACTGAGTGCCACATCCAGTCATTCCTTTTATACCTCCAGGGACGGTGACTCTGCCACTACCTCCACCACTCAGGAGTGATAACACTACTAAGGATTTATTTTACACAAAATGATCATAATTACCAATACTCTAAACCCAAAATATTTTATGGAAATGCCAGTTATGACAAAACCTTGGGAATGGTTAATGGTTTCTAAGGTCCTGGATGGAGCCCATTGCAGCAAGACAGACCCAAGGGCAAGAGTGGGCAGAGCTCTTGTGCTGTCCTCCCCTCCCAGGAAGCCATGAAATCCTACCTTCTCCTGGAAGTGCCTCTTCTTCCGAGCCACCCACTTCCGTCTCAACTTTCAGCTGAAGCACCTCCATAGGTATTTACAGACTGAGGAAGCCAACTGACCCTCTTGACAAACGGTGACTTTATGTTTCCGCCATTAATCCCAAGCAAATCAAGAAGTGGGATTAATTTTAGTACAGGGAATGATTTAGTTGTTGCTTTTTTCTCACTTCAAAACTAAACATTTCCGCTTGCATTGAATAAAGGGTTCCAGGCTTGAAACAGGATGTTCTCGGTTCCAGGCTTGAAACAGGNCAGGCTTGAAACAGGATGTTCTCACTTTCCAGTCAAACCAAACCAAACCAAACTAATCCAAACCAAACCTAACAAAAACCAACTCCCCCCTAAAAAACAACCGCTGACAAAAATAGATAAAATTATTAGTGAAAACCACTGATCAGGGAGAGAAGGTAGTTGTGTCCTCTCTTTCCCACTTCTGAGTGGTGGGGCTCATTTAGACCACTCCTTTTGCCTTAATAGACCCCCCTCAGGGAAGTGACTTCATCACCTCAGTGCTTTCACCAGGAGAGGAGAAATCAAAGCTGCTCTCAGTCCCTTGGCTGACCTGAGTCTTCTTTGCCTGAACAAATATGCAAGAGATCGGATCCTGTGACTCAGATGCTCCCTCTCTTTGGTAAATGCCTTGTGGACAGACTGGCCATCACTTTTCCTCCTTCCCAACCCTCCCTGCCCGCCCCTGCTCCATAGCTTGGTAAATATTTGAGTATTCCATGAAGAACTGGATGGCTCCCTTAGGAGCAGCCATGAACATCACCAACCAAAATAGCCCAAACATGATGGAAAGTTAAGATCATGTCACCTCAGGAAAAAGAGAGGCTTGAACTTGTCTCTCCCACATCCTTGATGCTAACAGATTAAAAGGGACACATAATTTTTTTCCTTTGGTTTTTTTCTGTGTACCTTAAAACATTTTTTATCCAAACAACTTTTCAATGAATATCAAATTTGTGAACAGTTGCTAGACAATAAAACCAGCATTTTTCTCAGCAAAATTCCCATTTGCCACCAAGAGGAAAGAAGAATCACCCAGCTCTGTCTCACTACATGTAGGTGAGCTGTGTTTCACGTGAATTCAACTGTAGCCTGAAAAAAGCTGCAATGAACCAAGACCAACACATACACTTGACCTCAGCACCATGGTCTGACTGTCCCTACATGCAAATCTAATTTTGAACATTTCCTGTGACAAAAGGTGAGGATCCAGGGCAGGGAGAGAGTTGTGTCCCTCCCATTTTCTGGAGATGTGAACAGCACCTCCCTTGCACACCCCCAAGTATTATATTCCACTTGTCCCTGTCACGCTCTGGATAATGTTGATTCTGTGCTGTGAAGGGTGTCTGGCTCTCCCCTTGATTAATCCCTGGGTGCTGGAGGGTCCTCTCTGGAGCTTGAGAACTTGACCTCTGCTGACACAAGTTTGACAAGGATGCAGATCCATATGGCTGCCCTCACTCATCCCCACTCACCCCAGGAGTTCTCCCCTGATGCCCTGTCAGCACAGGCTTTCAGACAAAAGATACTGGCGAAATCAACAACACCAAAGGAATGTGGCCTTCTGGCCTTTGATTGATATTCCTTATTTCAACAAAACCTTAACTCAGTTGAAAATATAGCGAACAACCTGTTATGGCATTTCCAGACAGAACATGTCTGCAGAACTTGCAGGGTCACTGAGGCAATGTGTTTCAAAACAAATAATGGGTCTCGCTTTCAAAATCACAAGGTCACTTTATCTGTACTTTATTCTGCAGTCTGCCAAGCTGCCGCTCTCAAACATAATCAACCCTTAGTTACTACCTGCCTTTACAATAATGCCTGGGAATTAAGGGTTTCCTGGTGCCAGATGTGTAATGGGACACATCTCCTGCCCTACAGAGCTTCCCATCCCACCAGGCTGTTTGCAGTGAGGGATTTGGGGTGAGCTGAGACTGCAGAAGGGATAGCTCAGCACAGAGGCGGAGGCTGAAGCCTGCTTTGGGAGCCGTGCCATGCCCCTCGTACATCCCTCTCCAAAACAGGAGCTCCTTTTCCCAGACAGAGACCCTCTTAGTGCCTTCCTGCTGGGAGCTTTCTGCCCATTATCTTGGAGCATCCTGCCCACCGTGCCCGGTCTCTCGGAAAGGGGGAAAAGAGCACCAGCCAGAAAAGCCAGGATAGCAACTGTGATGTCAGACAGACATCGTACCCTTCACAAAACAAGCCTTTGAAGGGCGCCTTCACATGCTCTTCCTGCTCTCCACAGGGAATTTCGTGGTCACTCCCCCTCTAAGAAAAATTGCAACTCTCTCACATGAATTTGGAAACATTTAAAAGCTCAGGCTATGGCTGGCATCTACTCTAGGCCAAATTTTGATCGCTTTAATGGAGAAGTGAGAGAATTTCCACAAGGGATAGGGAGTCAGGAGAGATTTCATGTGCAGATATCTCTGTCTTAACAACAATATTTTACTGAAATACTAACTATAACACCAAGGTATTTTATAGCTCCACCCTTTGGAAATGATTTTCTTAGAGAAGAGGAAAAATGTTTAATGCCCTGGTTTTCTCAGAGCTATTCAGCCCCCACTTGCAAACAAAATTTTTCAAAATATTTTTCTTTCCTATCACACCCTCTCTCATTTCTCTGGGTGTCAGCAACTTCTTCCCTCTGATGCAGCGGCCCTGCCTTCCACCAGCATGCCTGGCTCCTGCTGCTCTCACATTAGGAAGGAATCATTTGTTGTCCTTTGCAAAGCTGCCAGGTACTCCTACATGACAAAAAGCCCCAACTGTGCTTTAGGCAGAGCAGCCACCCCCCTCCTGCTCAGTTCTAGCTGGTTAATGAATAGAGTGATCCCAGGATATCCCAATATTTGAAAAAGACACTTCCAAAAACAACAGACAAATGCAGTGAAATGTAGTTGCAAATCAGGAAGGTGGAGCAGGTTTCTTTGCAAGTCTGTCTTTAGTCCATCCTGACAGAGAACCTCTCTGCAGCCTACAAAGCACAGGATGCTGATGACCTCACACAAGCAGAACTTAGGCCTTTATTTCTGCAAAAGCTGACACCTTCCCAGAACCACACAGAATCACAGAATCATTTAGGTTGGAACAGACCTCTGAGATCGAGTCCAGTCTTTGATTCATCACCACTTTGTCAGCTAAACTATGGCATTGAGTGTCATATCCAGTTGTTTTTTGAACAAAGGACTGTGACTCCATCACCTCCCTGCGCAGCCTGTTCCGATGCCTGACCACCCTTTCCATGAAGAAATTCCTCCTGATGTCCAGCCTGGGCCTCCCCTGGCTCAAACTGAGGCCATTTCCAAACAAGAACACCAATAAATACTGAAGTAATGAACTTAACTTGTCTTAACGAGCCTGTGTCTGCTCAGCTGCCCATAGCACGTTTTAGGGGTGGGGGTTTTTGGCTGGCAGGACCTTTTGCCCACTTTGGTAACACTAAACATAACCAAATGGTCTCCGTTTTCCTTTGAGTAAACCAGACTTGGTCTTTTCAAGGATAAACATTACAACAGATACCAGGAATTGTAACATTCATTGAGACACATTGAATACATTGTTTGCACTGGTGATAGTCCTATGCCAGACTCTGGAGAAGACAAGAAAATTTACACGTGAGAAATATATCAAAGGAGGCAAAAGCTGCAGTTCAGTAACAGCAACCTGGAAGTTTCTGCAATTTAAGATCAATGAAGGTGTGAGATCTTCAGCCAGCGCAAACTAATGCTGATGCAGTAGCTAAAGCAATTTGTATAGTTTGAAAATTATCTGGCCTAAGGTAGACATCATCTTTTAGCAATTCTAACATTAAAAAAAACCCTTATTAGTTAAGCTATTCCTGCAACATACTACTAAAAATGAAGCCTATATTTACCTTGGATGAGCTGATCTTAGCAGCAGCTTCAAGGCATAAAAATGGCCTTCTGCTCAATGTAACCTGAGTATAAATACCGTCATATCCTACTCTTTCCAGTCAGGTAACTAATTGTTTAGTAAAATACTCTGCCTCACAGCCCTGGAAGCAAAAAACAGAGGATACAGCCCCATGATCATCATTCTGGGATGAGCACACCTGAAATCAGTGTAGCATCAGGTTATTTTGTATGTAGAATATCAGGGTCTTTTAAAATGAAAGCCACATTTAATATAAGAGAACAACAAACACTCCATATTCCTTCTCTCCAGGTGTTTAAGGATGTTTGAGATGTATTTATTCACACCTATTTACCTCCTCTGCCTTGGCTGTATTCAGAGAGCTGTGGCAGCAGTCAGTACCAGGCCATATCTCACTGGAAGATCTACTTTGCTATCAGGGCTACTTACTGTCCAACACCCTTCTTCCTCCAGAGCTAAGCAGATGAGATATGAGTGCCCTGTGCTCAGCAGGCTTCCATTATTGGAGCCTCATCTCTGATCAGATGGCATCTCACAAGCTGCCTCCTTCTGATTGCCTGTGCTACACAAATCTCATTGCTTCCTTGAGGCTGTGGGAGATGGAGGATTGTCCACTCTGCTCAGCTGAAAGCCTCTGGACACAAACCAGCTGCATGGAGAACCATCACTTTTACAGAGATAGATGGTCAGAAGCTGCTGGAGGCTGGAGTCCAGAACCACTTTGTTACCAGTGATTTATGTGACATCCGTAATTTCTAAAAGCCAGCTGCTTCTAAAACCAGCTACAGACAAAGAGGCCAGGCTCTAATCTTGGTTATGTCAGTTTATCTCTGCAGTTACTCCCACTTTACACCAGGTAAGCAGAGATCAGAATCTCGCTCCATCTCGCTTTGCCTGGGCCATAAATAAACCCATTAGGGTTTGTCCCGATGATGTAATGCAATATCCCACATCTATTTGTGTCCCTGGAGTTGCTGTGGGGGCAGCCAGGGCTGGGAATAGATAATTCCCATGTTTTCACACAGGGAAAATTAGACTTTTATTCCTAGTCCCCATCCCAGCATCCCAGTGTCTCTCAACTCCCAGCTCCAGACAGCTGCTTGACTGTTGGTCCAAATGTGGTGTTAGGGGCAAACAACTGGGATACATCCTGCCCACTGAGCCTGGAAAATCCCAGAAGGAGACAGCATGGGCAACGACCATTCTCTTCAGTTGAAAAGTCAGCTACCTTCAGTTTCTATCTATCTTTAGGAGCAGGAAAAGGAATACCTGCTGGAGGGAATCTACATAATACCTATATGTAGAGGTCCTTGATTTACATCCAAACACTAAATACCGTTGCTTCCCATCATATGCTTGTAAATCATGGTAGTGTTTACTGAATTTTTATCTGGAGGTCCTGGATTGCTGTAAACCAGTGTGAATCTCAGCTCTCATATTCAAAGATAGTAATAGTCTGTCCCTCAGCTGCAGAGAAATGCTTGAAAATAGACTGAGTGAAGACTACTACTTCAAAATAGTAAAAAAAGGAAAGCAGAACCCAAAATTTGAGCAAGGGAAACACTTGAAACTGGAAGCAAAGTCCATGCAACCTCTGTCACTCTCTCATATGAATTCATATCCACCCCCCGAACTGGGGCACAGCAGCCCTTTGCCACTCTGTGCTAATTTTGGTAGATACCTGAAACTGAGGCGCACCAAGAGACTCAGCAGCACTTTAGAGACTGCAGCCCTCACTGGGTTTGCACCAACACTTCCAGCTTTCAATGAATCAACCACGAGTGACTGTGCTAGAGAAGCCAGAACAAAGCTCTGCAAATACCCTGGGCACAACTTTTGCAATGGTTTCAGAGAAGGAACAAAACAACCCTTCCTAGCCCGGCCCCTGTGGGCAGCCCATACAAGAGCAATAAAAGAGGCATCCTGTTGGGATGCTTCCATCCCAGTGTCTTGCCTGCAGGCCAGTGCCCTGTGTTCTTGTGCTACAGCTATGGCTGGTCCCCTGCCAGCTGCAGGGAGGGCCCCTCTCCCTTTCAGGGTCTTCTGATCCCAATTCTCCAGCTCACGGCTCTCCTGCTCTCATGCACAGCCAGCTGCTGCCTCCGTTCCACTGCTCCTGCTCCCCTGCAGTTCCCACTGACTGGGGCCCCTTCTGCCTGGGGATAGTTGGGAATTGGTCAGCAGGGGCAATTTGGAGCAGGAAGACTGTGGCAGAGATTCAGCTCTGGGCTGCAGGAATATTCCCACTGGACATGGTAGAAGCAGTTTCACATCTTTCCTATAAATCTGCCCAAAGAGCAACTCAGATCCAAATCTCAGAGCCCAGATTAGTCCTTCTCACCCCATGCACACATTCACAGATCATAGAATCACTAAATCAAGTAATGGTTTGGGTTGGAAGCTCATCCCCTTCCAACCCCACTGCCATGGGCAGAGACACCTTCCACTATCCCAGGTTGCTCAGAGCCCCATCCAACCTGGCCTTGGACACTGCCAGGGATGGGGCAGCCACAGCTTCTCTGGGCAACCTGTGCCAGGGCCTCACCACCATCATAGTGAAAAATTTATTCCTAATATCTAATCTAACCCTGCTCTCTGTCAGTGTGAAGCCATTCCCCCTTGTCCTGTCACTCCAGGCCCTTGTCAAGAGTCTCTCTCCATCTTTCCTGTGGGCTCCCTTCAGGCACTGCAAGGCCACAATGAGGTCACCCCAAAGCCTTCTCTTCTCCAGGCTGAACAATCCCAATTCCCTCAGCCTTTCCTCACAGCAGAGCTGCTCCATCCCTCTGATCCCCTTGGTGTCCCTGCTCTGGACTGGCTCCAGCAGCTCCCTGTCCTTCCTGTGCTGGGCCCAGGGCTGGATGCAGCTCTGCAGGTGGGATTTCACAAGGATTTCTCAGTTTTGTCCCTGAGTGTGACTGTCCAGCTTTATGAATGAATAATGTCACTGTTAGATTGACTCACAGGAAGTCGACTGAAACTGTTGTCATTTGTTAAATGCCAGTCCTTTCTGATCATCTCCCAGCAATTAGAGCTACCCTTCATACACACATCAGCTGGTTCATAACACCATCGAAGTGGAATGTCAAGGATGTAACATTTTTAGTTAATTCGAATGCTTGGGTGAAACTCATGACTATTTCTTGGGAATGCAGCGTGATTTAGAAGTAGACATTCCTTGAAATAAGATGAGTGTGTCAGAAAGAGCACCATCATAGCTCTACAGCATTGGCCCATTTCAGCCATCAAAACAAAGTCACTCACACAATCCTATGACAGAGCTTTATACATTGCATAATTGAATAGTTTTGTAAGCTCATAGAGGATGCAGTTTTCTGGCACTGATGAATCACCATGGAAGCCAGGAATATACTTCCAACAAAGAGGAACACCTTTCTCCACAGGGAGATGGGTAGTGGGACTGTTTACAGATCAAGGGGCTGCTCCACGTGAGCTTAAGAGCAGAACCAGATACCTCCAGCTAAACTTTAATGTTAAATTCAGAAATCTGAGGCGAAGGGAAGAGTTTGAAGAGCTGTTGTCCTGTCATACCACATTACAGCTGTTTCCAATGCAGACCCCAATTTTCTTTCCATTTTCACTGCTGTACAAATAACTCTTATTCCAAGGTCCTTGGAAAATGTTGATTTGCAATGTAAAGGCAAACTGGTTACACGTCAGTCACTACTTTGAATACCTTTGTCAAATCCATCAATAAAATCTTATCCTGACAAGTGACCATCCCTGACCCCAAGGTAAATCCCCTTAATGGTCATTAAGATGACCTTAATTCCTAGTGATGGAGTATTATATTCCATACCAATTGACACCTAGCTAAAATCCAAATATCAAGAAAAAGTTGCACTTGATTTTCTTCATGTATTATGTATTTCTTTTGTCCAATTCAAACGCTTTAGCACAAAGAACATACATCTATATTTAATTCAGAAATATTTCATTTGCAGGCCTGTTCTTCCTGCCCTTCTGTCACAGCACTACAAACCTTCTGCCACCTTGCGTGACAGAGGCAGCTGAGTCCAGCAGTTCTTATGGATATTTTGCCTGTGACTGCACAAAACAACAACCAAAATACTTTTCAAACTCATAACAACTCCTCCCAAGAACATTGGGAAATCAAAAAAATCTACCTGTGAGTTACAGCCATAATTCACCCCCAAGGATCCAGGTGGTGTTCAAAAAGCTGAACTCAAGAAGGCTCCATGTGTGAAGAATGCATCAAAAATTTTCTACTGGGGAGGGGAAAAGTGTTTGAAAAGATTTTTAAATTATTCCATGTATTTGGTAGAACTGTTTTTACAGATAAATCAATTTTATTCACTGTTTGACAGCAATATTCAAATATTTATGCTGATCACAGAAGAAAATCAGGTTTATTTTTAAATCTGCCACAATGTTTGTGTACCTCCACAATTTTTCTCAGTATTGCCATTTGATAATAATTTGAGCAGGTATCCAACAGAAAAAGGTGTTCATTACTCCTGGAGTTCAAAGGGAGTCCCCACCTGCCTCACATGGAATCCCCACCTCCTGGCAGGTTGCTGGGAGCCTTCCCTTCGGATCCCCCAGTGTGCAGCAGCCAACTGGCCTGCGAGGAGCAGCAGAAAATGGTTGAGATAAAGCAAGCGCCCCAAAGTTTGGATGCCCATCTGAATGCTGGCTGCTTCCATGAGGAATAATGCTTTGTGCAGGGAGCGAGCTGGTGCTAATGACCCCTGCTCAGGAAAGCATTTAAACAGAGGCTTAACTCTGTCCCTATTCAGGCTGGCACTTATGTCTCAGTTTAAGTGCTGTGCTGAATAGACTTTTTTCCCCTGAATCGGGGCCAATTTCAGTTCATCATCCCTGAGGAACAGATGCATTCTTTTCCCCCTTTCTGACAAATGTGGAAAAACGTGTAGCTAATATTTAACGTGGGACATTCTGGGTTAAAAAGAGAAAGCTCCTGGCTTCCTATCAGCACACCTGTGCTCCCCCAAGTCTCAGTGTATTCACTTCTCACAGATGGATGGTGGAGGTCACAATCCTCCACCTTGTGAAGCAAAAGGATGTGTCACATCAGGCTGGGTTGATGGGGAACACCTCCTCCTAGATCTATCTTTGCATTAGTAGGAAGCAGGAATTTGGTTTTTTTCCAAAATACTTTAAGACTCAGGGGAGAAAGAGCTCCAAAATTCAAAATATTATTAGTCATTATTCAATGAGTCGTGCCTGATTACCCCACATGGAGACAGTGGTAAGAACATATCTCACCTCCTAAGGCTCAACCATGGCCTTAGGAATAAGCGATGGGAGGAGATGCAGGAACTTCACTAGTCAGAGAATCACAGAATGACTGGGGTTGGAAGGGACCTTAAACGCTCATCCAGTTCCAACCCCTTGCCATGGGCAGGGACACCTTCCACTATCCCAGCTTGCTCAGAGCCCCATCCAGCCTGGCCTGGAACACTTCCAGGGATGGGGCAGCCACAGCTTCTCTAGGCAACCTGTGCCAGGGCCTCACCACCCTCACAGGGAAGAATTTCTTCCTCATATCCCATCTAAACTCACTCTGCACCTGGGCATGAGAATAGGCATTTTTCAGTCAGAGTTCAGCCCAAGGAAAGAAAAGGGACACTGAGACTTTTGACTTTGTGGGGGCACTGGTGATGCTTGCACAATACACGCTGCAGCTTGCACCGTCCTGGCAAATCAAATGCTGTTTATATTCAGCACAAAGCAGGGGAGGAAGGAAACAGGAAGACTAATTAAAAGTTTTCTAGGTGGTAAACATGATGACTAGAATCCATGGAGCAGCTGTCTGTCCTGCTGGAAAAATGGTATCCTGATGTCTTTAGCCCCAGTACAACTCACAAGCAGCCCTGTCACTAAGATGCCAAAAACAGGTTAAAATTTCATTGAGCTCATTATTCCCATGGGAAGGAAGAAGAAGGGGAACATGAGGAAGGTGCCCCTAAGGTTCCTGGAAGTGTAGTGCTAGAAAAGCTTTGGAATCTGTTACAGGGAGCCTGGAAAAGTGAAATCCATATTGAACTATGACAATGTTCTCATTACAATCAACATATTTCACAAGGTTCAGCTATGTAAATACAGCAAGTGCTTTTTTCCTCCACACAGGGTGCAGCTTGCGAAGCCTAAGGAATTTCTGGTTGCATTTTCTCATATATGATCTTGCAGCCTTCCTTTCTCTTTCATATTATAAACATATTATTACAAACAAGCAGTGAATAGACCTTTTTTTTTTTTCTTGCATTACTTTTAAAAAAAAATGAATTGTTATCAGATTTAATGATATGATAAGCTTTAAAGTTCCCCTGGGAAGCTACCACAGCCATACTGATTTACATAAGCATTTTCCTACACATAATACAGCATGCAAGCTCTCTGATCTCATTATTCATTAGAAAATTAATGATAACTCTCAAATGTGAAAGCAGAGCAGTTCTGCAGAGAGTGCTGGAAATTGGCTAGTTCTCGACGCGGTAGTCATTTTCAATTTACTGCCTTGAAAAAAAGATGCTTTTAAGCAAATAAAAGGGTGCTGACATCAAACAGATACTTGTCTTGCTGCCAGGGAACGAGATGCCTTTTAAGGCAGGAAGGTGGGACTTGAGTGATGTGAATAGGAAGAAAAGAAAACAAGCCAGTCAGAGTTAAGCAGCTCTACCCCATTCATGAAAAATGTCTAGGCTCATTTCCTCATTGCCAGAGGTCTTTTTTGCTTAAATTCTAAAGCCCGTGCTCTGTTCTTGCCAATAATAAATAGCAGCCTGTTGTTAAAAAAAGTGCAAACTATGGAGGTTTTTTTAAGTGCTTTTCCCCAAGCTACACAAATTGTGACATCCCATAGACCAAGAGACAATGTTAATAAACCCCTCAAAACTTTGCTAATAACCATATCCTGAAATTGAGATTGTTGTGGAATGAACTATGGCATATTCACTGCTGGGGAACAGGAGCTGATAATCAAGGATGGCGTGGATTGCCATATGACTGACCAGATTAAGATCTGATTTTTATCCTGGCTCTATTTAGATGATGGGAGCAGCAATGGAAAAGGATAACTCTGCTCTGTAAGTCTGAGTTTTGGATATGACTAACAAACAGGATGATTGTTTCTGTCGCTGTAGTAACACAACTGTCAGGGCATTGGGAGGCAAGGGGGGGCTCCCACTGCACAGTGCCTCAAAGTGGAACACCTTTGTGTTCATCTCTTCCAGCAAAATGGATGAAACCTGTGCCTGCTGCTTGTTGAAGTAGATATAATCTCTCTTTGTGAGATTTGATTGCTGCTTTTTAATGCAATTCATAGCTCAGATAGCAACAGAAATTGCTCTGGGGTGTGGTAGAAAAGGGATATTAGACATGCACTGCAACATCCTGTTTTGGAATTAGTTTAGTATGAGGCTCACAGGCTCAGCATTACAAAATTCTGCATTCAAGCTGTCACTTGCCAAAATTTTTGCACATTAGTTTTGTTTTTTCTTTCCTGTGATCGGTAGCAACATAAAAGGAAACATCTGGTTCTACAGGGTCCAAATTAGGGGATGCCATAGGAAAAACACTCCAAAGCAACATCAAATTTGAAATAACCAGGCCGCATGAGAATTTGTGCCATTTGCAAACTTCCAGTAGGGAACCAGAAACCTGGGAATTCCACCAGTACAGAAAGAGCACCACCATTGTATTGATGTTTTGACCACATCTTCAAGCATTATAATTTCCAACAAATAGAAGATGCAAAACAATTAAACAAAATAAAACTCCTCCAGTTATAGGTGTCACCTGAGTGTCAGCTGCAGTTTGGAGGACAAGACTTTCAAACCTTTTCTGTATTGAGTTAAATGTCCCCCAAGGAAAGGATGGTTCTGTCAGACAACATCACTATGGACGTCTAATCACAGAATCACTGAATGGTTTAGGTTGGAAAGAACCTTAAAGATCATCCAGTCCCACCCCCCTGCCATGGCAGGGACACCTTCACTATCCCAGCTTGCTCTGAGCCCCATCCAACCTGGCCTTGGACACTGCCAGGGATGGGACATCAACAACTTCTCCAGGCAGCCTATGCCAGGGCCTCAGCACCCTCACAGGGAACAATTTCTTCTTAATGAGGATATGTGTTTGGGGTTTAGATTAAAATCTCTGATGGGTCTTTATTAATAGTAAGAGCTATTTGGCTGAAATATCAAGACACGTTTTCAGAGACAAAAAGATATTTCCAGTCTGGAAGGAAAGGAAAATGTTACTTGTCCCTGTGTGATTCATCAGCTGCAAGACTCTTGTATGGAACCCCTCAAATCTGCACTAGAAATTATTGAACACAAAATAAACTCCTCTTATTCACAGCATAAATCTGTGCGGCCTCCAATCTTGCAGCTAAGAACAATGTGACCAACACCTACAAATATCTTTATGGTCCAGAAAAGCAAAGGAAGTGTCCCAACAAAAAGCGCTGCATACAGAAAGTCAGAACAGCCATGAGATGCAAAGTAATTTTACAATATTTTACAATAATAATTTCCCAATATTTCATGGTAATTTACACAAATATTTTCCTTTAAGTTGCAGTTCTACAAATCCTCGAGGCTGACAACATTGAAAGCAGCAGATCTGATTGCCTGTACCACTCCTCCCTTCTGCTAGCATGGGTCTTTCTGCAGCCAGGTGGAATATCCTGGGGAACTGAAAAAAACCCCGCTATATTTCTTTGATGTGTTTAAGTCAATTTTTCTCCCTACTAATCCAGACCAGAGAAAAAGAGTGGCCAGCAGACACAGAGCAGGAGTGGGGCTGTTTCTTCAGGCAGCAGTGCTAGCTGATTTTAAATGTCTGTTGAACCAAACATTGCCTGGGCAATATATGGTTCTTTATGGGACCAGTCAAACAATGGGGATGCCCCTCAAGGGAGCATCATAGGTAAGGATGCTCCCAAGACTACTGAAATTAAGGATTTCCTCTAGAAATCTCACTGAGTAACCACAAATTGGAAATGGCAATCGTAGGTGCCTGGATAAAGAGGGAGAAAAAATGCCCCAGTGAATGAGGTAGGGTACAGAAAAAGCATACGTAGCTTCAGAGAGCCTCACTTGTGTGCAGCAGACCTGAAGCTTAACTGTGGAAGATAACCTTTAAGATATGACATGACCCTGGGTGGATGACCCGTAGATTTTGGCAGCTGAGGAAAATCTCAGTGAGAACTCACTCTGCAGAGTGGCCCAATGAAAATGGGGTGTTGCAGTCTGGAGAAAATCCTAGAGGACAACTAAGGTTATGAACTGCGTCAGGGGTTCTCTGAAATTGGAATCCTGTCTTTTTTCTAGGAGTTTTAAAATGCTCCAAAGCTCTAATTGAGTGCCATATGTGGGTTTCCTACAATGGGCTTCTTTCTGTTCCTTGTAGGTGGCATTTGCAGTTAATGCAGGGGGATCTGGTAAATCCAAAATACTTCTAATTAGTATGGCTTGTCCAGTAAACATGGACAAATCCTTGGGTGACCACAGCCCAAAGCAAGATGGAAAATTGAAGGCAGTGGGGTAGATTTCTCACCAAACTACAACCATCAATTTGAGGGCTGGTATTGCCTCATCCCAGTTCTTGTGGAGACATTTTTTTATGGAAGTGTGTAAAGTCTTTGGCAATAGGCAAGCCATGGAGAGACACTGACACAGGACAAATACACAGGGTCATCCTCCTAGCTCAGCCCCCAAGTCTGGAGTCTGGCTAGCAATGCATTGCTGTGGGCTACACTTCTAAGATGGGTGCCTAAATCCACAATTCTGCTTCTAAAAGCAGGTACTTAGGAATCTAAAAATAGGTCTGCATAATTATCCTTTGGAAAGCAGTTTTTAAACTGTGCAGCTGACACTTGGGAATTCCAAGTGGCTGATCAAACTGAATAGAAAACTGTAGCTATAAAGTGAATGAGCCACCAGACTATATTGAAAAGACCAGCTTATTATGACGAGAAAAGCCAGTAGCACTTTTCCCATGATCACCAGCACTCTCATTTCCACAGCACAAAGTCCAGTGAAGATGAGAAATTAGTCCAGTATCCCACATCTGGGTAGTGCCCTCAGTATCCCACATCTGGGTAGTGCCCTGTTCTGTATTTTCCTTTGTGTTTTTATCAGACTTGAATTTTGTTTCAGTGGGATGTTGCCTTTAATTTGCAAAGTGTGTAAGGCAGGCTGTGTATCCAGGAAGCTCTTAACCACAAACCTCTGATTCCAGGGGAGAGGGGAGGGCAAAATTCTTAGAAATCAAGATTTAGAGGAAAAATGGTGTGGATATTAGTTGAAGAAAGCAAAATGTATTGCTATAGGAACCACGCTGAACAGAATAAAACTCTGGGTGTGGAAATTTATATTCAGGAATCTCACAAAATCTCTCTTTCTTTCAAGGCAGATGCACTCAGTACTTGCAAAGTGAGTGCCACACAAACAGCAAAAGTTAAACTGTAGCATTAGAACTGTAGAGTGGCTTTAAAAAAATAACAAAAATCCAAGATCAGGTTTAGTATTGCCATTCCTGATGGGATCACTGCTTTAAGAAGCTTCTTGCCTTGAGTATTGCTGGGGAGCCGTCACAGGTGCATGATCCAACACAAAGCTGGACAGCAGCAACGCACAACACCTGATACAACATAAACCCTGCTGGTACAGGACTGACCTCTCAACAGCTTGAACCAACGAGGTGAGATGACACAACACTGACCTTGGTGTCCTGTGGAGGGATATTTGTGACCCGATGTCACAAATCCTAAAGTAGGATTCATCGTAGTGTTAAAGTACAACCAGAAATTTATAGTTTCAGATGAGCTGAGTAATGGAGATAGTTTTTCCTTTCAGAGCAAGGACGTCTAAGAGAGATCAAAACAGCAAAACTTGGAGTCCATGTTTGTGTCCATTGACTGGTGTCCCTGCCCATGGCAGGGGATTGGAACAGGATGATCTTTAAAATCCTTTCCAACACAAAGCACCTTGTGATTCAGTGATTTGGTGGCTCCAAGGGAAGCCTACACAGCAAGCTCAGATGGAAATGCCTAATGACAGGCAAGACCACTGTCATTCCCACTAGTTCCTTCAGGCATCCATAGCCCCAGTGTCCAGTCTCACCTGGACACTTGATGGTAGGTGAGATGAATCCTGACTTGAATTTCCAGAGAAATGTGAAATTGTATAAGACTTTTTCTGCAAATCATATAAACTTCTCCTTCCTTGGCTCCTGGAAGGTTTTTCTTCCAGCTGTGACTCTGCTGGTACCAAGCAGCTTGGGGTAGAGATATTCCAGAGAGGAAAGAATGCCTGATCCAATGGTCCTAGTCTGCTGTGGATCCCAGAATAACAAGATTATGAATTAGATCTGAAGCTCATATTTCGGGACAAAGGAGAAAAAGAAAATTTACAGTCTTCTCCACCAGATCTGTGCAGGAGGTGAAGTGTAAAAGGTGCCTCACACTTTTCTTCTCTTCCTCTCTGTAACCTAAGAAACACCCAATATTTTCATTCCAGTAGACCTGCTAATGTTAGTTCATATAATTCCAAATGTACCTGTGATATATTTAGAAGAATATTCTATTCTATTTACGAAATATTTTTCACATTTCACTGTGAAAGTTTATGCTGTGCAGCAAGATGGAGTTCCCCGTGACTGCTCATTTCATGTGACCATTAAATAATGTGTATGGACACAAGCACACAGCAATGGGAGAACATTAAATGCAATGCAAAGTGATAGATCTCAAAAAAAAAGGAGTCTTCGAGTGTTTTAACAAGACCAAACTCCTTCTGTACTGGAACAAATGCTATTTTTTCCCCTTTAAAAGGAGTTTTATTTTTGTCATTTAGAGGAGCATATTAAAAAGTAAATGCTTATTACTCCAAAATATACTTTTCAGATTATTCTGTTTCAAAGGACTTCCTTTTTTACAGCATAGAGATCAATCAAATATTCAGTGCAAACT
This sequence comes from Pachycephala philippinensis, assembly GCA_013397055.1. Taxonomy (NCBI): domain Eukaryota; kingdom Metazoa; phylum Chordata; class Aves; order Passeriformes; genus Pachycephala; species Pachycephala philippinensis. Next base: position 280,426 of record VWZT01011105.1, on the reverse strand, counting down.
TGCCATGTCCTCAGTAATGGAGGTTATGGAGTCCGACCAGCAGTTCTTCTGGGACAATTTGGAACACCAGAACCACACAGCTCTCCCTCTTTTCTCATCACATGCTCCTTCCTCCTCACTGGTTTTAAGGACTAATTCTATTAGGTGAAGCTTAGAGAATGTGCTGGGAGGCCAGAAAACTTGGAAAACCCTCAGAGTCGACATTCAGGGCATATCTGTGTCAGCTCTGTGCCCACAGGATTTCATGGCATCAGATTCCCAAATACACCCATGGAAAAGGCCACTTTCTCTGAAAAATGCCCTTTCTTGGAAACTTTTGCTCTTTGAAGAGGACTCCTGAGCTTGTCTTTTCCTCGAGAGCCAGTCACAGCTGCGAGTGTGCTGAACAGCACCACAGCCCAGCAGACTCCGTGTCCAAGCAGGGCACTGATGGCAAACCAGGATGACACCAGCAGAGCACACCCGGGTGCTGGCCCCTGACCAAGAATTAATCCCACCCTGAAAGTGCACAATGACAAAATGCCCTGCCTTTCAAAAGGGCCTTCTACACAGCACTGGGCTGGGCCATATGGACATCATCAAAGCAGCCTGGGGGGCTCTTCAGGGTCCCAAAGCAGCCTACCTGTCACAGTGCTTGGCCAACACAACCTTCTCATCAGAGACATTCACTCCTCTGAGCAGAGTTGCTAGAACTGAAGGGGAGGCTGAAATTACCCTTTCTCTAGAGAATAAGTCATATGTGGAGTAGCTGAGGGGGCTGGGGGTGTTTAGGGCAGAAAAAAGGAGGTTTAGGGGAGGCCTTGTCAGTCTCCACAACTCCCTGAACAGGAGGGTGCAGCCAGATGGGGGTCAGGCTCTGCTCCAAGGAATCCAGCAACAGGAGAAGGGGAAACGGCCTCAGGCTGCACCAGAGGAGGTTCAGGTTGGACATCAGAAAGAATTTCTTCACTGAAAAGGTTGTTAAACTTTGGAAGGGGCTGCCCAGGGAGGTGGTGGAGTGACTATCCCTGGAGGGGTTCAAGATAAGACAGGATGTGGCACTCAGTGCGTGGGTCTGGTTGACACAGTGGTGATCAGACAGTTGGACTTGACGATCTTGAAGATCTTTTCCAAACTAAATGATTTTGTGATAGTGTTTTACGGTTCCTTAGGATCTACACCTGGCCTGATACCTGTGCTCTCTTATCTCAGTGATACATCTGCACAGCGCTGCATCCCATGATGCTGGCCTCTCCAAGACTCCTGTGTCAGTATGAAGAGCACTGTGGCACCATCACCACCCAGGCGCTTTGGCACAAAGAGCTGGGAAGCCAAAGCAGTAGGACTTGTCAGCTGGAATACAGGTGACTGCAATGCATTTCTTTTTACCTCTCTACAGCTCACAGTTTTGATGAAAACTCTTACCAAGCCCATGGCAAACGTTCACTGACTGCCATGATTTGTGTAGTGCCTTTGTAAAACCCTTTCTGTGCGCACTTTGGCAGAGTGGAGTTTATTGGTTTCAGCTGCAGCAGCAATAAAACCTACACACTTTTACATAATGCCACTGGTGGACATCACATAGTTAACACTAATTGTGTTTCTAAGCATCAGGGGGACAAATTCTTGCAACAGGTGGTAATTGGTGGGGGTTAGACCATGCCTTGATTTGTTGCTTAGTGCTCCCATGAAATTGGTTCCTTGGGACATATGAGAGAGAAAAAGAAGTAACTGAGAAAGATGTATCCCAAACTTTTATTCCTGTGACTATTGGCTGAAGCCAATCAAAATACCCACATCAGTAGCAGACTTGTGAAATAGGTTTCTTCCTTTTGATCAAATTGCACAGAGAGGAAGGTGAGTTACAGGATGATAACATCGATTCCCCAAAGCCAGCCACTTCTCCCCAGTATTTTGCATCTTGGCTATTTTCGCAAGGTTTCTTATCTCCACAGCAAGCAGTGGGAGCTGGGAACAAAGACAGCCAGGCAAGCTGGTGGTACTGTTGTTTGCCACTCTGAAAGCCCAGCTGATAGCTCAGAGCACATCGCCTCGGAACAAGACCGGCAAGCCTGGGAGTGTTTGCGTCCACTGCAATTCAATCAGGGTGCCTTGCAGCTCGAATTGCTACTATTTTGTGGGTCACTACCTCCTCCAATATTCTGTGTGCCCTCTCTTGTTTTCTTTTCATTTGCTATGCAGGCTCGCAGACCTTCCTGCTAGGTTTCACTTGGGAGGCCCAGAACCCCTGTTCTGCAAATCCTAACAGGACCTTGATGGATGTTAATGTCTCTGCCTTTCATATCGTTTTACCAGTGAAACCTTTGATCTATCAGCAGTCTTTATATCAATGCAGTCATTGCATAAAACGGAGAATATGACAAAAATATCTGTTGTGCTAGTGGTAGCAGGGTATTTCCCCCACCCCTCATAAAAATGCAGTGCTGGGGCGTTTAGTTTAACCTCCAGCAGCCAGATGTGCCACGACAGTAGAACTGGGAGCAAAAACTTTTTTCATTTAATTTTTTTTTTTTTAAAGCAGTCTGGTAAAGGAAGTTGTAAAGCAACAAGTACTGTACATTATGATTCAGAGCAGCAAGGGACAGCTGGAGAGACTTGATTGGCTCCAGCCCAATGAAACAGAGGCTTCTTGTGACCAGCTGCTGTGCTGCAGCATGAATGACAAGGGTAATAATTGATTACTAACTGGCAGCTCAAAAGGAAGAAAGAATTAACAAGAGTGATGAGGTGCTTTACAGCTTGGTAACTGTAAAATCAGTGGAACAATTAGGGGGAAAAGAAAGGGGTTTCACTTCTTACCTTAGCGTTACAAGGACAGTGTTAGTTAGTGTAAATTGCATGACAAGCAAGCCAGAGGGGCAGGTCATGAGGAATATGGGGGCTTTGCACACTCACAGGTCCCACAGAATCATTCAGCAGATTTGCTGGGGAGCAGCTAAAACCCCATCAAAAGCATCCAGGCCATGCCAATTACATTGGTAGGCAAGGCAAGGTCTCTGAGCCACCAGCCATAATATCATAGAGGGGCTGAAACCTCCAGCAAATGGTGCATTGTGGCAAACCAACCCTTTGCCTTTCAGTGGGCGCTCGATGGCACATACACTCTTTCTGCCCTGAGAATAAATGCATGCCTTTTTCTTTTCCTTCTTTTTGTTTTTTTTCCTTTCTCCCTCTTCTTGTAAATGGCTTTTGTGTTTACCAGTAAATGCACTGGATGCATTAGTTGTCACTACACCTTTCTTCAAGGGGCTTGCACTGACCTCATGCTCTGGGCCATGTAAAACCTTCTGGCCACTGAGAGCCAGGCTCTGCCCCTTTTTCATGCAGAGTAGCACCTCACTTTGGGCCAGATCACGGCCAGCATGCCAATGCAAGGAGTAAGGGGCCGTAACGTGTCCCGTGTCTTGCTTCTCACACACAGGGGAATAATAGCCTTGCGCGGACTATGCCCTTTCCTTAGCCCAAGTGGGAAGAAGGGAGAACTTGATGGATCCTTCATTTCCTTTCCCAAGGCATCTGGCAGCGAGACGCATGTGCTGTGCCAGCTCCAGACCCGTCACGCTTTGCTCCCTTCCCAGAGCAGCAAGGAGACAGGTCTGTCCCAGCAGTAGCTCAGCAGTGGGTGGCTCCTTTCCTGGGGCTGAAGCACGAGGTCTGGTCTAGCTCCCTGTGAGCAGAGCTGAGAAAATCAATGGGACTAATCATGGGGAAAGGTAGCATTCAGCAGGAGCAAAGCTGGCAGCCTCTGCTCTGACATATGGAAAATGCTCTTCTAGCTGGTTGAAGCCTCTTCAGCCCAGCCCACCCTAAACCCCCCTTCCCGCTCCAGGATCTGCCATCCTTGTGCTTATGAAGTAGCTCTTTACCCCTGGCAAGGTCTGACACCTTCCAACTCACAGTTAATAAGATTTATCTCTCCTATCTTTACCCCTTTAAAAGCTAAACAACCCATCCAAATTGGGGGTTTAGCCATCTTCTATGGCCACTAAAATGAAAGCTCTCCTGCCAGAGCCGAATTCTTACTACCTGCCTCAAATGACTGCTTGAGGATGGTGCATCCCACTCTGGGCTATCAGCTTGCCTCAACAACTAGTTAGGAGCTGATTTGGAATTTTTTGAAGAACAAAGACAGAGAAGAGATATGGCCATGGCCTGTTCAGGGTCATACTCTGATCTTTGAGACCGGTGAAATAAAAAAGCAGTGCATCAAGGCAACTGGGATTGGTTCCACTCTGCAATGAGAAGCACAACACCTTGGGCTGTGTGGCACGGAGGGCAGTGGGCTCAGGTTGCTGCTGTGGCATTTCACCAGCAAGAAAAGCTGCCATGACAGAGGGGAGCTGGGCTGCTCCAGGGCAGGGGGAACTGGAGCTGTCCTTGCTCCTACTGAGTGGAGCATTAATGGAACAAATTTCAGACAGAGGAGATGGCAGTGGAGCTCAAGATGTAAAAATGCAAATGGTACCAGAAGCATGTCTTTATCAGCTCATCCTTGAAGACTCCCCTAAGGACTGTAGAGGGAACTTTACTAGAAGCTCTACCAAAAATTCAAGGCCTGGGGGTGGGTTGGCAGGTCTGGAGTTTTTGTTATTATATACACAGTGCAAAAATGTGCTTGACTAATCTAAACCTTGTGTTGCTTTCTTATACTGCTAGAGCAATTATAGCTGAGAAAAAACCCCACACATCACCCAATATGGAAATACGTTTTTTTCATGTTTGACATTTTTACATTTTTACTGACAGGGCAAAGCCTATGATTTAATCGGTCTCCATTTCCCATAACTTCTGAGAGGGGACTGGCCCCTCCTCCACATTTCTCAAAGGACTTATGATTAGAAAGAAGGCCATGGAAAACCCAAAGGAGCTGACTCCATCTATCATGTAACACTGCTGAATGAGAGAAAAAAAAAAAGAAGAAGAAAATAAATACTTTCTCCTGAAACTCTTGGTGTGTGCCCTGCAGTGCACATAGGGATTGTGAGTCTCTGTGGCAGAAATAGGAGGATTTCGAAAAAACAAGGTATTTTGCCACTTTTCATGAAAACAAGAACCTTTTCTGCTTTTCTTTTACAGAAGCACATTCCTTCC
>VWZT01011105.1:254368-275254 GCA_013397055.1 Pachycephala philippinensis | reverse complement strand
CTCAGTTCTGCTCTTGTCAAAGGTGATGGACCCTCCTTAGAGTGTCAAACAAATTGATTTCAGTATGTACCAAATGAGACACGAAGTACCAGCATCCTGGCCCAAGAAAAGAGAAGTAGCAGCTGTTTCCTCCACAGAAGGTGGAGAGATGCAGCTGCAAGCAAGAAAGAGCAAATAATCAGATGGTCACAGAGACAATAGGAACTGGAAGCTGAGCACAAATTATGTCATCGCTCCTGATCAAGCTTTTCAAAGCTTGGAAAGAATTAAATATTAAAAACATTCAAAATAGAAGATACTGATCTTCTCAAATCTGTAAGAGTACGATTAACTTCTTCTTTCAGCCCTCCTGGTTGCATGCTGGCACTGTGATGATGCATGCCCTCATGATGGGAATGGGAGGCTGCCACAGGTGACAGAAGAGATCTCATACTGTGGAAATATGGCATAAAAGTGCTCTGAGCATCTGAGGGCAGCCAGAAGCAGGATACACACTTGCTCTGCAGTCAGAAAAGTGATTTGTTGTAAGTGCTGTTAGCAGATAAGACCTTGCTTTCAGTGAATTATCATTGTGCCACATTACTAAGTTGATGTGTTACCCGGGCAAGGCCTTTGTCCATAGTGGAAAAGAATATCCTGAGGTTAAACTGTTGGCTTGTTTTTTTCCTAGACATTAGCAAAAAACAGTTTAGCTGATTATAAGAAGGAAGAGGTGGAAAGGCAGATTGTCTTGACCATGCCTGAATAAAAAGTATCTCCATGGTGACTTCTGATGTGACATTTCAGAGTCCAAATTCAAATCCTCACAGCCCTCACCTGGGACGTGGGACACAAAGAGAGCAGAAGGTCCTCCTCAAGGCTCACCAGGAAAACAGGAAGAGACCCCAGCTTTCCCCGGGGCTGCCTCTGCTGACCAACCTGAGCCAGGCCAAGGGAAACCGAGGGCTGTTTCTAGGGGCAGCTCGGAGATCTGGCTGCCACTGCAGCACAGGGAGGAAACAGAGCAGTGGTCAGGAGACCAAGAAAGAGGCAGCAGGAGTGAACCAGACAAGATAAAGACTGGAACAAAGAGTCAGAGTTAGTTATGGGGACAGAGTGAGGAATAAAGAGAGAAGACTGGAGCTGTGTCTCATTGGAGCTGTTGTGAAGCTACAACTTCCTCACGAGGGGAGGAGGAGGGGCAGGCCCTGATCCCTGCTCTGTGGTGACCAGGGGCAGGACCCAAGGGAACGGCTGGAGCTGTGCCAGGGGAGGGTTAGGGTGGATATCAGGAAAAGTTTCTTCCCCTAGAGGGTGGTGGGGGGCACTGAACAGGCTCCTCAGGGAATGGTCACAGCCTCAAAGCTGCCAGAGCTCCAGGAGTGTTTGGACAACACTCTCAGGCACATGATGATTCTTGGGGTTGGTGCTGTTCAGGGCCAGGAGCTGGACTGAATTATTCTTATGGGTGCCTTCCAACTCAGTATACTCTATGATTCTGTGATCGTTAGGAACTAGGAATTTGCTCACAAAGGTGTGGAATGCAGTGGGTAGGTGCCTTGTGAGATCATAATCAGATTAAAATTACTTGTGATTCAAACTGAAAGTAAAAGGCACTGATGAGCTCAGTGCTTGCAAGTAAAGGGGGGTTAGCACTGTTAAGCAAAACAGAAAATGTGGTAGAATAAACAACTATTCTCTGGTTGCACATTCTCATTTCTTCACCTATACGTGATCAGGGCTTCCCCTCTGCTGCTGTCACACTTTCAGAAGAAAAAAGTCTTTATTTTTAAATCAACTGCATTACAGCAAAAGTCAGCAACACATAGTGCAAGGCCCTGGGAAAACTGTTCTGAGAAGAGCCTTGGTTTTATGGTAAAGCACCAGACAGAGAGATCTATAAAGGGGGCAGCTCCTGGGTCCTCCAGGTTTCCTGTAGTCTGATCAAGTCATTCAGTGCTTCTGTGCTTCAGTTCCCAGCAGTCGGGAGGGGGTGATTCCACAGCAATCTCACACTCAGCGTCACGGGACTGTGCCAAGGGTGTATTTTGGAGGTTGGGTTTGAGATTTCAGTTCTGCTTGGTCTCTGTTCTTTGTGAGCACCCAGGTGCCTCATTCAGCATCAAGGGGTTTCAGGTGGGCACAGGAAGCCTCTGCCTTGTGACTGCCTCTCATACACAGTGCAGTTGTTCCTTTCCTATGCCTCTCTGGAGCACCAAATTTACCACTCATGTGCAGAACAAATTCATGGCAAAAGTAGCATGACTCTGCCTGCTGGTGCTGAGCCCCACACAGCAAAGGAGATCCTCAGCTCTGGAAGAAGAGCACATGGGGGCAAAAGTTCAAGAATTAGGGTACACAGCAGAGTAAGGGGTCTGTCTTTAGTCTTGTGTATTTTTACATTAAATCATCACATAAAACACAGGAACAGTTTAGGGAGGTGACATGCAAAAAACTTTTGGATTTTGATTCCTTATGATAGCCAAGCAGGCAGGACATAAGGTCAAACTAAGGAGACATGACCTTTTAAATGTGATGTTGACCCTGATCCTTCTTTGCAAGGTGCTTTCTGGATAGGCTGTACATGATCATTTCACAGCTCCTGCCTTTCAGAGCTTGCAACTCTTCCAGTGTTTCGGCTGAGCTTCCCTGCACACACTTCTGCTTCTGGCTCATTCAGGCCAGGGACAAAGAATCATAGAAAGGCCTGGATTGGAGGGGACCTTAGAGCCCATCTCGTTCCACCCCCTGCCATGGGCAGGGACACCTTCCACTATCCCAGGTTGCTCAGAGTCCCGTCCAACCTGGCCTTGGACACTGCCAGGGATCCAGGGGCAGCCACAGCTTCCCAGGGCAACCTGTGCCAGGGCCTCACCACCCCCACAGGGAACAATTTCTTCCCAATATCCAATCTAACCCTGCTCTCTGGCAGTGTGAAGCCATTCCCCCTTGTCCTGTCACTCCAGGCCCTTGTCAAGAGTCTCTCTCCATCTTTCCTGTGGGCTCCCTTCAGGCACTGCAAGGCCACAATGAGGTCACCCCAAAGCCTTCCCTTCTCCAGGCTGAACAATCCCAATTCCCTCAGCCTTTCCTCACAGCAGAGCTGCTCCATCCCTTGGTGTCCCCTTGGTGTCCCTGCTCTGGACTGGCTCCAGCAGTTCCCTGTCCTTCCTGTGCTGATCTCCAGGAGAAGATGGATGCCCTGGATCTGAAGAACAGTTACAACAGTTTGTGCCCTGATGGGAGCAAACCCAACAGGAAGGATATGATCTTGCAGGATATGTTTGTCACATTACTTGAAGTTTTAAAGATTACAAGGGGAAAGGCTGCTCTTTCACCCAGACTCCAAGCCTGGGGACTTCTCACTGTCTCAGAAGAGCAGTGCAAGCACAAAAGGGTTTCAGAGCACTTAGAAAAGTGACACTGATGGGAGATGTAATGAGTGAGCACAGAGCAAAGCTCTCTCAGTTCATTTAAATGTAAGGCTTAGAGCTTAGGAAAGGGGAGGTTTGAACCAAACCTATGGAAAACTCCTGTGGAATTTAATAGAAAAAAATTATTACAGATTTTGAAAGCTTATTGGGAATATATGTTCCCCTGAAAAGGTTTTGGGGGTTTTTCACTCGTTTCCTTGAAATCTGTCCTCACATATTTCTGTGGATCCTCCTGGATTCATACCTATTACATTTCCCTAGACTTTTCCACGCAGACATGCAAACTGAAACCACAGAAAATATTTTCATGCACCCTCCACCCTCCAGAGCAAACCCACCACATTCTCCCCGACTCCAGCAAGGTGTGACGTGGCAGCCTCTTCAGAGGTGCCAGCCAGCTGCAGCAGGCAGAGAGGCAGCACAGCCTGGGTGGAGGGAAAGAAAGCCAGCCTTTAGGGGAAAATCCTGTGTTCACCACCTTTTCCCTTCTTTCTTTTGCAGCACAGCACTAAATTGATAGACTCACAAACCTGAGGAAGTTTACAAGCCACTCTTAGCAGAAACTGGTGACAATCCTAAATCAGAGGTGTCCACAAGCTGGCAGATCTCGCTCTGGTGAAAGTAAATGCATCTCCTATTGGGATCAGAGGGAACTGCTCCCAATTACATTAATGTTGAATATGGCCCCTTCAGTGACTTATTTTTAATTGTTGGACATTGTTAAAAAAAAAAAAAAGAAAAGAAAGAAACTGGGAAAATGTGCATTCTATCAAGTGTTGTGAAACTGTGTGGGTTGGAGAAGGCTCAGTTTTTAATAAAGGAAACATTCATTGCATCCCATTTCAAGAACTTCCATTAGATAGAAAAGAGACAGGAAGCTGAAGCTTTGCTCTTGGTAGTTCTCCCTTTGCTACCAAACAGCACTACTTTAAATGAAAAAGTAAAGGAATAAAAGGAAACTGTGTAACTGTGGAGGCCAGAGAGGTTTCCTTACCTTTGCCAAGGTCAAAGCCTGGCATCACATAGAATGTGAGAGTGTTGGGTGCTAAGCTGGCACTGTGGGAATCCTGACTGTGTCCCATTCACAAGAAAAGGTGTCAGACTAGCCTTTTCCAGCTGCTCTCAGGTTAATTTTTGAAAGGTTCCTATGGAATGTAAAAAAAGGAGAAGTTTTAGAGGCAGATTTAAACAAACTTGAAAACTCCTGGAGTCATTTCCAGGCATACCCACAGACTTCAGTCCTATTACATTTCCAAAGGCGTTTCCCACCAGGATGGTAAAGGCCTCTTGAGTTTTAGGTGTTGTTCATTCTTCCCAGCTTCCCTCTGCTCTGCTTCCTCCTTATTGTTTTCATCTGCCGGTCCATCCTGGCCTGATTTGTCATAATTTCATGTTGACATACTGTAGTAAGACAATTGCAGCTGCTCCCTCTGAAGAATGCAAACAGGGATCTGTCCTCTCCTCTCCCCTCCTGCCCTCCCCCTCCCGGGAGGGATGGATTTCACCAGGAATGAGGGACCGTGGCCACCAAGAAGTGGCCGCGGTCTGTCCGGGCAGAGCGCTGGCAGATGATCCCCTGTCCCTGAGATCTTTCGGATATCCCAGTTTCTGCTTAGGCTAAATGCTCCCCGTTCAAGTGTGTGTGTGTTTATGCAGCAAGCTCCGGGATGCAAACGGCATTCCTCTTATCATACGGAGAGAGGATGTGAGCTCATTCATAAGGAATCCCAGCTCTGGGGTGCCCCACTCACTTAATCCAAGCATCCCCTGCATGTTCCTTCTTCTGAGAGGGTGGAAGAAAAGCAAAGCACAGTGCTATTGGCTTCTAATAAGTGGGATAATATATTTCAGAGAGGAGCTCAGACAGGAGAGGAAATGAACTTGGCTAGACAGTCACTTAAAATATATAAAAAAAAGGAGGGGGAATTTGTAAAACTTATTCCATTATTTCATGTAAATATACTTGGCTGGGTTAAGACAGGCTGATATAATCATAAGATGCTGAATAAGACAGATTTAGCAGTGCAGCACCATTTATTAGCCTGCTTGATAAAGAAACAAACAGATTCCAGGCCTGGCGGTTGCTGGCTGTCAAAATAAGGAAAAGTCTAAAATGTTGTGAGCCTCTGATGCTGGAAAAAGGCCCTGGGAGTGCTACAGCACCCAGATGGGCTCCCTGGGGCTCCACCTGGGTGGAGGATCTGCTGGTGTGGTGAGCTTTGCACATCTGGGCTTAACACATCGGCAATGTCTGCCAGTGTCTGACAGGAGGATGTGGTGCTACTGTTTGGGCTCCTTCAGAGGACATTAAAAAGCTAGGAATAGTTCAGAAAGGAACTGCCATGATCCTGAAAACCTGCTGTGAGACCAGAGGTGCCTGTCACCATAGGCAAAGCAGGAAGGTACCACCTGAAAGGGTTGACAGCCTGGGCTCACACAAGAAGTCTGTGGGAATGCAAAGCACACAAATCACCTCCCGAGTCTGGAGTCAGAATCTAACCCATGACACACACATTTCAATCCGGATTTTTGTCAGAAAACCATGCCTGAAATCATAGAATCACAGAATATCCTGAGTTGGAAAGGACCTACAAAGATCATCAAGTCCTCCTGGCCCTGCACAGGCACCCCAACAATCCTACGCTGTGCCTGAGACTGTTGTCCAAAAGCTCCTGGAGCTCTGTCAGCCTTGAGGCTGTGACCATTCCCTGGGGAGCCTGTTCAGTGCCCCAGCACCCTCTGGGGGAAAAACTTTTCCCGGATATCCAATCTAACCCTCCCCTGACACAGCTCCATGCCTTTCTCCATGTTCCCATCTTGCTCCTGCACAACTCTGTAATCACTATCGGCAGGAATAGGATCATCTCTGTATAGTACTGGGTTAAATTGTTAAAAACAGAGACAGGTACACATTGCAGGGAGTTAACTTTGCCAATGCATGGGATTTATCATGACTCCACGATACTCTTCTGTTTAAATTTCCAGCTCCTGGAGATATGTGGTGACATAAGCAACTCACTCGTATTCTTTCAGTGAATCATCTGTGCTTGCTGTTGATGAGAAAGCTTAGAAATGTAACAGGAGATGAATGAAAACTGAAAAATGTGAACAGAACTTGAACTACTTCCTAAATCTCATTTTTCAGCCACTCCCGTAAATACTTGCAGCCTGAACTTTTGGCACTGGCAATATTTCTTATACTTTAAAGTGCAGGGTGCAGATCACAGTTTGACAAAATTAATGGGAATTTACTATCACAAATATGCAAAATTTAAGACTTGCAATTTTGTAAGTGGTTTATAATTTTCAAAAATTAATTTTAAAATCTTTTTAAAAGGTCTCATGATTCTACTGAGCTGTTCCAATTTTCTACTAATGTTTTCAGCCACATGATGCCTGATAAAATTATTATAAAAGAATATGAAGGGAAAACATAAATTGAAAATTAGGATGATTGCAGAATTTTTTTTATCTTTATTGATATTTAAATTCAGCTAGTAATTCTGCATACTATTTTCAAAACCTAATCTTGAATTAATTGAAAGGAACCCCATTGTCAGAAGAATTTAGTTTCAGCTGTGAATATTCAGCATACAGAAAACCAAGTTCCTCTGAGGTATCACATTATGAACAGCTGGAAGCAAGGCACAGAAGTTGACCAGTCAGTTGAAAAACTCTGGCCCATAATGAATTGTTGTTGTTACATTCTTTAAAATGCAGAGGGTTGAATATATTGATCCTCTATTGCTTTTTCTATATACGTAACTCTGTCCAATTCAAGCCAGGTTTAACCCTAAAAGGACACCACATATCTGGAGACACCTTTGTAACTTCAACTCTCACGGCAGAAAATGCCTGTGGTGGTAGATGCCTTTTCCTGGACATATTTCCATCAGTATTTGTGAAGTATTCAAGGGACAGGGATGGTGAATGTGACAGACAACCACAGGAAGGTGGCAATTTTCTCTCCTCACAGCACGGTTCAGATGTGGATGCTGAGTTACAGGGCTGCACACTGACCCTGAGGATAAAACAAATCACAGGACCATTAAGGTTGGAAAAGACCTCCAAGATCAGCAGCTCCAACCTTTGGCCTCTTTCACCACCTTGACATCCAGCCCAGAGCACTGAGTGCCACATCCAGCCATTTCCTGAACACCTACGGGGTGGGGACTCCACCACCTCATGGGAAATTCCTGCCTGTCTGCCCACAGAACCAGCATGTTGGGATGGAGCTGGGTGTTCCTGTCTCCAGTCACTTCCCAGCCCTCAGTGTGCCTGCCCTCAGCCACAATGGCATTGTATTCTCCATAAAACCTGTGGCTTACAGCTGGCTGGGAAGATCTACTTCCCCCTTTAAAAATAATACATAATACTGACAAAATGAGCATTTCTCCTTTTTATTTAAGAAAGTAGCTTTGAGTGTTCTCATTTTCATTTTTTAAAAAAATAAGGCTCACTCAATGAAATATCCCCTTCAGATTGGAAGGAATAACCCCCAAATTTTCTAGATACAAATGTTGCAGCCAACCTTGTACAGAATTAATAAGCTCTGTCAAACACATGCTGGCAAAAAAAAAAAAGAAAAAAAAAAAAGGAAACCCACTATTTCCTCGATAAGCACTTGTACACAAAATTTCATGCCTGTTTCTTTCCATTTCTATTCAGTTGACTTGTAAAGGTCTAAAAGGCTTGCAGCACCTTCTGTGAATGAGGAGAAAGAGCAGTGCATCCATTTTACAGATGTGCAGCAAGATTAATCAGATTTACTCAAGGACACACAAGAAGTCTGTGCAACAGCTGGGAAGAAAGAAAACCCCAAGTCCTAGTCATATGCTCTAGCCACAGAATTATCCTTACTCTTGGAAAAGCAGAGGGGTGCTTTTGTGGAAAACAATGAGTTGTAAAGCCTGAGGAAAATGAACTCTCCCAGGCTTTTTCTTAAGCAGGGCTGGAGAAAGATTTTGTCATGGAGAGGCTGCTTGTCGGGACGTTTAAATGCGGGTTTTGGTCCTATTTGTAGCCTGGTTTGCTTTAGTAAATAAATATGTACATGTGTTTAGGTGGGTTTGGATAAACCTCCACCAGTGAAAGAGTCCTTCACAAAACCAGTGGAGCAGAGAAGAGCCCAGCTCCCCCCGCCCGCTCGCATGCGACTCCATGCCTGTGCCACCCCACTGATGTCAGAAATGCTAAATTCTTTCATCGTTGTTTGAAACAAGACCTCCATTATAAGCCCAATTTTGACTCCCTCTCTAGAGGAAAAATAATCAGCCTGAACTTTCACAGGCATGATATTAACTCAGGGTAGAATGTCCTTTTAGGAAACTTGAGGCTGACTGAACAAAGTGTTCAAGAGATTTGGGGTGAGGGAAGCAGGGGGTGGGGAGTGACAAGGAAATACACAAAATTGAGCTGGTTTTATAATTTCATAGTTTACTGTTTAGGAAAAATAACCTTTTACTCAGGAATAGCCAGGGGGACTAGGCAAGTTTTCTTTTCCTCACAATATCATGAGATGCACACACTGACCAAGCAACCCCTGGAGCAGCAACACGGGGTGGAAAGTGGCTCTGGAGAAGCTGGAACAGCCTGCATGAACTTTGAGACTTTAACACTGTGTTGACTGAACAATTCAGGTGGAGAAGCACCTCTGGAAGCCTACAGTTGAACCCCCTTGTTCACAGCAGGGCTAATTCCAAAGCTAGATGAGATCCCACTAGGCCTTATCCAGTCAAGCTTGGACATTTTCCAAGCATGAGTATCCCTCATCTTCCCTAGGCTCCTGCTTCTGTGCTGCACCACTCACACAGGAAAGAATTTTTCCCAATCAAAAATCAGAATTTTTCTTGTTGCAACATGTGCCCCTTGCCTCTGGTCCCTTCTCCATGCACCTCTGAGGAGAATCCAGTTCTGCCTTTTCTAAATTTCCCCTTTAGCCAGGAGAAGTCTGCACCAACCCACCTGAGTCTTGTCCAGGTAGAACAAACCCAGCGCCCTCAGCCTCCCTTCATACAGAATCACAGACAGGTTGAGGTTGGAAGAGGCTGCAGGGAGTCATCTGGTCCCACAACCCTGCTCAAGCTGGGCCATTCCAGAGCACATGGCACAGGATTGCTGGCCAGCAGCTCTGCTGAGAAGGACCTGGGGGTCCTGGTGGACAACAGGCTGTCCCTGAGCCAGCAGTGACCTGAGGCAAAAGAAGGTCCATGGTGTCCTGGGGTGCATTGGGAAGAGCATTGCCAGCAGGTCAGGGAGTGATCCTGCCCCTCTGCCCAGCCCTGGGAGGCACATCTGGAGAGCTGTGTCCAGTCCTGGGCTCCTCAGCACAGGAGGGACAGGGAGCTCCTGCAGCGGGGCGAGCAGAGGCTGCAGAGATGATTTAGGGCCTGGAGCATCTCTGACAGGGAAAGGCTGAGGGAGCTGGGGCTGTCCAGCCTCGAGAGGAGCCCCAGCTGAGAGGGGCCCCCAGCCCTGTGTGTCCCTGTGTGTCCCTGTGTGTCCCTGTGTGTCCCTGTGTGCAGGGAGGGCTCCGAGCAGGGCCCAGGCTCTGCTCTGGGGGCCCAGCAATGGCACCAGAGGAACGGGCAGGGACTGATCCCAGGAAGTTCCCCTGGGGCAGGAGGCAGAACTTCTTCCATGGGCAGGGACTGAGCCCTGAAGAGATTGTCCAGAGAGGGTGTGGAGTCTCCTCACTGGGGATATTCCAGAACCATCTGGACACAATCCCATGCCCTGTGTTCTAGGCTGGCCCTGCTGGAGCAGGGAGGTGAGACCAGATGACCCTCTGTGGTCCCTTCCAACCTGACCCACCCTGTGATCCCTGTTTCCTTTCCAGGCCTCTCCACAGCCACCAGAGTCACAGCTCCAGAGGCAGACACTGGTGTTTTAAGCATGTGAGGTACCTGAAGTGCTCATTCAAGAATTTTTCCAGGTGGTGGGCATGATATCCAGCTTGTCCAATTCCATCGTGGTCCACTGAAGACCTCAGCTTTTCCTCAGCATCTGCACAGAAAGTGCAGGGAACAGCCAGGACAGCACAGCTGAAGTGGGCATTTGCACAGCTCTGAGAACTGGCTGCTCCACACCAGAGGAGAGGACTGGGGCTTGGGGGGTGAAGTTATGTCTGACAACGGCCTGGTGATACCACATTTATCTACACGACCCAGCCTGGGGGGAGTCCTGGGGACGTGGCCATGTTCACAGAACTATGGAATCCCGAATATGCTGAGTTGGAAGGATTGTTGAGCCCAACCCCTGGTCCTGCACAGACACCCCAACAATCCCACCCTGTGCATCCCTGAGAGCATCGTTTCAACACTCCTGGAACTCTGCCAGCCTTGGGGCTGTGACCATTCCCTGGGGAGCCTGGTCGGTGCCTGACCACCTCTGGGGGAAGAACCTTCTCCTGATATCCACCCTAACCCTCCCCTGAGTCAGCTCCCTCATGTTGTTCAGTTCCTCCTCACTGCAGCAGGGTGAAAGGGAAGGGAGGCATGATCAAGATGTCCATGGATGACACTCAAGCCTTCCTGACAGAATGACATTCTGGGGTCATTCATAGCTGAAATCATGACTGACTTCAGGGGAGCTGCCTGGTCCTGGGTCTTAGAAGACAAAGAACTTAATGTCTTTTTTTGTGGCCCTTTTGTCCCTGTATAATATAGGCTGTAGGCTCTGAATGTAGGTGAGGACTTGGGCTTTGATGTCTTCTAGAATCCTCTCCTTTTCTTAAATAATTCAAGCAAATGCTATTAACACGAGTTTTTGCAAGGAAATTGAAACCTAAGTATGTCTGGTATGTGGTAGAGATAATCAGAGGAATACTGAAGCAGCATATGACAAATTTTGTCTTCCACGAATTTTGCCTGACTCTCCGGCCCTTTTGCTGTCTCATCTGTCCTCCACAGGACCTCTGCCAAATATCTGGGTGGCTTCAGGGTGCCATCTTTGAAAAAAAAAAACAACAAACCACAAACTTGTCAGGGGAATATTTTCTCATTTTTTTCAAATATAAGATACCCCCTCACCCTAAAAGGCACAGCAGCCAAGTTCTAAGCCCAGTGGCAAACTGAAGACCTGCTGTGCTGAGGCAGATGACAGAGAAGTCAGAGCTTCCTACAGCTGAAAATAGGGAATTTCCAGACCACCAGCACAGCATGTATAATTTTCTGCTATGTCCAGAATACCCAATGACACCAGGCTTCTAAAAGCATGATTTAATTCAGGTAGAAAATCTATTTTGCTTTTAATTTCTGACAGACAACACTGGTAGTATTTTTGTCCTCCTGAGGTTTATCCAGTAATTATCCCTGGTAATTAAAGAAACTTGGCTTTCCAAGGAATAGATCCTCTAAAATCTCTGCTGTTTCACAAGCTTTTTAAAAACTCTTTTTGAAACATTTTCTTTAATAAACAGAAACCTTGCTGACATGACCTTAAAGACTCAGTAGCACTTGTACAGAGCAAATCCATACATCAGCTGCATGCCTTCAGCATCCATGAGTAATGAGGCATCTCCAGCCCCACAATAAGAGTTTGATGCCAGACACCACTGTCATGTATTTTCTCCCTCTCAAATATATGCATCTGTGTGTGAGAAAACCCCACCTTCAAATATGGTATGTCTTTTTAGAAACATTTTCACATGAGAGAGGGAGGCTGAGGTAATCTTATTATCACCAAAACATTGTAAAAACAGCAGAGCATTGGAGAACTTTAATCCTTTTCTAAATTATGGACTGAGAACATTACAATCGTGCTGGGCACAAAGGCAGAGCTGTAACTTGACAGGCTTGTATAATTTACAGCCTCCATAGTAAAAGAGGTGTTTTTATTAAATGACTGCCTGAATTTCTACAGCCACTTCAGACTCTGATGATACTGGGGAGCCTTGCATTCTGCTGCTATCATTCAAATCCTTCCCTTTCACCACAAGAATATGGCTGGGATTCCAGTTCAAACCCCATATCCAGTTATTTATCTATTACTGCTCGTCAATTCAGAGTTGAGGCTATTTGTGCTGGTACCTCACTTCACACACCTTAAATAGCTTTTGTTTCTCATTTTATAAAGCTTTCCTTTATCAAATAAGCATAAAACATTAACTAAACAATGGCCAAAATCCATTTATCACCAGGAAAATGCCCCTTGCCCCTGTGTTTTATGTTCACGTATTCAAATTTCTGCTTAAACTAAACTAAAATCTGACAAAGAACTGATGCTTCTTTGCTGACTGCAAAAAAATGCCTAACATTATTTTTCCCTTCTGTATTGCACAGAAAAGAAGGGCATTTGTACAGTGAAATACTTTTATCAAACTCCACTAAGGAATATTTTTGCACTGATAAAATAAGAGAAGGCAAATAGGGAAAGCAACTTCAATCTCAACATTACAGTGCAGACTCTAGAAGGATGTTTACACTGCTGGAATGAAAACAATTCATAACCAAGCTTTTAACTTAAAATAAGTAACATAAATATTTATCAGAGTAGTGTTTTAAGGCCTATATTACTAAACTATTTCTGTATTATATTGGGAGTGACAGCTATTGTTAAAATTGAAATGCTTTCATAGCAGAAAATTAACTGAAATCCATTTAGCCAGCATGGAATTTTGCATTAGTATCCATTTACTGGGCTTAGAAAACTCAGATCAGAATTTCAGACAGATAGACCTTATCCTGGGAATGTGTTTTGTCTCAGCTTGACCTCTTCTGTGGATCCCAGTGATATTTAGTAGAGTGTCTACCTCCTTCCCTCTTTTAAGGCAGGTCCTTGAGGATGAATTCTGGATATCATTCCACAGTACATAAGCAGTTGCTGAGCCTGGGAATGCCACTACTGACTGCAGTGCAAGCAGATACACAATTAAATTTCCCTGACTGCTCTTTCCTGGGGGAGAGGCACAGCCCTCAAACCCTTGCAATGCCAAGGCTTCGTGGTCACCCTTGGATATCCATCCTCACTCTCAGGAAGCAGCACATGGCTTTTCTTTAGCACCTTTGACTGACATCCCTCAAGAGTCTTTAAAGTTAATTTTTTAATATGCCTGCCAAGAACACTGTTGAGGCAACTTGAGGTGGAGCAGAACAGCTCCAGCCCAAATCCACAAGTGGAAATGCATCTTCAGGGCATCAATTCACACACACAATTCAGACACTCTCTCCTCCCCTCCCACAGCTACCAACAAAGCCAGTGGTGCTCCATGACTTACTTGGAAGCATGAATTAACTCCCTTCCCCCCTTCCCAGCTCTCCCAAGACAGCCCCACATGCTTTATCTAGAGCTGCTGCTGCCATCTCCACATCCATGGCAGCTCCCGTTGTGTCAACACTGAGGTCCAAAGAATCACAGAATTATTAAGGTTGGAAAAAATCAAAAAGGCCATTGAGTCCAAACATTAACCCAGCACCATCATGTTCACCACTAAACCATATCCCCAAGTGCCACATCCACACATTCTTGAACACTTCCCGGGACAGTGATCCCATCACTTCCCCAGGCAGCCTGTTCCAGTGCCTGACAATCCTTTCAGTAAAGAATTTTTTCCTGCTATCCAATCTAAACCTCCCCTGGTGCAACTCAGGGTCATTTATTCTTGTCTTGTCAGTGGTTCCCTAGGAGCAGAGCCTGACCCCCACCTGGCTGTCCCCTCCTGTCAGGGAGTTGTGGAGAGTGAGAAGGTTCCCCCTGAGCCTCCTTTTCTCCAGACTGAGCGCCCCCCCAGCTCCTTCAGCTTCCTCTCATAAGACTTGGGCTCCAGACCCTTCACCAGTTCCTTTGCCCATCTGAGAAACATTTAGAGCCACATCAGCATTAATTCTGCCCCATTTGATGTGCAAACCTTTAGTGGGTTGGTTTTCTTCCTCCAGCTCTGCTACTTCTGCTGCAGGAGTAAATTGTACTCAGAAATGTAGTTTTGGAAACAGGTGATTGAGGAAGAGACATGGAAGAGAAAAAAGGGAGGCTTTGCCAGAAAAGGCACAGATCAGAATGAAGAACACACCTCCAAAGAGCTCCAGATCAAAGCTTCTGCATCTACAGCACCAGCAGTACCAGCAGGAAATCAGTGCTGTGAAACCCAAGGTTCACCAGTTAAAGAGGGGTGTAGTTATACCTATCCCAGTCAGCAAGACCTGTGTGCACTCAGCCCCATCATTAACGTGAGGGTGGTGTTGCTTAGTTATGCCATGGATAATGGCTGGAAGTGTAAGGAAATCCAATTTCAGTTTTAAATCAGCTGTTAAACCATAAAAACTCAGCATCCAGGACAATCACCTTTTTTAATTGACTATCTATTTCTATATAGATGTCGTGCACCAAAAAAAATACCCATATGTAGATGCATATATGAATTTAAACCCAGAAGGGGTTGAATTTCACACAGCATCTGATTTCAAAGATTTTCTGTAAGAGCCTTAAGAGAAGAAGGAAAAAAACCTCAAAAAAATCCAAACTGCAAAACAAATGTCAAAGGGCATTAAAACTAAACTTACATGAAATCTCACACCAATTGACCACCTAGATTAACTGAGGAATTTATGTTCCATTTTCATGACATCACTATAGCTTCGGAGTAATTTCGAGGTGCTGCTTTCATGTACTTGAACAGAGGGAGCTGGATTTGCCCACAGAAAGCCACATTCCTGATTGCTTTTCCAGGTGGCAACTTGGATATTGTGTCCAGCTTTTAACCGTGTTCCAACTTTCAGCAGACTTTTAGGACTCTTTCTATATTTGAGAGCTCTGATGTTTAACAAAAGTTGACAATTTTGGTTCATTTACTGTTATTGTCACACCTGGTTAATGAAGTACAAAAAAAAAAATATGGAGAACTACAAAAATCAGGTTGGAAATTCTTCAAAACACATTTTTCAGACAAAGGACTAAGAGCCTGAGGTGAGTCTGGACTCTGCCAACCTTTCAGAAGTCTGGTTAGGCATCCAAAGCCATTAACAAAAAAATCATCCACTATCCATTTGATTTTGGGAAAGGGAGAAATCAACTGATTTTCTTGCCTTGTGTCTCACCCATGAAAAACAAGAATTATAATCTTTGTCACTCAAATTTCATCTTTTTAGTCCTCTTAATGTGTATGTTACTCAGAATGAGGATTTTTCTCTCTATCTCTACTAGTTACGAAATTAGTAGTAATTATTAATAATGGGTAGGTGGTTCTGTAATCTCCAGGCCCTCAGTAGAAAGAATGGGTGAGATATTAATCCAAGCTGGAAACAGGACTGTTATCAGTGCAAGGAAAGATGGCAAAGCTACTGTGAATGCTCTGGACCCATTTCCTGCTATTTGATATCCCAACAGCTGGGCTTTATATAGAGATAAGCAATTTTTGAGTCAGCCACAACAAACTCCACTGCACGCCTTAGTTCTTTCTGGGTGAAGTGTTTGGTTATTCTAAGTGGACTCAACTGCACAGAATATCCTGAGCTGGAAGGGACCCGTGAGGATCATCAAGTCCAACTACTGACTTCACATAGGACAGCTTAAAAATTAACCCACGTATCAAAGAATGTTGTCCAAGTGTTCCTTGCACACCATAAGGCTTGGTGCCACTTCCCTGGGGAGCTTTCAGTGCCAGATCACCTTCTCAGGGAAGAAGTCTGAAGCTCCCCTGATGCAGCTTTAAGCCATTCCCTTATACCCAGAGAGAAAAGATCAGCACACCCCTCTCCTCCCCACCTCATGAAGAGGGGAAAGGATCAGGCTCATCTGAATTTGCAGCTGTTCAAAGACAGTTCAGATCTGTTATACGGAGGAAGATGTGCACTGCTCAGTTTACGTCTTAATACTGGATTTTACCAATTTTTCTGACTCAGACTTGTAGCTGCTGCCACACTGGTTTTTACCATGTCTCTTGAGTCAGCCTGTACAAAAACTGAGCGGGTTTGGGATTGCTGGTCTTGTACATAACCTGACAGTGGGAAAAGCCATGTTTTAAAGAAAAAATGAAGGAAGAAACACCGGCTGGCCTACCCTGCCCTGTAAGAACCTTGCACTTCTACCATTCTTTCACTTCCCCCATCCCCACTATTAAGGTGGTAGAAGTAGAGGTTGGGATAAAACATTCATAGAAAATATTTTCCAATCAGATTTGATGTCTCAGGCTGGCACAGACATATTGATGTAACACATTTCATGACCAATATCTCTAACCAGAGAAAGGAGATCCACATCTCACTCCAAATCTTTCTGCTTCTTTTCTCGAGCAGAAAGAAAAGTTAAGTCCATCACACCAGGCCACTCCTGATCCCACTGTACCTGAGAGCTGTAACCACCCAGTGCTCCAGACGAGGCAGGTGGCAAATGTTGAGTTTTTAATGACACCTACTGCACACAAAGAGCCAAGGAAACTGCCCTGGGCCATCCAGCACACACACAGACTGTGCACAAGTGCCTGTCATCCCTGGTGCTTGGAAAGGGCAGCAGGACACATCTCTCCTCACAGCTGTGGTGCAGTTTCAGTGCCAATGAGTCTGGCCCCAGAGGCATTTCTCTGGGTGTAAAACACCAGGATGGATGCATGGATTTATTTTTATTTTTAGTGCTAGCAGTATGTTACCTTCAGGTAATCCAGGGTTACAACATGCAATGAGCAACCCCAAAAAACCCAAAAGGCACGGGCAGTCAGGCCTGGCCCGCACTACCGGCTCTGCCCCAACTTACCCTGGGATGTGGAGGCCGCAATCTGCCCTTCCTCTCCTTTCAGCTACAAGTTCAAGGCAAACACCGACCAACCAAACGCTTTGGGGTTTTCCACAAGGCACCGGCGCTGTTAAAGGGTTAACTGGGGTTCTAAAAGGCTGTAATTTCACAGCTCACACGCAGAGGTGCTTCATTAACCTGTCTCAGGAAAGCCGTCAGGACCAGCACAGCTCGGAGGCAGGGAAAGACCTTGGCTGCGCCGAGCCTGCCTGCCGAGGTCTGTGTGCCACAGGCTCTGGAGCTCAGCTGGCCTCCCAAGGAACTCATCTGGGGGACACAGGACACATGTGACCCAAACTGCTGCCAAAGCAGTGCAGCTGCAACAACCGAACGGCTTCCTGCTGGCTCAGGCCTTGGTGTCCCTTCCTGACACAGGAATTCCACCACTGGCACAAGAGAAGACTGAAAGGGGATCTCATCAGTACATACAAGCATCTCGAAGATGGGTGTCAAGATGGTGCCAGGCTCTTTTCAGTGGTGCCCAGTGACAAGATGAGGAGCAATGGACATAAACTAAACACAAGAAGTTCCACCTCAGCATGAGGAAGGATTTCTGTATGCTGAGGGTGGCAGAGCCCTGGAAGGGCCTGGAGTATCCCTCTCTGAGGACATCCCAAACCCACCTGGACGCGCTCCTGTGTCACCTGCTCCAGGTGTCTGTTGGTAGAGCATAATGTCAGGCAGAATCATAAAGTTTCAGATCAATTGTTGTCTTGCTTTCTCTGAAATTCCTGCAAGTGCTGGTTGATCACTCACAAGAAGAAAGAAAACCAACAAAGGGTAAAATATATTTACCTTAGTGCTGGCAAAGAACAGGGGAAAGTCATGCTGGAAATCCAGTGGTTTATCCTTGGAGACTCTGCTAATGCACCAGACTGGAGATGAAGAAGAAACTATTTTTGGCAACAGAGCTTTGGGTCTTCTGCAGCACACAAAGTTCTTCCTTGGGCAGAGAGCAAACACAAAGCCTAAGCCCAGTCTATTCCCATTCCCTCCTGGAGAAACAACCAGGCAGCCTCAGGAAGACAAGCAAATCCAAGACCCTCCAAAAGAGTGAAATGGATTTAGCCAGGCTGAATTGGGTCATGGGGGGATTGGTTTAGGTCTGTATCTAATCCGATTGTGCTGCATAAACACCTCAGTTTGGTAAAAGTGTAGAGGAAGTGCAGTAAAAATTCTACAGATGTATTTTCTACAGAAACCTTTGAGTGTCCATGAGTTTCTAAGATTATAAAATATGTATCCCCAAAATGAAATGGAGAAGTATAGCTCTGTTTATAGCCCTGCTACAGTGATTTTATTCCCAGAAAATATCTTATATCTATTGGTTGAGTGGTGCAACCCCACCATGAAAGGCGAACCTAGGCTACAAGGTATTGATTGTGTATCAGCTTTCACTGAGCAGGCAACAGTGTATGTGTCCAGGTGGGGGTTTTTAGGGGCTGGTAAGCATAAAAGACCAAGGCATGTTTCATTTTGAGCTGGGTCGGTACCCATCAGCCCTTTTCAGTGGTGCCAGGATGCTGCCTCCTGGGATGTGGCAGTGGAGGAGCTCACAACCTTCTTCATCACTACAGGCCACCTATCCCTGCTCTCCTGCCACCTTGCTTAAAGGGAAAACTCCACTATGTGGCTGGGATTCCTGATCTGAGAGAGATCCCAGCCTCAGGACTGCAACTCCCCTTCCCAGGAAGCAAACATCCTCCACAGTTTAATGT
Source organism: Pachycephala philippinensis (assembly GCA_013397055.1). Taxonomy (NCBI): domain Eukaryota; kingdom Metazoa; phylum Chordata; class Aves; order Passeriformes; genus Pachycephala; species Pachycephala philippinensis. The sequence continues at coordinate 256,401 of VWZT01011105.1, read as the reverse complement.
GGAGTCTCTGCCAGTCAAAGCATATGGAGCCATCTCCAAATCACACTCACCTGAAACACAGCACTGCTGGGAAGCCTGCTGGAAAGATTCAGGGAGTTTTGAAAATCTCAGCAAGATTTATTTTTTTTTCCCCCTGGAATAAAAGAAATATTTTGTGGTCATTGAATCGCTCTCAAGTATGCAATGCAAGTAGCTCTGAGCACCCACACACATGGAGAAAACTCATGGTACAAAATGCCAGATGTATGATCATCTAGTTTTGGTTTTCATTGTTTTCTCTCCCGGATGGTTTTATATCACACCCCTGACCCCAATTTGAAAAGCAACAAAAATTTAGCTATTAAAAAAAAAAAATTATTATTTTCAAACTCTCATTTTACCGCTTGGATTGTTTTTTGTTGTGGTAGCTCCTTGTTAAAGTTCATTCTCTCCTTCCATACAGTCTTTTCTGTTCCTCAGCACTTGCAGCACTGTACATTCACCCTTTTGATTCAAACACGTGTATCTCCTTTATGGACTTACAAGGATGTCCTTCCTCCCACTGCAGTGGCCCTTTTCCTAAAAAGCCCTTTTAAGTGAGGGGTAACTCAGAGCCTGGTCACTCCAACATACCTACTTCCACAGGATCATGGAATGACTTGGGTTGGAAGGGATCTTAAAGATCACCTCATTCTAACCTCCTGCCATGGGCAGGGACAGCTTCCACTATCCCAGGTTGTTCCAAGCCCCATCCAGCCTGGCCTTGGACACTTCCAGGGATGGGGCAGCCACAGCTTCTCTGGGCAACCTGTGCCAGGGCCTCACTACCCTCACAGGGAACAATTTTTTCCTCATAGCCAATCTAAACCTACTCTCCATTAGTGTGAAAGTTCCTGTCACTGCTGTTCCTGATGAAGAGGCCCCTTCAGACACCAGAAGGTTTCTATGAGGTCTCCATACAACCTTCTCTTCTTCAGGGTGAACTTTCTCAGCCTGTTTCCATAGGAAAAGTGTTCCAGTCCCCTTATCAACTTTGTGGCCTCCTCTGGGCTGGCTCCAGCAGCTCCCTGTCCTTGCTGTGCTGGGCCCAGGGCTGGATGCAGCCCTGCAGGGGGGTCTCAACAGAGCGGGGCAGAGGGGCAGAATCCCCCCTCCCCTGCTGCCCTGGGGCCTTGGATGAGATATCCAGGGTTTTCCAAGGTGTAAGAGTTTAAACAGCAGACTGTCACCCTGTCCGACACTGATGGCTGGGTCATTTCAGACCATTAGTGAGACACCCAAATGTCCAAGAAATTGGTGATTTTGTTTGCTTTCCTCTGACTGCTTAAGAGTTGGTGCCTACTCTTTTCAAATTGCCCTTTGGACCACGGACTAAGGATGACACCATGTGAAAGCACTCCCAGTCACTGCTCATTTGGCAAGGAACTGTTTCATGTGGTTGTGCATCCAGGAACACACCCTTCCCAGCAGCATTCCTTCTTCCCAGGACAGCCCAGTGTAACACAGCCCCCTCATCCCAGAAGTCCAGCTTCTATCCAAAACACAGCATGGAAGCAACGATGGTGTGGCAGGATGGGGGTGGTACATCTTTAGATATCTCCAGGGTAAGTGAATCATGAGGAATAGGCAGCAAGAGGTTCAGAAAACTGGTTTTTGCCAGATAACTTTGATTAATTTGTGGATGGATTACACAATTAGGGGGTGAAGGGAATACAAGAGGATACAATGTGCTTGGATTTTACCAAAATATTTGATCCTGTGTCCTATGAAACCAACAGTGGAGAAATTAGTCCAAATTGGCTTGAGAAAAAAACAAACCAAAACAACTAACATGTGGGCAGCAAACAGGCTGGAAGAACAGAAACAAAGGGAAATGACAAAAAACAATGAATCATATTGGAAAGGCTTTGTTTGTTTCATTCCCGAGGTGTGAAAATGATCAGTGTTAGTTCCGGTGTTATTAAATTGCATTCAAGAATGGATGAATGATCTGTGCATGAATGAAAGTTACAGCTGATAATAAGTTTGGAATAAATACAAACACAAGTGGAATT
>VWZT01011105.1:180220-227685 GCA_013397055.1 Pachycephala philippinensis | reverse complement strand
GGGTGAAAACTGAGTGAGGATGGCGAGGCTTGTCTTGTTGTCATGGTAGAAACAGAGATAGAGGTTTATAATTGAAAATAGCGTGTAAAAAGCTTGTTTTGAATTTCTCAATGGAATCTAAGAGATTCGGGGGGCGGTTCTGCATCCCCTCAGATACGGTACTTAATATTTATGCTTTCATTGCACCTTGACAAACATTTCACGTAGTTATTGCTTTGCTTGAATATGGAAATATGTTAATTATGGCCTTTATTGCGCTGCCTGCTCTTTTCCTCAGCCTTTTCTATTCAACCCTCTAGGTGGCCCAGCACAATGTGGCTTCTTTTCTTTCAATGAGCTCTTTCCACACTAATAGGGTCCAGGGTGATGTGGAGAACCATGTGCACAAAATTGGTGCACCACCCCCCATTCCTTTGTGGGCATGTCAGGTTAAATTCATATCAGCAGGAGGGTCACTGCCATGATTTTCAATAGCTCGAGATGAGGTGATGACTTCAGACAATGGTGCCACACTCTCCAGTTGGAGACACTTGCCTCACCAGTTGCAGTAGTTAATTAATATGCTAAAAATAGAAGCCAGTGATACAAATCGCTGCCTGTTGTACAACAAAGACTGGGCATGTGTAGCTTTGATAGCCAAGTTTATGGTGCTTGTTATGGAGGGAAGTTAGTTTCGAGCTAGAGGCAATGTAAGACTTTCTGGATGCTGAGCTTTAGTCACTCTGGGCCTCTGGCCATTCGCTCGCTGTCTCATTTGCATTATGAATGACATTAAGGGAGCTAACAAGGTTATTGGGCATAGAAATGTTCGCATGTGACCCCACGTGGAAGCAGACCTACAGCAGTGCTAGTTGGCAGGGACACTGTGCCTCTTTATTCAGCTTCCTAGGAAGACAGATTCAGGAGTGGATCTAAAATCAGCCACGAGAACACTGGCGTTCGGATAACGTGGAGGTCGTGATGCGAGGCAAGGAATTTCAGAGGGCAGGTGGAGCTCTGTCCTTCGCTCAGCCCACTCTGCCTGGCTGGACATGGGACCTCCCTGCATCATCTTTCTACTACATCCTGCCTGAAACTCAGGACAAGGAGAGGAAGATTATGGAGAGTCAATTGCTACCTGTAGTTCCCATGTATAAGTGAGAGACGGTTTGGTACGTCCGAAGATCAAATATGGAAGTTGCTTCCCAACTTAGGGGTGTGGTTATTCCTTACATGTGTTTGTATAAATCCATGTGAGGTAAACATGAAAATGATTTTGATCATAGAATCATTAAGCTTGGAAAAGACCTCTAAGATCATGGACTCCAACCCTAATGCAGGGTTAACCTACTGCCATGTTCTCCAGTAAACCATGGCTCTGAGTGCCAGGTCTGCACAATTTTTGAACACTTCCAGGGATGGTGACTCCACCACTTCCTTGGGCAGCTGGTCCAATGCCTGATCACCCTGAAGAAATTTTTCCTAATATCCAATCTAAACCTCCCCTGGCACAACTTGACACTGTTTCTTCTTGTCCTGTCCCTTGTTCCATGGGAGCAGAGCCTGACCGACTCCTGCCTGCACCCTCCTGGCAGGGAGTTGTAGAGAATGAGAAGGTCCCCCCCTTGAGCCTCTTTTGCTGCAGGTTAAACACCCCCAGCTCCCTCAGCTGCTCCTCATCAGACTTGTGCTCCAGCCCCTTCCCCAGCTCCGTTCCCTTCCCTGGACACGCTCCAGCCCCTCAATGTCCATCTTGCAGTGACAGGCCCAGAACTGGACACAGCACTTGGGCTGAGGCCTCACCAGTGCCCACGACAGGGGGACAGTCACTGCCCTGCTCCTGCTGGCCACACCATTGCTGACCCAGCCCAGGGGCCATTGGCCTTCTTGCCCACCTGGGCACGCGCTGTGACCAGCAGCCCCAGCCCCTTTCCTGGGGGCTCCTTCCAGCCACTCTTCACCAGCCTGGAGGTGCTGGGGCTTGTTGTGACCCAGGGGCAGGACCCAGCACTTGGCCTTGTTGAACCTCATCTCACTGGCCTGGGCCCATCAATCCAGCCTGTCCAGATCCCTCTGCAGAGCCTTTCTGTCCTTATGCAGATCAACACCCCCACCCAACTTGGTGTCATCTGAGAACTGACTGAGGGTGCACTCGATCCCCTCATCAAGGTCGTTTATCAAAGAGAACTGGCCCCAGCACTGAGCCCTGGGGGACACCACTGGTGACTGGGAGAAAGTGCAGTCCTGGAAGTGTAATTCCCATTCCCTCGCCATGTACTGAGATCAGCATCCTCAGGGCTTTGTCCTGCACTGAGAATTTGGGAGTCAAGGTTCTTCTGTCATCTCACTCATTAGTTGGGGGCAATATAATTTCATTTCCAAGAATCATCTTTCCTATGCACAGTGGGTTCTTACTATTACAAAAGTGCCTAATTATTATTTTTATAATAATGGCAGTCCATATTCCTTACTTCAGCCAGTGGGAATTTGCTCTTCACAAGGGTCTGTCAGAGTGTGATGTCTGGTAGGAAGCAGTGTTGGGCTTGCAGGTGGGAACCTCCTGGTGGCTTTGTGAGACAGAGAACTCCATGTCAGGGTTTCAACTCCTCCTTTTGTCTCCCCATTTCTAACACCCCCACTCCGGTCCATCTGGGTGAATGTTAAGTCCCAAGTGCCATTCTTACTGGATTGCTTCAATCCCAGGGATATATTCCAGCCAGGAGAAGAACATGCTGTCTTCACAGCTATTGAAGTATGTGCCAGCACTGAGTTTGGGAGGCTGAGAACAACTCTCCATGTGTCTAAAACCTGACTGGTTACACAAACATTAGCAGGGTTACAGAATTTGTGAACAGAGGGGATTTGGGATCTGCAGCGGGGCAGTTTTCTGTAATCTCTTTCCATCTATGTAATGTGTTGCTTGTGGTTTATTTCTTATTATGTATTACTTTGGTTTGCTCTTCCTTCTACACCAGTCCCCCCAGCTGAAAACTGGTAGAGAAAGGTTTGTTAATACTGAAAATTGGTGGAGAAAGGTTTGTTAATGAGTTATTGTTGAACCAAAGAACTTGCAAATCAAGTTTCATTTTAGGAATATATCAAGATGTGAAGATTTGGTATTTAGCAAGATAAACTAGTGCTGATAAACCAGTGTCTGTGGGAGTATCATAAACCATAAAATTGCCTTATAGACATCACCGGATTTTATTTTAATTTCTCTTCTGATTTGGCAGATGTGTGAGAGGAACTTCTTAAGTGTATTTTCAACTTATTTATTAAGAAGTAGTAGTAATGACAAATGTAATCTTTGTTCCTTGATTTCATAGCTATGGGCTGTAAGTGTTCTCACTTCCTAATTGCTAAGGTAGTAAAGATGAACCGTTAATTAAAGTCTCTTTCCTGGACAGGTCTTTAAATGCTCGAATTAATTAACTCTTTAAAAATTGACGTGACTAAAAATCTCATTTTGGTCCTTTGTGATACCTTATTCCAGTTAGTTTTCTGGTTATACAGAGAGGTCTAATGTGACCAAGACCCAAATTTCTGAATTACAGAAAGCCTCCTTCTTCTCTTTCCTTTTCTTTAAAACTAAGGAAAGACTATTAAAAATTGTCCAGGTTTACTTTATGCATCAGTGAGAATAAAAGACTGAACCGCATTTCCATTTTAATTTGCAGGTCTGTTCCCCCTCCTTTGACTGCTTGTGATGAGCAGTGTGACTAATGAGCTCCATGGGACCAAAAAGAGTGGCACTTTTCCCTTTCTTCTACTTCCCCGGGTTTTATTCTTGGGTGTGGTTTTTTTTATGTTGCTTGCCTCTGATGTTTTGCAGCTTTTCTGGTCTGGGCTTGGACTAATTCCCAGATCTGTTCTTGCAGATTTTAACTTTGCCATGTACCCACCATCAATGATAGCAACTGGAAGTGTGGGAGCAGCCATCTGTGGCCTTCAGCTTGATGATGGGGACAGCCTCACGGACCTCCTGGCCAAGATCACGAACACAGATGTGGTGAGTGTCCCACATTCCTCTTCTCCTTTCTCTTCCCAGGGCGTAGTGGAGAACTGGGCCTGATCCTGAAGGCTGAGTGGAGCGAAGGAGGGGGGTGATTCTGCAGGGAGTGAGTTGCTGGTGTGGACCCAGCCCTTTGGTTTGAGTCTCCAAAGCTCCTTGATCTCTTTGAATTCAGTTTTTATTCAGGCTTGGTGGGGAGACCCTGCTCTGCCTGGCCAGGTTGGTGGTCCAGCAGGCTGAGCCCCCTCAGAAGCCCTGGGTGATGGGGTGAGCAGGCAGCATTCCCTGGGGCATAAAGCAAACCAGGAGGTGTTGTGCTACTGTTGGTCCTGTGCTTGCAACCTTGAAACTGCTCTTCTGACCCTTCTTCAGGTATCACCTAAAAATTCTTGGCATGGAGGAAGTGAATAATGAGCTAATTTTGAGGCAGAACGTGAGACAGGCATAACTTGGGCTGTCCTTAACATGTGCTAATTTATTGCTTTTAATTCACAGAGTAAATATGTGGAATTATTACATCTGTGATAGCATTGTTAAATGAAGATTTGGTTTTGTGATTTGGTTAAAAAGACGTAATTAGTCCAGTTTACTAAAAAGGGTAGAATTTTGATATTTCGTTTTTTTTTGTTACAATCAAATTGATCCTAATTTTCAAATGCAGTTCTGGGGTTTCCCATTTATTTTGATTCAAATTGGATTTGGACAGGAAAAGGAATATTTCCTATTCAGAGTGTTTAAAGTCTAAACCATAGAATCACAGAATGGCCTGGGTTGGAAGGGACCTTAAAGATCATCTCGTTCCAACCTCCCTGCTGGGGAGGGACACCTTCCACTATCCCAGGTTGCTCAGAGCCCCATCCAGCCTGGCCTTGGACACTGCCAGGGATGGGGCAGCCACAGCTTCTCTGGGCAACCTGTGCCAGGGCCTCACCACCCTCACAGGGAACAATTTCTTCCTCATATCCAATCTAACCCTGCTCTCTGTCAGTGTGAAGCCATTCCCCCTTGTCCTGTCACTCCAGGCCCTTGTCAAGAGTCTCTCTCCATCTTTCCTGTGGGCTCCCTTCAGGCACTGCAAGGCCACAATGAGGTCACCCCAAAGCCTTCTCTTCTCCAGGCTGAACAATCCCAATTCCCTCAGCCTTTCCTCACAGCAGAGCTGCTCCATTCCTATGATCACCTTGGCCCCTCTGAGAGAAAGGACACGTTCTGTGCCTGAGAGAATTGGGTGTAAGGCCTATAAGGCCCTTTTGCTGCATCTTGCAAATTGGAAAAACTTTATCTACTGTGCTGATCTTTTCTATCCAGATTGTTTAAGTCTGAAAGAAAATACCTACAAAAACATCTTCGTAGTTCTTAAGATGGGATTGGTCTTGCCTTGAGAATTTCTTCACACCTTTTAAATGTAGCAGGATCTTTTTTTGTCAAAAGTGTGCTTTTTTCCATCCTGGTGAGAATCTTCCCAGATCTGACTGAGCCTACATTCCTTCAGAAGAAAAAATTAGTACTCTTCCCAAATAACAAAGAACTCCTAACATTTTACTGTTCCCATCTCCTCTCCAAGAGTCTGTCAGCACTGGGTAGAGACCAGCTTCCCTCTCTTTTCTCCTGGTCTCAGCCCACAGCAGCACAGACTATAGAGGAGAGTCTCACTCATCCCCCAAATCAGAACAAACTCAAGACAAAAAGAGCTTCTGGATAATTTAATTGCTAAAAAATACAAGCCTTTGCAGAAATTAGAGGTGCTGTTATTTTTTTCATGGTGTTTCCATTGCTGGGGCAGAGGTAGCCTTAACTTCCTTCAAGCTTTGAAGCCTCAGCCTAGCCAAAGGTAGCCAAAATTCTTGAACTTGGGCAAAATAGTGTGTTTTTCATTAGCCTGCTATTTCAGTTTGGGAGAACTATTTTGCTAGGTATTTTCTCTGTGAGTTTTGCATCGGAAAAATACAAAAGGGCCCAGGACTGGAAACTTTCATCCCACATGATAAAGGTTGAGAGAGAGAGAGAAGCAACCGAAAATAGGGTCTTAGAGAAGCATAGGGCAGGCTTAGCAATAGGTAGTAATACCAGCCTCATGTGTAAAATGTATTGTTGGAAAAAATGTACTGTCTGGATTGTGTAAGAGTTGGCCCAAGGCTGTGTTAATAAAGAGTAAAGACTATTGTAATATATTTTACGCTGGGACTTAATTAAAGTTGAATGAAGAGCTTCAGTTCTCTCACTTCTGAATTTCTGATGCCTGAGAGCTGTTCCTGCAGTGGCACAATTAATTCTTTGTCACTATGTGAATGATTTTGTTTTCCGAGGGGGGGCTTAGGGAAGAGGGAAAAATGAGAGTTCCTGGGCTTTAGGAGCATCACACGGGAGAAAAAGTGGGGAAGTCACAGAAATTAACAGTTCTGCAGAGGAAAACCTTCTGGCCCCCCTGTGCCTCGTGGTAGCCCACAGGAACCATCAGTCAGCTGGGGAAGAGTCCTTCCCAGCCAGAGGGTGCCAGGGCTTCTGCTTCATTTTTGTTTTGGAGTGTGTGATTGCTTAGCATGGAAACAGATGATAGGACTTTCCCACTGGCTTTTCAAAAAATATCACTGTCTGAGGTGAAGCATGAAAAATCTCAGCTTCAAAGCTGCAAGCAGATGAAAAGAAATAATGGTAATGAAACCCTGATGCAACTTAAGTGCAGTGAGCTTTTCTGAACTTTCACTGTTTTATAATGATAATTTAAGGGTGCAGTCTGTTTGCTGGGAAATAGCAGCGTAAACCAGGAGGCTGAAATCAGTGGCGTTACTTTAGATTTACATTAGTGTAACTGAGACTGGAGTTTGGCATTTACGACTAAAATGAATGTTTTTAATGGATGTTTCGTTAAGAATTAGTCTAAAAATACATCATTAATAAACAACATGTAATTTAGAGCCCAGCTGTTGGGTAAGCAGACAACCAACACACGAGTGTTTCTTTCAAAAACACGTTGGTGTTGGATATCTTTGTATGAATCCAGAGCAGTGCCCCAGACTTGAGATGGGGTTGTCCAAGGCCTCCTTCCAGTGTCATTTTAGGGATAACAGTTATTTCTCATAAATAGCTGCCCTGGGCTGCTTGGTGAGGGTTGAATCACATGCTAGAGAAAGAGTGACAACAGGGTCAGACAAACCCTGGTTTCATTACTCCTTCCACCTACCGAAATAAACAGCAGGGAGCTGCTCTTGGAGAAGCTCAGCAGCCTGAAGGGTAGTGAAAGTAGCTCTGCACAGTGCATCTGAACTGCCTTCTCTGATTGTTCCTGTCCCTGAGAGCCACTAACAGCTAATCCTACACAACTGAGGGAGGGGATTCTCCCCCTCTACTCTGTTCTTACGAGGCTCCATCTGGAATACTGCGTACGGTCCTGGTGTCCCCACCATAAGGAACTGTTGGAGCAAGTTCAGAGCAGGCCACAGAATTGATAAAGGGAACTGGAGCAGCTCCCCTGTGGAGACAGGCCAGGAGAGTTGGGGCTGTTCAGCTTGGCTAAGGGTCTCTGTGTGGAGACCTCAGAGTACCTTCCAGCATCTGAGTGGGCTACAGGGAAGCTGGAGAGGGACTTCTCATGAGGAACTGTAGTAACAGGATGAGGGGGAATGGCTTCAAAACTGAAAGGGAGTAGGTTTAGATTGGATATTAGGAAGAAATCAGGACTTAAAATTTGAATTAGAGAGGGTGGTGAGGCCCTGGCATAGGTTTCCCAGAGAAACTGTGGCTGCCCCATCCTTGGAAGTGTTCAAGGCCAGGCTGGATGAGACTCTGAGCAAACTGGGATAGAGCAAGGTGTCCCTGCCCATGGCAGGGGTGTGGAACAAGATTACCTCTAAAGGTCCGCTTCAACCCAAACCTCTGATTGTAACTTCACATAGCTCTGCAGGATGGGGATTGCATGTTCCCATCTGTTCCAGGAGCTGGGAACATTTCCTTTGTGGTTGCTTGAAGAGGAGAGGCTGGTGAGTGAAGAGTTAACAGACCTACTGGCAGGAAGCGGCAGAGCTCCCTGTGCATCTCTTGGTGGGTCATTGCAAAGGAAAAATAAACAAGTCAGGAAGTCAGGAATTCCCATAGCATCCCAGACCAGCACTCCAGTGCGAGCAGTATCCTGTCCCTGGTGGAGCCAGATGCTTTGGAGGAGGATACGAGCATCCCTGCTGTGCACAATTACGGGATGTGAGGAAGGATAACTGAGTGGGTAGGGCACATTTTAAGACTTTGCAATCAATATTCTGCTTTGCCTGAGACCTTTCTTGGGTAAATCTATTCCCTCACCTCCTGGAAGAGCAGCCATCCAGGTTGCATCTGGATGACACACGGAGTTGGTCTCCCCAGCGTCAGCAGCCAGGGAGAGGTTTTCAGGCAGAGCCAATGCCTGTATGTAGGCAGAAGTCATCTCTAAAAGTCTGTTCCCAGATGGTAACCGGTGTGTATTGAGTGGTTTGGAAAATCTAAAGCATATTTAAGGGCCTGAAGTAGAAAAAAAGCAAGGACCCAAGCATTTTTTAAAGGCTTGTCGAAACAGCTGGCTGTGAGCCCTTAAAAATGTGGAGTGGGGCTGTTTTGAAGACTGGATCCATAATAAATGGCATTTAAAATATCTCCACTTACATGTGCCACATATGTCAGTGCCGGGATTCTTTTTTTATTCCCAAGATCAGAGACGTCCCTTCATAAAGATCTGCAGCTTTCTGCACAGAAACGGAAGTGAAGAACCACCATGCTCAAAATTCAGAGCTGCAGTAAAAAAAATCATGGAAATCTATCTTGAATGGATTGCATTTGAACATTGTCCCTACAGCACATACACCATTTATCCCCTCCTTTGTAGTGTCTAGGGCCTGTGGTTTTGGAAGCAAGAAACAGGACTCGCTGTATCTTACCCTGCCTTATTTGTTGCAGACCGCATTTTGTATGCAAGGAAACAACAGGTGAAATAGCCTCCCAGAGAAAGGAAGAATGAGATAGTTTCCTAAGTTGTCTTTGCCTGAGTTGGCAGCTGCTCCATTTCATTCAGCTTTTTGTTCCCCAGTGAGTGCTGTGCGTGTGTAGCAACAATGGGGTGATGCAGTGACACCGCGGGCTCATGGCGGAGTTCCGTCGGGTCCATTGACAGGCGCGGCCGCGGCCGGCGCGCCAAGGGAGCCAGGCCCCCGAGGAACGGCTCCTCAGCCCCCGGAGCAGCTCCCATGGATCGGCCACTCTGGTGGGGAATCCCTGCTCGGCTCCTGCAGCTCTGTGTAACGCAGGCACGTCCTCCCAGCTTTTTGAAAATCCCCTTTTTCGCTAAACACTCAGGGTGTTTGTTACAACAGCATAAATCCCACACCGCCCCGCTTTTTCTTTTTTTCACCTTTTCACATCTTCAAAGTATTACCTGGTAGAGAATACCAGAAATCCCAAGTCACATTGAGCAGGGAGTATCATGGCATCTGCCCCTGGATCACCCTACTGGTGTGTTGGCTTTACTCTCGCTTTTCCCAGTTCTGAAAATGTTGTCCTCTCCTGTTTGCAATGAGAAATACCCACAGCAGCAACAGGAAACCAACAAACTGAATGGTGAAGCAAACAGTGGAACTGGGTCTAGAAAGGGCACTGTTGAAACTGCGGAAAAGACAAAAAACTTGCAGAGAAAAATGCCCCATATTTCAGATTCTTAACATTAGTCACCTTATTTATTGCATTATTGCAATAATGTGGCAACAGTAAGTAGAGAAGTTCTGGCATAAATGAGTTTTTTGCGTTTCTTTTGTTTTATTGAACGAGATGTCCTTGTTAGTCCACATGAAGTGCCCTTTGGAACAGCAAAATGTTATTTTCTGTATTTCCAGATGGAAAAAGGCACATTGACACTTATCTGTGATTGATGCCCTTTGTTACAGTAGCAAAAACATAGATTCAGGAGGGAAAATATTTCTGTTTTTAAACTGCATCACGCGAGTTTTTAAACTACAAACATGCAAGATCACTGTAAATAGAGTAAATGGATAAGATATTCCCACAGCAGCTTTCCAGGCTCTTGCTTTGGAGAAGGTCAGTGAGGTAAAGGCCAGCGCTCAGCACACAAAGGCCCCACTTTGGGAAGGAATCCCTGTTTATGTCAACAATGAAGCATGTGCTTTGGAGAGGTCTGAATTGGGGCTTAAATGTGAACCAGTGGAGGAATCCAGCCGGCTTTTGTGTGTAGGAGTACAGATGACATGTTCCACACTGGAATTTATGTAAATCCCAACTCTTTAATGCATGTCTGATTGCTGCTTTCTTAGATTATCCAAGCAATGCATACATGACCAGTGAACAGTATTGCCATTTGGGGTATGGCCAGCATCCTTTCCATTTATCAAACTAGATCCTGCACCTAAAAAAAGTCCCTTTCTGATTTCCCTTTTGCAATTAGTTTTAAGAAAGAGGAAAAGATTGGGGGCCTTAACACTTATTTGTGAAGTAATTAATGTATATGTGGAAAACTAACCATCCTTTAACACAAAAATGCCAGAAGGCTTTTTTAACATTCCCAGCTTTGGGATTTTGGGCAAAGCGAGAACCTGTTGGCTGAGTTGAGTTGAGTTGAGTTGAGTGGGAGGCCTTCCCTCATAGGTTGCCAATGAGCCATAAATACCAGTTTAAAACTGAAAGCTGGGGGCCAGTATAGGACAGACGTATACCATAGAAGTGTTGAAAAGTTCAAGAAAGTGAATTATGTGTAATATTCTGCAGGATGTTCCCTAGGGCTTGTGCTTTCTTTCAAGATTGTCATGAATGGAAATTGAAATCTTCAATGATTATTGACTTGAATAAGTAGCTCATGCCATAGAGCTGCTGATTCCTCCTTCCAGCTATTTTCACTGCCAACATTTCCATCATAGCCATGTGGCTGCCCCTCATCAGACACAGGAAAGCTTTTCTTTTCCTTCAAATGCATTTCAATTGTGCTAGTAAAATCACCTAGGGATGAAAGAGTTTCAGAATGAAAAAAAAAGAAACCTGAAAGTTAATTGCCTTTTTAGTTCTGTACATGCTGAAGTAAAAATAAAACTATGGAATGGAAAGTACCAGAACTATTTTAATCATTAAAACTACTAGACCATATAGAAGAATGGGGAAGTTGATCCATGTGACACACACTTAAAAAAGTTTTTTATAAAAACAACAAAGGCAAACCCTGCAGTATTTGAAGGAATGGCCTGGTCCTTGTATTGCAAAATCTGGGGTCATTACTGCAGTGCATTACAGTGTTCTTTCAAGGAAGATTTGTTGAAAATAATGCAATTCATACTTTTTTTCTTTGATACATTCTTAAAACGTAATGCTCTCTGGTCAGTGCTATCTAGAGCTTGCAAAATGAAAGTCCACCAGTAAAATATGTACATGTGCAGCAAATCCCCATGAAACTTGTAGACGTTGAAAATACTTTGTCATGGAAAGGCCGGGCTGTTGGTCCTGGTGGGTTTTTAGTAGTTTTGGTATCACGTCCCTTAACTTTGGATTGACGGAAAGTTCCAGTGATGCCCTCATCTATACAATAAAGCCACTTGCCTTATCACACTGTGACAGCTGGGCTGATCAGATACTCTAAATTAGGGCTTTTTTCCTTTCACCTATGAGATTTAACATCCAAGGAGCTTTAGTATGCAAATAGCAACACTTTTTTGGAAAACTTTTTCATGCTGAATGCAGTGTGCTGGTCATTGTACTGTAGGTTTCTTTGTTTTCAAAGAATTCAGTGGTTTTAAGTTCAAAACCTGAGAGTAGACCAGAGAAATAATACACAGTGGCCTGCGGATTCCCATATGAAGTAAAATCCATGTGACAATTCCAGTCAAGTCCACTTAACAGATTTTAGGTACAAAATGAAGACACCAGAAATGACTCATTTCTGTGTAGGGTTACCTGGAGATTTCAGCCTCTTCATACCTGAAATGAATCATCACACTGCCCATCAGAAGTTTGTATAGTGATGGTGTAAATGACCATACGTGAGGGTGTTCAGGAACAGACAAAGCTGACTCCAAATGCTCAAGCCTCATGTTCCGCATGTCACCACCCTTCCTTCCCCAAGCCTGCCTGTAAGGAAATTGCCTCATTAAGCTTTTCAGACTGAAGCTGCTTTAAAAAAATCTGGCTTGTTTTCAGAAGGACACACTACTTTGAAACTGCTTTAAAAGAAGAGGATCTTATACCCAAAAAAAGGACATTACGAGTGTCGTCTGTTACGAGAGTCTCCAAACTGGTGCCCCCACACTTAAAAATGCCTTGACCCACACAGTGATTTGTTGTCATTGCCCTCTTACACACAGGTGAATGCTTACAATGGACCTAAAGCCCTCCCTAGCTGATAATGGGGGATTTTCTTTATTTGAGGGCAAGATTTTGCAGCCAGTAGCTGCTGGCTGGTAGCCAAGAAAAATGGGTGTTCCTTACCCACCGGAGCTAATTGTGCCCATCACAAACGTCAGCGTCGCCAGCGGAACAGATCCTCTTCACCTGACGTGTTTCTCCCAGTCAGGCTGGGATGATAAATCAATCCTCCACACATTAATATTTCACACTCTCCCCAATAACCTGGTACTGTGTAGAAAAAAGGTGTGTTGGTCAGGGCCCAGCTCCTCAGTGTGGCAGTCACATCCCATAGTGGGTTAACAAATGCCTGTGGAACCCTGTGGAGGTCAGTGCCCTGTTCTTCAGCTCCCCTGCCTGACAGTGGGAATGGTGATGCTCAGTCTCACCACCCCTGCCTGATGCTGTGGGGGCTCTGGTTAAAGCACTGTGCTGTGAAAATCCTCCTATCAAATCCTGCATTGCTCTATTCCCTGAAGACTCCTGGAGAGACTCAGCTCTCAGGCAGGAAGTTTACAGTATTAGTGCCTTTTCCAATAGGGCTGCCTTTAGAAAATGCCATTTCTTGTAGCACCACGTGTCCCCCTGCACAGTGTCAGATTGATACTCACAGTGCCAGCACACTGAACGTGGTTGGCATTGTGTTCATATAGTCACAGCTTGGGTTTTATTTTTCAGTTTCTCCTATAACTCAGGGTTTGTCAAGGTTTTCTCACACTTTTTTTTTTTTGTTAAATAACCACATTATTTGGTCTTCCAGTGTGTTATCAAGAGTGTGGAACATCCTGTAAGTATTTTAATAGTTATCTTCTTCATTGCTGCATCTGGTTTAAATGTAGTGAATCCTTCACATTTATTTCTGTATTTATACTTCATGTTTATTGTGGGACTCCTGATGGACAGGCTCCCATATTTATGTGGCTGTACTGTACCCTGCTGTTTCTCTGAATGTTCTGTAGTTTGTAATGTGGTGGTCTCTTGGAACTGGTTGTATGTTCAGAAAATTATTGGACATGGCACTCAATGCTCTGGTTGTCAGGGTGGTGTTTGCTCAAAGGTTGGACTTGATGATCTCAGAGGTCTTTTCCAACCTAAATGATTCTATGATTCAATAATGCAGCTGCATGTTTGGGGCTTGTGTGAATTTTCTCTTATGTGAATTTTCATAGATAAACTGACCATTTTGCCTTTGCCTTGGGGACTCAAATGTGTGACAGATAAAACTCAACCCCAGAGCACCATGGTTGTTCAGGGACCTCAAAAGTTCTCCTCCAATTTCCCATCAGTTTGCTTTGTATGAAGTGCATCTGTCTGTATGATCTTGGTATAGCACATGGAGGTTATTTCAGGATAAAACTGCAACTTTTTTTGAAGAGAAGACCCACTTAGGTGGCTTAACCCTGCATAGGAGAATGAAAAATTATTTCTCTATAATACTTAGTTTCCTGCTCAAGAAGACCACATAAATCACATAATCATAGAGTCATGGAGTGGTTTGGGTTGGAAGGGACCTTAAGGATCATCCAGTTCCAACCCCCTGCCATGGGCAGGGACACCTTCCACTATCCCAGCTTGCTCAGAGCCGCATCCAACCTGGCCTTGAATGCTTCCAAGGATGAGGCAGTAACAGCTTCTCTGGGCTGTGCAAAGACCAGTAAAATATTAAGATTTATAGCCTAATAAATACAGCATGAACAGTGTTGAACCCAGGGAGTTTGTACACAGTGATTACCTCTCAGAATTCAAGGTTGAATTGTGTCAGAGCAGGCCCTTCTCGGAAATACCTGACTGATGCTCTTCCAACTTCTGCTAGCTCAGTAAGGAAAAAAGAACTTTATCTTTACTAAGAGATAAATTTGCTTTCTTTTCTCTAGGACTGCCTTAAAGCTTGTCAGGAACAGATCGAGGCGGTGCTCGTGAACAGCCTGCAGCAAGTCCGGCAGCAGCAGCAGCAGAGCAACCCCTCCAAGACAGTGGATGAACTGGACCAGGCCAGCACTCCCACAGATGTGAGAGACATCAACCTGTGAGGACATCGGCACACAAAGTCACGCTTGCTTCCCCAGACCCTTTATTTTAGTTATTATTTTTAGAGTGAATTTTTTTTTTAATCTGCTCCCACATAGAACATATTTAAAGCTCTTTTAGGTAAAAGAAAAAACAAAAAAAAAAATACAAAAACTGAATAATGAAAAAAAAAAAAGCATTTGGTGCCTGTGATGTTCTACAGAAGGGAATCCCACGATATATTTGGTAATTGCTATTTGATTATGTATCAGTGATATTAAATGCTTATAAAAGCATACAAAGTAGCTAGATCAATGTAAGCCTGCATTTGTGGGAACAAAGTAGAGTATACTTGTCTGTGTATTATGAACTAGTGCATACACCCCTTTTTTAGATTTAAGAAAGGAATCGTGTGTGCGGTTTTATGGCTTGACTAGATTGCAAAGCAATAGAATAAGGGGTTTAGGGCAAAGTGGGAAAAGATCCCTGAAGCAATTGAACCATTTTGAATGCAGAAGAGATTTGCTGATCTGTCACCTCTGTTATTAGTCAGAAGTGTTTGTTGGATCTCTGTATGTTAGTTTTGTTTACTCTTGCTGTCTGTGGTAGCTGCTACCTAAGAAAGAAGATGCTTTATTTTACCAGCCAGAAGAGCAGGTGTCTTTTGGGCTTTTTTTTTCAGTTGATTTATTTTTCTTTTTTTCTTTTTTTTTCAACTTCCCCTCTCCCCCTCTTGACTTTTTTCTACTTTTCCTTCCGAAATGGTTCATTCTAAACACAACAGCATTTTTGGCATGAGGGCAATTCCGTTTACCCAGCCTTGGGCTGAGCCAAAGTTCCCAAGTGTTCACGGTCAGTGGGGGGAATGCACGCGTTAATCCCGACCTGTTGGCTGGGCAGACCACCTCCAACTTTTGGATTGCAAGATGTGGTGGATCATCTAGGAAAAGCATTATATTCCTTTATAGTGCTAATGCTTCACGTCCATGTTAACGTCTGGCAGCTTCTTAGCTTGGCCACAAAGACATTTAAATGATGCTTTGTCCATCTTCCTTTGTAACAGCCCCTCACTGTGTTAAAGAAGATGAGGTTCGGTTTGCTCCCTCGTCTCTTTTCCCCCACTCCCCCCACACACTTTTTCAGCATTTCATTAACTTTATTGATCCACAGTGAGCGTTTTTGTAAACCATTTCATTCGAAAAGCACTTTGAAAATTGTTCCTAAGGGATTAAATGAGATGGTTTATGACAATTTTGCCGAGGAAAGAAAAACAAAAAAAAAAAAAACCAAAAAAAAAGAGAAAAAAAAGAAAAAAGCAAAGGAAAAAAAAAAGAAAGAAGTCATAAAAGTATAGCTTTTTATAGTCAATATTTTCCAGTATCTGGTGTACTCGGTTAGCTGCGGTGTTGCTGGAAATACCAACACCCGCTTCAGATGACATTCCTGTCATGACATTCCGGATAAAAGCCTGACCATCTGTATTGTTCAGTGTCACAGAAGGATCTTAATACCACCTACGTGCTTATCTATGGACAAGAAAAGAAAATTATTGGTGCAACAGCCATGGTGGTAAACATCGAGGTGCGTGACTTGGAGTTTTATTACAAAGGTGTATTCAGTGTACTTGAATTTATTTTCCTGCTCCACCTGTAATGAAGAGGCATTTAGATGGCAAAGGAGTTGGAGCAACTTTTGGTTTTTGGGTTGTTTTTTTTTTTTTTTTTGCACAATTGTATTAACAGTTTGCAGATATCCAATATGAAGCTGTTGGTTGAAATGTTAATGTTTGCATTTTTAAGACGAAAATCCAGAAAGAACATGCTACTTCGAAGAATATTATATGTATGGACTCAGCCTATTTGGCTAGATGAGGGTAGAAAATGGAGTAAGATTCTAAGGTTTTGTTGTTTTTTTGGTTTTGGGGGGTTTTTTGGTTTTGGTTTTTTTTTTTTTTTTGCGCTGCTAAGAAGCTATGATTTGTTTCATTCTTATTCACATTAACAGTACTTAGCTGTATTGTTTCACTGAGTGTGCTGCTATTTTATAAACATTTTTATAATATATTATTTTACTGCTTAAATTTCAAATCCTGAAGTAGATGGTTAAGTGGAGATATGATGAGTTCTTTGATTTACTGGAAATGCCCTGTACAGGTTTTTTTTTTCCTAATAGCGTGTTCATGATTATTTTTTTTATTTTATTTTATTTTTTCGTTCTTTCTTCTTCCTTTTTTTTTTTCCTCCTTCCTTCCTGATCACATCCTGCAAAGATGGTATACTTACCTCAGGTTTGCTGGACAAGAAATGGTTCCCATTTTCACAATACCTCACACAGTGACAGTTTGGTTGCCCCGGGGCCCGCCGGGGAGAGGTTGCAAGCAGCCGAGGCGGGGCACTGGCTCCTTTTTGGTCTCTGGTATCCTTTCCATAGTGGAAAAAATGCATTGACTCTCCACTGGTGAGCAGATCTGTCTTCCCCAAAGCTGCTGCTGGGCACAGCCTTGGCCTCGCCTCCCGCCTCGGCGTTCTGCATTGGGAGCACCCGGAGTTCTGCGGCGGTGTCTCTGTCCTGGAGGAAAGCAGTAGCTGATGTTATTGAAGCAAGACTGCAGAGCCACACAGAGATCAGATCAGATCAGATCAGATCAGATCAGATCAGATCAGATCAGATCATTCCTTGGCAGCCCTGCCCAGTGGCTTCACGGGGAGCTGTGCCAGAGGGTCCCGATGGCGAGGTGACCTCTCTGAGCACTGGCACTGTGTCCATCATGTTGGCGTGGTTTGCTCCGTGCTGTAGGCCAGATATAGGCAGGACCTGTGTTTAGGGTGCTTATCCCTGCTCTTCGTCCCACAGCGGCCATGGGATCACAGGGATGATCCCTGCTGTGGAACACAGGGCTGATCCCACAGTGTGACCCCTCTGCAGAACTGACAGGGCAGGGGTTGAGGGCCACCTCTGTGGTTGGCTCCTCCACAGCAGGGTGAGGGTGGGCTATGCTGGAAGGGGCAGTGCCATTCAGCATTCCCAGTCCCCCGCGGGGTCCTGATGGGTCTGTGTGTGTCCCTGCCAGGGTGAAGAGTGTCCTCGTCTGCAGTGACTTGCTCAACAAGTGCCAACCCTCTGGTTACAGCTTACTGTATGTTTGAAGGCTGCAAACCCTACAACTTGAGCGCTTTCACAGTAGCTTTCAGAATAAAATTACTGCCTAGTACTTTCCTTTAACAGATGTTAAAGGAAGTGTGTTGTTACTGCAAATGAGGTGTGAGATTTTCCCCCCTGAATTGCAAAAATGGTAAAAACTCCCAATTGATTGATTAAAAAAGAATAAAAAATGTTGCTGATTCTGCCTTCCCAAGTGCCAAAGGATTGGTACAATTGCTAAAAGCGTTTCTCTGTCAGCTTCCTATTGATGGTACTTCGATGATCTTCCCTCCTTCCTGTTCCTGTAGTGTAGGAGCACCTCATAATGTATTTATTTGTATTTCCAACATGATTGTGAAAGAGAAAAATAACGATTAATCCCATGTCAATGTCTATGATTTATGCTTGAGTAATCGGACAGCTCTTAATTACTCAGCAAACCACCTGGCCACTGGATTTTTTCCACTATGTTTATTACCATGTTCTCATGTACCTCAGAAATCACTCTCGGTTGCACAGTTTCTGTTCTCAAACTTTTTTGGGTTTTGTTTTGGTTTTTTTTTTGTTGGTTTTTTTTTGCTTTATTGAGTGTGATGCCATATCAAGTCAACGTTATTCTCTCACAAATGTGCTCTTTAAGAGGTGTGGATGTTTATGTGGTCAGGGGATGCTAGAAAGTGTGGTAGTAGACATCAGTGTAAACAAAAGTATTTAGAAAGTACACGAGGTTGTTTTTGATGGATAAGACTCTGATACGGTGTAGTCTTGATTGCCTTTTAAAAGGTCTTTGTTCAGTGTTGTCATTTTTATTAATAACCTATTGTTTTGACTAGTTTAAAGATGGTTCTAAGAAAAGTGTTTTGGCGGGATTAGGTATGCTGTATGGACAATAAACTCACCTTGACCTAAATTTGCCTGCCTTGCTTTTATTCCTTTAGTGAATTTGGTTGTATCACTCACTCCGTGGTGGTGTTTCCTTGGTTGGGTATGATTCTAAAGCCTCTCATCTGGATAGATGGTGTTAGCAGGCATACAAAATGAAGGCTGCAGTCACAGAAACAAGACTGCCTCTAAAACGTAGTTGCCTTTCCACTGGATAGGCAAATTCTGGCATGTAATCCCACGAGATTCCAGAAGAACAAAGTCCTAAAAAGTGGTAAATTGCAGGATCAAAACGTTTTGTGGGAATTAAATTGAGCTGGTGAAAAGCCACATGCACATTTTTGCAATGAATTGAAATACGATTTAAATCTCCACTCAGTTGTTTGTTGGACTGGAATGCTACTGCAAAAATCAGGTTGTTTTTCTTTCTATAAACTTGGGGCAAACTGCAAGTAAAAGGAGTGGGATTTGTGGTGAGGCCAGTGGGAAGAAATGAGTCCATTGTCCAGAGTCTGCTTTCTCAGCCTATGGCCAGGAGGGCAGGATGCTCAGCCTCTCCTCTCCCACATCTGCTTGTGGATGCCTGCTGTGAAGTGACCAAGCTCCTATGTGATGTGTTTGGCCTGACATCTCCTTCACTGCCATCCAGTAGCAGTTTTCTCCTGAATTTCCAGCCCTTTTTCACCCCTGGGGAGAGCAAAGAGACCCTGAAGAATGAAGAAGAGGCATTTGGGCAGACACACTGGGGAAACACCATCATAAAGTGAATTATACTGCCAAATCCAAAGATAAATGAAAGGAAAAAAACCCCAAAAGACAAACCTCAAGGTAAAATGAACAGGAAGAAGGAAAAAACTCAAAAGGAAAAACAAATACTGCTAAAATGAAGAAACATATGAGCAAAAATAAACAGAAACAAATAGGAAAAATGATGGAAATAAGAATTAATTATGAATTATGAAATGAATAGGAATGAATTAAAAATGAATACAAATTAGGGATTAAATCAGCAGGCTGGAGTCAGGAGATATAGATCTTTCTAGCCATAGTCACACAATCTCGGGACCTGTGGTTTTAGGGAAAGTCTCTGAAGATTTCCCTGCTAAATGTCTTGTAAGCCTCGTATTTCCCAGCTTATCTGCACCAGAGGTAGCTATTCTAAAACATAACAAGTCAGGGGTTTTCTCTGACCATCACTGAACCACATGACCAGCAATTTCTGGCATTTAGTAGGCTCAACTTGGAGCCTGTCAAGGGCTGGAACTGTGCAGTGACCGAGCCCTGAACAGATTGCCCAGAGAGGCTGTGGAGTCTCCCTCACTGGGGATATTCCAGAGCTGTCTGGACACAATCCTGTACCCTGTGCTCTGGGATGGCCCTGCTGGAGCAGGGAGGCTGAACCAGATGCCCCACTGTGGTCCCCTCTAACCTGACCCTTCCTGTGCTTCTGTGACTGTGATTCTATTTTAAAGGGTTCTCAAAGGTGATTTGCATTCCAGCTGGGCAGCTGATGTTCCTGCTGATGCAGCCAGGAGACAACACTGAAACTTGTGGGAGTCTCAGTGAGGACGCTTGGCAGGGAGAGCATCAGGTCAGTGCTCTGCTGAGCTCCGGGGCACTGTGGGGAAGGGCATCCCTCAGCAGCAGCTGCATTCAATTGAGACCTGTTAGGATTACAAATTAAGGTGAGTAAAGCTGAGGTGTTTACACTGAGGTAAGAAAAGCCACTGAGTTTTGCTGCAACCTGCTACAGAAAGGAGTTGATGCAAAGAACAATAAAAGGGAAAATGTTTGTCTCCTTAAATGCCTGTCCTTCTGTGGAAATGATGTGGTGCTAGCTTGGTCTTGCTATTGAGTTTTCTCTAAAAATAAACTGGGTTGTTATTTGAGCTCTTTCAAAATGCAACATGCAGGAACTGCAAGAAGAATTAGGCCACAGCAGTGAAGGAGAGAGGGAAAGGTCAGCAGACCGGCTGCGTTTGGCTGCTCAGATTACTCAGGAACCCTTCTTAGAGCAAAAGTTCTGGTTCATTTGACAGAGGACTCGCAAGCATCCCTGAAGACCAATAGACTGACCTTTCTGATGAGGGTTTTCAGAACTTGAGCCAAGCTGTGAGTGGGACATAACCAGCTGGAGGATGAGGGATGAAATCAGCATTGTTATCCAGCATACCCAAACAAAAATTTTTCTCAATTTTTCCAGCTTCCTCACATTGTCTCTGAGGGGAGGCCTCATCACAATCTGCAGCTTCCTCACGAGGGGAAGAGGAGAGGCAGACACTGATCTCTGCTCTGTGGTGACCAGGGACAGGACCCAGGGAACGGCTGGAGCTGTGTCAGAGGAGGGTTAGGGTGGATATCAGGAAAACGTTCTTCCCCCAGAGGGTGCTGGGGCACTGAACAGGCTCCCCAGGGAATGGGCATGGCCCCAAGGCTGCCAGAGCTCCAGGAGTGTTTGGACAACATTCTCAGGGATGCACAGGGTGGGATTCTTGGGGTGCCCTGAGCAGGGTCAGGGGTTGGACTGAATGATCCTTGTGGGTCCCTTCCAACTCAGCATATTCTATGATTCCACGATTGTAAATTATACTTGTTTGCTTCTCTGAGAAGCTGTTTATTCCAGTTAATTTGGATCTGTTTCTTAGACACTACAAAGTATCGATCTTTCTGGTGTGCGCTGATGGTGATGTTTAATCTCCCAGGTTTAGGTATTAGGGCTTGGCCTAGTGCTACAGAGCTTTGCAACAGGAGTGCCTAAACCGCGGGTATGAGTCTCCTCGGGGTGCAGCAGCGCCAGGACGAAGGATGGGATCCGTGATCCAGGGAAAGGCGAGGGCTATGGAATGGGAAGGGGCCGCGGCGGGCGCTGCAGAGCGCCGGGGCGCCGCCAGGGGGCGCCCGCGCACCGCGCACGGCCCTGAGGGGCCCGGGACGATCCCGGGAATGCCGCGCCGGGAAAGGAACACTCCCGGGGCCCCCAGGGCTCACCTGAGCGCCACACAGCCCGCAGCCACAGCTCCAGCAGAAGGGAAGGTGTTCGGCCAAGGGGCTGGCTCTGCTCCCTGCTCGCAGCCCGTATATCGCACTGAGAACCAGCTTAAAAACAATTACAAACGTTCCCGAAGTCACTTTGCCATGAAAGAAATTCGGAGAAATGTGTTCTCTAGCAGACCCAATTTGGGGCCTGTCTGCAGCACAATCTCTGTGCAGGATTTGCTGGGGTTTTGCCTCTCTTCAGGCCAGCACATCCTTCAGAGGAGCATTACACAGGCAGAGAAGTACAAGGGCACAGAACTGAAGAAATTCAGCAAAGGTTTCTGCTGGGAGTATTTGTAAGCACAAGATCAGATCCCAAATGACAGTGGAAAAGGGAAACCTAATCTAGTAACCAAGCCACGAGGCTCTAAGTCAGAAGGTACAGGCTTTTTGAGCTGTTTTCTCACAAAGCCAAACTGTGTGACTTCAGAAAAAGTCTCTCTCAAACTTTGCCTGAAGGGCTGTCACTTTTGCAAATGGACCTGTATGAAAACATGCACTTATAAGAGAAGAGATGTTAACAGTGTTGGCTCATGTTTGAGACTTGATCCTCTAAACCACGTGTGAGACACAGCTGGAGTTTTATCACAAAAACAGCAAAACACAGTCGTTTTTAAATGGTGATACAATAGAAATAGGTCAGAGCTGAATCAGTTGGCCCTGGCTCATTTACAGGCGAGACTGTCACTGGTGTCACCCCTTGAAAATGTCAGTTCTGAGATACGTGGAGGAGAGGCACTGCAGAATTTTGAGGTTAATGCCACACTGTGAAAGGAAGATACAAAAGAAATGCAACAGACATACTGTTGCATTAAATATTTAATTTTGCATCTGCTTTAAACAGCTATCAAATGAAACAAATTATGTTTCAGCCTTCATTTAGAATGTGTTTGGTGTTAAAGAACAAACCAGTTTGAAACTGAGGTCAGACCTCTGGGCAACCCAGAATAATTTCTCTGATTTTTAGACAGCCTTTATTCCATTTGGTTGGGAAATTCTGAAGGAAATACATTCAGCTGACCAACTAATATTTTGGTAACCGTACTGTAATCCGTAAAACTCCAGCTTTCTCAGGACATCTGAGACTCTGGCAAGGGAAACCTGGAATTGAGTCAGTAAGGAAACCTTGTCCAGCTGTCAGGGTGGGGGATGCAGCTGGGAAGGGGCTTCAGTCCCAGCTCAGGTGCTGCGAGTGTCACTCAAAGTGGCTCGGGGATGCTCAGACCAGGAAGTTTTCTTAACACAAGCGTCATGAGATGCTGCGAAACCGAGAGTTTTAAGGTGAAAGCCTCCTGGTTGCAACTGCAAAGTGAGAACACGGAACCATTTAGGGTGGAGAAGTCCAGGTGTAAACCTCACACTGCCACGCCCACCACTGAAACCTGTCCCCAGGCGCCACATCCACGAGGCGCTTAAATGCCACCAGGGCCGGTGACTCCACCGCTGCCCTGCAGCCTGTCTGAATGCTGGATAACCCTTTGGGAGAAGAATTTCTTCCTGGTGTCCACCCCGAGCTTCCCGTGAGGCCGTTCCCTCTCGTCCTGTCGCTTGTGGAGTGGGAGCAAGCCTACATACTCCCTACTGTCAGNACATCTGAGACTCTGGCAAGGGAAACCTGGAATTGAGTCAGTAAGGAAACCTGGTCCGACTGTCAGGGTGGGGGATGCAGCTGGGAAGGGGCTTCAGTCCCAGCTCAGGTGCTGCGAGTGTCACTCAAAGTGGCTCGGGGATGCTCAGACCAGGAAGTTTTCTTAACACAAGCGTCATGAGATGCTGCGAAACCGAGAGTTTTAAGGTGAAAGCCTCCTGGTTGCAACTGCAAAGTGAGAACACGGAACCATTTAGGGTGGAGAAGTCCAGGTGTAAACCTCACACTGCCACGCCCACCACTGAAACCTGTCCCCAGGCGCCACATCCACGAGGCGCTTAAATGCCACCAGGGCCGGTGACTCCACCGCTGCCCTGCAGCCTGTCTGAATGCTGGATAACCCTTTGGGAGAAGAATTTCTTCCTGGTGTCCACCCCGAGCTTCCCGTGAGGCCGTTCCCTCTCGTCCTGTCGCTTGTGGAGTGGGAGCAAGCCTACATACTCCCTACTGTCAGGGAGCTGAAGGGAGCCATAAACCCTTCCCAGCTCCTCCTTTCCTGCCGGGAGCCGCCCCTGTCCCCGCCTCCGGTGACGTCAGAGCGGGACGCGGGGCGGGGGCGTGACGTCACGGCGAGGCGCGCGGCGCCGCAGTGCGGGCTGTGGGAGCTGCGCTGAGCTGCGCACATCTGGGCACATCTGCGCTCACCTGCGCGCACATCTGGGCATACCTGCGCACATCTGCGCTCCCCCGCGCCATGGTTCGGTTCGGGCTGACGGTCGTGCGGCAGTGAGTACCGCCCGCGCATCCCCGGCGGTGGCGGTGCCCCGGGGGCCGCGTCTCCTCCTCGGTTACGGGCAGCGGGAGGGGGAAAGCTGAGCAAAAGCTCTCAGCCGGGGCAAGGAGCTCGGGTAGGAATGGTAGTGTGAGCGTTTTTCCCGTGAAACGTTAAAGAATGGGTGTTTGTGAGTCGGGTGGAATTCCTTAGGTGACTTTTTCTCCCACTCTATTGACAGAGGTTTGTAGCTGACTGAACCAAGTAGCTCCAGCTTCCTATAGCTGACAGGAGAAAACTCTTTAGTTTGTAGCAAAGTTGAGCTTTTTTTCTCCTTTAGTATAAGCCGCGTGGGCAGCAGGGGAGGGGGGACTCTGCCCCTCTCTGCTGAGACCCCGCTGCAGGGCTGCATCCAGCCCTGGGCCCAGCACAGGAAGGACAGGGAGCTGCTGGAGCCAGCCCAGAGCAGGGACACCAAGGGGAGCAGAGGGATGGAGCAGCTCTGCTGTGAGGAAAGGCTGAGGGAATTGGGATTGTTCAGCCTGGAGAAGAGAAGGCTTTGGGGTGACCTCACTGTGGCCTTGCAGTGCCTGAGGGGAGCCCACAGGAAAGATGGAGAGAGACTCTTGACAAGGGCCTGGAGTGACAGGACAAGGGGGAATGGCTTCACACTGACGGAGAGTAGGGTTAGATTGGGCATGAGGAAGAAATTGTTCCCTGTGAGGGTGCTGAGGCCCTGGCACAGGCTGCCCAGAGAAGCTGTGGCTGCCCCTGGATCCCTGGCAGTGTCCAAAGCCAGGCTGGACAGGGCTCTGAATAAGCTGGGATAGTGGAAGGTGTTCCTGCCCACAGCAGTGGGGTTGGCACTGGATGATCTTTAAGGTCTTTTCCAACCCAAATCATTCAATGAGTCTATGATTTCTTCTGCTCTGACTTCTAGGCTCTGTGTCTTCAAGGTGTGCAGCTCTGCTGCTGCCCTTGATCATCTCTGGAATTGGTTCCCTGTAAAGTTCAGAGAACCAGCTGCCAACACGTGCTTGTCATAAGAGGGCTCCACAGTGTTCCTGCAGCTTTGTTCTCTCTAGCATGAAGGTGTAGTTGTTACAGATAAATTGTGCTGCATTTTTGATAAATTTAAGAAATTACTTGTCTTACTTTTATTCCAGATGGCTTTGTCTCATTAAATACTGGCAGCATGATTGGAATTGACTACTTGAAAATGGTTTTTTATTCTTATAAAGTCTTCGTGTGCATCGTTTTGAAGAGTCTGTGCTGCAGTATGTCTCATTTTTTTACATTCAGGCTCTGCTGTCTCTTGTTGGTATTTAATACAACATTTTTGAAAATCCACTAAAAAGATGACAAGTTAATTTTTTTTGTTGTTGTTTATAATCTCTTTCAGTGGAGAAACAAGATACAACAAAGACAAGATACTGCAAGGTTGGTAAGACTTATTCTGTTAGCTAGTTAGAGATGGAAAATCATGTTGGAATCCTGTCACCAGCTGCTCAGATGTTATTAAGCAATACTGTAAACCTTTAGAGACTTTATGTGTGAGCCAGGACATGGCTTTCATAACTTTACAGAAGATTTTAAGTCACCCTCTACAGAATATCAACAGATGCTGATGCATTTAGTGTTTTAGCAGGAGAATTAGAAGAGTTCCTTTTTCCACACGGGAAAAAAATATGTTGCATGTAATCTAACAAAATGGTAGCAGCACCTTTTACTAAGGACTCCTTAGTACTGCGTTAAATCCCAGTAATATGAAGCTTGGGAAAAGGGCTTCTGGCAAAAGGAGCTGCAGAAGGATGGATAAAGATCCTGATGTAAAGGAGGCTGTTGCCTTGAGAAGGGAATCTGTTACTTGCAATGAAAACCTGCAGCAGGGCACGGGAGAATGGAAAGTAAAGCTTATTTAAATGCTTGAATTGTTCAATCCCAGCTCTTTCTAGGCAGGCAGTCTTGATTAGACACGTTTAAAACTAGACTTCACCTTGGCGACTGCTGGCTTGTACATCCAGAACTGAACACACTGAGCTGCCTGGATGTCTGCTGTAGGAAAATCAAGGCTCACTGCCACAAGGAACCTGGTGGGGTTGTACTCGGAATAAATGAGCTTTCTACAGTACTTCGTGTTGTGAGAGAGAATTGTGCTTCCAGATTTCCCTCCCTCTGTGACATTGCATTTACAGCTCTTGCAACATGGATTTGTGCTCATAGTAAAATGAGTAAAGAATATTCCCCTGCTTTACTTGCTTAAAAGTATCGGTGATGTCTTTTGAATTCCTAGCTCCTTGGGTCAAATGACATGTAGTGGGTTCCTCTCCAGTGTTCTCTACATAAAAAAAAAGAACATAGCTTCTTTTTTTGAGCAAACCTCTTCTGTTTTCAGAGGTGTAAGGCCTTTACCAGCACAGTGGGGTCAGAGGTCTCACATGTCTGAGTTACAGATGAGGTGCTCAGAACCCAGGTTCTGGACTTTTGGTGTCCTGTCTTTTGCTGTTGGACTGTGTATTTTCTGGGTGAAAATAGGTTTTTTTCTTTGTTCTGAATCTGA
This sequence comes from Pachycephala philippinensis, assembly GCA_013397055.1. Classification (NCBI taxonomy): domain Eukaryota; kingdom Metazoa; phylum Chordata; class Aves; order Passeriformes; genus Pachycephala; species Pachycephala philippinensis. The sequence goes on along the minus strand of VWZT01011105.1, from coordinate 201,353 downwards.
TGGGAATTTCACTCTCTCTGCTCTGGCTTCCTGCAGAACTAGAATGGGTGGAAGGTGTGGATGTAGCAATTGGTTACACGTTTGTCCTTCCGCCACAGTTCTGGGTTCTCCTCCAGACTCTGAGCTGTGACAGGAGCACACCTGTTCAACTCAGGTTGGATTTCCAAAATGCAGCTTCACTCTACACTGTCCTAGAGCTCTGTGACCAGTTGCTCTCACAGACTTTCTGTCTGGAAACAATTTTTAGGAGGTTTGCTGCTTTCCAGCTGGGTTGGTTCCAGCTTGCATGAGCATTACTGTCAGTGTGCGAGGTGGAGAGGAAGAGACCACAACAGATGGTGTTTGCATCTCATTCTCTCAGCTGTATTGTCCTCTTTCTAACTTACACTTAACAAATCTGTTTATAAAGTTTCAGCTGTGAGATACCTCGTGCAGGAAGCTCACCAGTGACCCTTCTAAATATGGTCACATTTATTAAATGTAGGTCTCTGTTTTATGTTTAAATTTGTCAAAGGTATAGATTAATGTAAATATCGTTGACAATGATCCTTCTGTCTTCCTACACTTTACTCATTTTTATCATTAAATTTGTGTGACTGAGTTTAGGGAAGACTAGAAGAGCAGTGACTTTCCTAATGTTTGGCTTTACTAAAAGAGAAAGGTTTTCTTATGTCTGGGAAGTTTCTTTATTGCTCACATGTGTGGTCAGCTGCTAAATGGTCTAAAATTTGCATTTCCTTATGTTGTGGGGTTTTTATTTTGTAGGTCAAGGAGTGGATGAGCCACTCTCTGCAACTGGTTTCAGGCAAGCAGATGCTGCTGGTTCGTTTCTCAGTAATGTGAAGTTTACCCACGTCTTTTCAAGTGACCTCCTTCGAGCAAAGCAGGTAAGTGCTTCTTGAGGCAACATTTGGCTTCCAAATCTGGCATTTATTTTCTGTTGGTGATGCAAAAATAATGCAGTGACAGAGCCAAAAGCTGTCCCTGGGTCTCTGGAAGTGTCCAAGACCAGGTTGGATGGGGCTCTGAGCAGCCTGGGATAGTGGAAGGTGTTCCTGCCCAACGCAGGGGGTTGGAACTGGGTGATTTCTAAGGTCCCTTCCAACCCAAACCAGTCCATAATTCCATGATTTGCCATTATTTTATATGTGCATTGGTTCTTGCTGAAGGAGTAATGGGGACTTCGAGGTATCACAGACAGAAATGAGTTTTTCTCTGGAGAAGCAAACCAGATTGGCTGGGACATTATTGGACTGTCCCAGGCACTGTGGCTGCGTGCTGTGTTCTTCTGAGGAATGCAGACCAATGCAGGCAAGGTCAAGTTTTGCTGTGAAGTCAGTACAAGGACTATTAAATGTGCAGAGATGTTGGATTTTGTCAGGGATGTCACACCTCTTGCCTTGATGCAGTAAATATGCAATATAGATTAAATAAAGAGGAAAAATGTTAATTACTAAGTGGGATTACATTCTTTACACCTAGTACATGGGCCAGACTCACAGATGTGTTCCCCAAAACTGCTCAGTTAATCCAACTGAAAAAACATCTGACACCTGTCTGGCTACCACAGTCAATCCTTAGGGCTGGAAGGGACCTCTGGAGATCACCCAGTCCACACCCCTGCCAAGGCAGGATCACCTGGAGCAGGTGACGCAGGAGCGTGTCCAGGCGGGTTTGGAATGTCTCCAGAGGGAGACTCCAAAGGGAGACTTTGAATGACTCCAGAGGGAGACTTGTGTGCAGGATTATGAAATACGCAAAATTAGGGAACCGAAACTTTTAAAGTTAGAGGTCAGCTGTTCTAGGAAGGTCATGTCTCCTGTGGAGGCCCTATCTTTATTTCTCTCTTCTGTTACTGATTCTGTGGTTTCAGGAGACATGTAGGGGGTTGAAACTCCTAAGCCATTCTTGTTTGCTTGCTTTTTGCGGTGTTGTCCTGCTAAAAGTCTATGAAGCTTTGCTGTAAACCAGATCAACAAAATGTAGTATAAATCTCCTTTTTTTTCCTTAAAACATACATCATCAACATTGCTCATCAGTTTTGCAGCATGATTCCAGAAACTGCTGTAGCAGCACAACTTCAGCAGAAAACAAAAGAGACAAGGAGGGAAGAGTGCAGTAGTTGGATATTTTAAAAATGCAGAATAGCTGCCCGAGTCACTTCCTTTACGTGTGTGATGATATTTTAAAACATTAAGAGTGCTTTCTAACTTTCATAAAACTGTCTGTGCTGTGTGCCTGCCTTAGAGGAATTGGTTTGGGATTTTTTTCTTTTATTAGAGACAGCCTTTTCCATGAGAAGCATTTGCACTCTCATAATGTGAAAGACCTGCATTTTTCCTTTGCATACAGGAAATGTGTTTTGCCATTTGTTTGACAAGCTATCCAGATGTTGGGAAAGGTTTCCCAAAGATGTGTAAAGCTGAAGTTTCCATGTGGTCGGAACTCCCTTTCTTGGCAGCTGCAAGTCTATGAAGGGCCTGTTACTACACTGTCACTTCACAGCTCGAGTATGAGAGGAATGTACAAGTTCTGTTGCAAAAGAGGAAATTCCTGCATATAATCATACAGATAACTGTGCTGTTCTTATACACAAGGAAGTGGATTCAGCCCTATCTTTATTTCTGTGTTGTTCTTTGACAGGAGGTTAAAGTTCCAACATCAGTTTTGTCCTAAGCAATATGTGAAATGTGCCAATAGTACCACAAGGCTGCTTATTTGTGCCAGAATCCAAGAGCATTTTCAAAATGAGTTCTTTAAATGTCAGATTGATTGGGTGCGGATGTTTGCACAGCCCAAACTGTCTGTGAAGCCAGTGCAGCCTTCACGCTTGAGTGCCTGTAAGAACCAGGAGCAGGTCAGCAGTCCTCTGGTTTCCAAGAAAGACAAGGAGCTACCAGAAAGGACCCAGTGGAGGCCACAGACATGATGAGGGGTGTGGAGCGTCTCTCTTATGAGGAGGGACTGTGGGAGCTGGGCCTGGTTAGTCTCGAGAAGACTGAGAGGGGATCTCATTAATGCGTATAAATATCTCCAAGGGGTGTCAGAGGATGGTGCCAGGCTCTTTCCAGGGGTGCCCAGTGACAAGACGAGGAGCAATGGACACAAACCAAACCACAAAAAGTATGAGGAAGATTTTCTGAATATTGAGGGTGGCAGAGCCCTGGAACAGCTGCCCAGGGAGGGCGTGGAGTCTCCCTCTGGAGACATTCCAAACCCGCCTAGACATGCTCCTGTGTCACCCGCTCCAGGTGATCCTGCCTTGGCAGGGGTGTGGACTGGGTGATCTCCAGAGGTCCCTTCCAGCCCTAAGGATTGGCTGTGGTAGCCAGACAAGTGTCAGATGTTTTTTCAGTTGGATTAACTGAGCAGTTTTAGGGAACACATCTGTGAGTCTGGCCCATGTACTACATGTAGAGAATGTGTGGACATGTTTGCCTGTGTTCTACTCAAGAGAACATGTGGCTCTTATCCCAGTAAACCCTGCTGCCCACCTCTCATGGGTGCTGTGTCTTCAGCTGTTCTGGACTTTGAATTGGGAAGGAACTGCGAGAAGATTGCAGCTTTTCTATTTTTATGGCCTGGCCTGGGCCATCTATCCAGTTCTGACAGACTGCTAGCTGAAAAGCTTTCTATTTTGTTGGTCTGGGTTGTTGGATGCTGCTGATGGGATTCACCTTGGCTGTGGTGGTACAAGGTGGCGTGTCTATGTTCTGTCCAGTTGATGTGACTGTATATTCACTTTTTAGACTGCTGCTGGCATTCTAGGGAAAAACAGGTTTTGCAAAGATTTGGAAATCAAGTACGATGCAAGACTGCGAGAGAGAGTAAGTGCCAAAAGAATTTGTTATCAAATATTGAACACTTTGAAAATGTAACTTACTGCTGATGGGTATCTTGGCTTATTGAATGGTAGATTTAACAGTGGAGAGCACTATTTGATGTATTTTTAGTCACTGAAAACTGAACTGTTCACATCAGGGACAATAAACTGTTTGCAGAATGGTGAAGCAGAGCCAAAATTTAGTGATGAGCGTTGTAACTATGATGCTTTAATGATTTAAATAAGGTAAGATTTAGTGTTTAAGGAGCAGCATGTGATTATAGCATTTCCTGTTTGAATTTTTTTTTCTCTCAGTTCTTCATCTGAAATCAGCAGGACCTTATTATTTGGTTTTAATCTGGAGGGTACTTGTGTGGTTGTGTTTCCTTTTTTTTATGTCTTTATCAAAAATTCTGAATTGAAAATGGATCCATCCTCTCTTGTGGAGACTTCACAGGTCTTTAGAGAAAATACTGGTTTCTTACATGTGAAAAATAATTCCCTGTAGCCTTTCTGCAAGCAAAAAGTAAATGGAGTTTATCCTCATGTGAAGGTCTACGTACAGAAGCACTTGCACTGTGACCTCAGTCAAAAAGACACTTGAATTTTGTGTGCTGGGGATGAGTGTCAGTGGAGAAAAAAATCTCCAGGCAAAGATGAGGCTGAAGGTCATGTTTTGAATGTCAGTGCTTTAAATGAGATGCTGCTCTTAATGCATTTGTCTACCCAGCATATATCTATATCTGCTGTTTAAAAGGAAATGTATAAAGAAGTTTCCTTGCCCAAAACTGGGATAAAATGTAAAAGGTAGCTAAGCCTTGAGAATCCAAGAAAACAAAACTGTGAAGAGCTGTTTGCACCCTCTGGAAGGGGCACAGGAGACCTGACACATCCTGGCAAACCCCCTTTTTCCCTTACAGAAATACGGTGTTGCAGAAGGAAGGCCTTTGGCTGACCTCAAGGCTATGGCAAAGGATGCTGGAGAGCAATGTCCTTCATTCACACCTTCTGGAGGAGAAACACTGGATGAAGTATGGTATTTATTTATTTATTTATTTATTTATGCCCTGTTTTCTAGGCTTTTGTATCAGTGCAATTGCAGCTGTTGGGGCCTTCCTACTGAGAGCTCAGCCCAACCAGAGATAGTTTCTAAGCTAAAAAACATTGCTTGGTCTGATAACAGTGGCTGCCAAGTGGGGAATCTCTTTATAACTAAAATAATTGATTTTGATACTGACTCCTCATGAAGCTCTGGCTCACAGGAGGATGATAGCAATTGCTCTCTGGAGGGCAGAGGAGTTTGCACAGCTGTCAGTAACTTACATTGGCTTCTGAGCCTTGTCTGTGAGAAATCTTTGTCTTTTAACTGAAGTAGTTACATGTCAGGTTTCTGAGAGGCAAAATCTGTGCTTGCTTCACGATGTTCTTTTCATTCTTCACAGCGTTCCCTTCTGGCCTTTCCCTGCAGGTGAGAGAGCGTGCGAGGGATTTTTTTGAATTCCTGTGCCAGCTGGCTGTTGAGTTGGAGCAGAAGGAGCACGGCAAGCTTGGTGCACCAGGCAGGAGCTCAGGAACATCTGGAGAACAGTTTGTTTTCCCTTGGACAAACCACTGCAGTGAGGCGGAGCCAAGCTCTGAGGGCGGTGGATCTTCCACAGTATTAGATGCCAATATTTTGGTGGTGAGTCATGGAGCCTACATGAGGAACTGGATTGGCTATTTTGTTTCAGATCTCAACTGTACCTTACCAGCAGATTTAACCAAGTCCCAGCTGTCTTCTGTCAGTCCCAATACAGGAGTCAGTCACTTCATTATAAAACTTGAAAACGGGAATTTGCTAAAACCCGAAATCACGTGTGTCTGTCTTAACCAAGACTCTCACTTAGTGGATGTGGGAGCTGAATGTGTAGCTTCAAAAGTATTTTAAGAGTCTCTGTGGGGGAAAAGTGGGTTTAGATCACCATTTTGCTAAGCTTGGGAAAAGTATCTGTAGTAATTACTGGGACTGACTGGAATTGCTGACACTAAACTGCAAAAAGGGAGACATGCGACTGCTTGCCATCTTAAAAAACACAATTTGCATGGTCCTAGTGCCCGGTATAAGTTGGCAGTAGCAAAATAAAACAAATGTTCTTTGTTCTCAGAAACATGATCCTTCCAGTCGCTTGCATATCTGCTCCTGCAGCACATATTTCAGACAACTCCTTTGCATTACTCCATAATTATTTTGGTTACCTCCAAGTGAAAAGTTTGGGGAGGGGAGAGGAGTGGTACCTCAAAGCTGAGCTATACTGTATTCTTGTTTTATTACAAAATGCTATATTGTAATATGAAACATACACGTTGTCTTAAAATAAAATTTTGAATGCAATAGTAGAACCTAGGAAGGAGCATTGCCCAGTGGGAAAGGTTTGGTGCAGAGCCAGGGGATGTGACTCTGACACTGAATATCTGTGAGACTCTGGGCAAGTCTCCTTTCCATTTGTAAAGTGGGAGTGATGATAAACCTACCTCGCCAGGAGTATTTCCTAAGAAATTGTTCAGGTTGTCAAGATCTCTGTTGAAGAGCACTGTACACAAACACAGAGTATTTATTTTTAGCTGTGAGCAGGATGAGGAACCTCATGTGCACGTAGTAATGGTCTCTTTTCTGGAAAAGGAATTTTCTTTCTGGGGTGAGTTGTACCTGACTGGAATCCTTCTGTCAGCTGCAGTCATGCACTTGATTCTATGAATATTTTTGCCTAGAATGAGGCAAGTTTCATTGTTTGGTGATTGTTGGTGTTAATACTGCATTCTTTCCCCACTGGGGTGTTTGTGGTGTTACAGTGTGAGTTTATCTGGTTTATGTTATTTATAAGATTCACATATTTTTTCTTCATTTGCATATTTTAAGCCTGTTAAAAAAAATAAAAAATTAAAGGCTCCTGAATAGAACTCCCATTTCATCTGTATTTCTTTTGAGGTAAAAATCCTTCTTAATGTTGCGCTGTGAATCTTTGCTTAGATCACATAACTTCTTCTTTTCAGTTCCTGAAAAAACCCAGGCTGGCCTTTTACTGTGAAAAAGACTCTTAGGGCTGGTGTTGTTTGAAAGTGTCCATAGCTCTTTTTCAGTAATAAAATAATTCCTTCTCAAGATACTGAAGGAAATAAGTCTTCACAGGAAGCTAAAATGGGAATATGGACTTTTGCATGGACTCCTCAAGCTCTTTTTATTATGCATCTTCCTAGAAGGCTCCTCAATACTAAATTGATGGTCACAGCCAATGAAGATAGAAAAGCTTTAATTATGACTTCCAACAGAGTTAATGGTAGGAAAGTGGGGCAGGAGTTCATTCTGAATTTGCCTGTCCCTGGTAGTGCCAGTTTATTTCAGGCAGGCCATTTACATAGCAGGGAATTCTGTCAGCACTTTAAACAGGTGAAACTCCCCTGGAATTGCCATATCCTGAATTTTGCCAGTCATTCCATCAATTCTTCTTGGAGCCAGACTAAGGGAGTTGAAAATATGAGAGGATGAGTGGAGATGTGATACGTTTTTCTCCCTAAGTTTGTCATTTTGTCAAATATTTCAAAACACACTAGTGATTGGGGTGCTTCTCACTTTAAAAGGCTTCTTTTTCTTTCTTGCCTCCTCTCAAGCAGGTAATTAATATTTTGTTCTTGCCGATGATGCCATAACTTAGGAGAACATCTAGTTCTTTGTTAAGTGCTTTGCCATTGCTTGGGTAACACTGTTCCCAGAGGGATTTTTGACTCTTTCTCCATAATATGCTTTACCTTCTTTTTTTTGTATGTATAGGTTGTTAAAATTTAGACCCAGCCTAAAAAACCTGTGTGATTGGTTTCTTCAACTTATTGTTACCAAATTCTTTCCTCTTGTAACTCTCACACAGGGCAAGCAGGTGGTACAGTGGTGAAGGAAAAATATCAAAGGGTGAAACCACTCAGGTTTTCTGAACAGCTCCTATCTTAATGAGGTCACATTTTTCAGTGAAAATGCATCAGAATCTCCCAATTCAGACTTTGTAAAACACACTAAAATGCTGCAAACACATCTGCCAGTGGCTGAGGGAGTACAAGCAGTCAAGAGTGTTGTGCAGTTGCCCAGATGTGCTTTTTCCCTCAGTATCTGCTCTTGACGTTGCTGGAGAAAGGACAACAGCCCAGCCATAGCCTGCTGTAAAATAGTTGCACTTGTTATTTTTCCTTTATTATGTCACATGTCAGGTTCCCTCTGCATTAGAAAGTCACTAATTTTGGAAGCTTCTGAAGCTAATTCTAAAAGCTGTTTTCTTTAGGTCTGTGTATAGTACTCCTCTTTCTAAGTTTTTGCATCGACACTGAGACTAAATATTTTTTTGGTCAAGTGACTCTTGGGCATTTGTACAGTAAATCTGTAATCTGTACAGGTTATTGGGATCATGGGAAAGGAGAGCTGCAGCAATAGGTGGGTCTGTTAGGAATAGTAACAACATAAATATTTGAGGAATTACTCAGTAATGCACCAGCATCGTCTCCTCACAGGTCTGCCTCTCCTCGAGCAACCATCGGGGAGAGAGCTTTGGTAGTACCACAGTTCCCTTCCTCTAAAGCAAAGATATTTTCTCTGTTCCCACAGTTCTCTGTTGAAGAATGTTTTCCAGACATAGCCCTGCCTTTGCAATAGGAGGAGGTTTTCCCCTTTTTTTTTTCTTCTTTTCCTTTTTTTCTCATTTAGAACAGAATTTAAATCAGATGCTTTCTCTATCTGAGCAGATAGGCTGCCTCAGATCTACAGCCCAGATGCCCGGACTTAAAATATGTCAGATTTCCCGCAGATGTGTCCTGCTTTTGAGGGCTTTGGCCGTGAGCCTGAGGTTTTTGGATCTTTGTAATCCCAGGCAAATGGCAGCTGCATGGGCACAAATGAACTGCAGAGTGATTTGTGAGCTGCTTTTCTGGCATCCATGGGTATGGCAGAGCCACTGGGGGAGATCTCTCTGTGTGTGGTGACTCCAGTGCCATTCAGGAGGGTCTCCTGTGTGACAGTTCTGGTGTCACCTGCAAACAGCTCTGGGGTTCCTGGGGTGCAGGGACCCCGTGTGGCAATGGATAGCTTACCTGAATGTCAGAGGCTGGCAGCAGGGCTCCCGAGGGCACAGAGGGTATGGCACAGGAGGGTACTGGGATAACACCCAGGAATCTTGAGCAGGCTGTTACTGGTCACCAAAGGAATGCACCTGAGGTCCAGGCAGAACTCCTTTGGGGGCATAACTGAGTGTAATATTCTTTCCTTTTGATGCCCAGTTGGGTCATCCAGCCATAGCTGAATGGGAGCGGGGTGGTGCACCAGACTTGACTGTAGTAAGTCCTGAATGTATTTTGGAAGAGCTGGCCATTGAAAAGTGAATTTACTGAATTTAAAAGCTGAGGTGAAAAAAGGAGGTTTGATTTCAGAAGGGCAGGAATCCCAAAACTAGTTTTAGAATCGTGAAATATCCTGAGTTGGAAGGGACCCACAAGAATCACTGAGTCCAGCTCCTGGCCCAGGACGGGACAGTCCCAAGAATCACACAACTTAATTCTGCTTCTCCAGAGGAATTTAAATAATGGTTAATACAACAAATTCTGAAGGAGAAAGTAATTATAGACAAGAGAGGAATCTAATTAAATGAATTTTTACCATAAGTAGTTCACACTAGACTAAATGGGTAGTTCTTTGATGAAGTAACTAATGTATAGGCAAAGGAAAAATGAAATACGATCTAGGTGAATTTTAATTGAATGCTTAATGCCACAATGGAAACCATCAGCTCGGCTGGAAAAGATAAATGTTGCTTAGGAGAAAAAAAAAGGTGAAGTAGGTATGCAAGGAATTAGTGGGCATAGAAGTAGTAATGTCCGAGGTCAGGCACTGAGCTGGAGTAAAACTGCTAGTTAAGTCCCTCAGGGGGCAATTTTTTGTCATGACTTCGAATAAAAATACAGGAATGTGGAAATATTAGTGAGAAGGCATCGTCAATAACTGTGGGGCAGAATAGCTTGCAGAGGAGGAAATGATGAACTTCCAGTCTTAAAACTGCTTGAGTCTTCACAGAATGGGTCAGGCTGGACCCTGACAGTGTCCCATCTGGTGCTACCTCCCTGCTCCAGCAGGGCCGTCCCAGAGCACAGGGCACAGGATTGTGTCCAGACAGCTCTGGAATATCCCCAGTGAGGAGACTCCACACCCTCTCTGGTCTCTGTTCAGGGATCGGTCACTGCAGAGGACAGAAGTTCTGCCTCCTGTCCAGGTGGAGCTTCCTGGGATCAGTCCCTGCCCATTCCTCTGGTGCCATTGCTGGGCCCCCAGAGCAGAGCCTGGGCCCTGCTCGGAGCCCTCCCTGCAGAGGCCTTTAATTTACCAAGTATCTTTTATCCCGAGATTTTTGAGCCAGGATCACAAATAATTCCCAGCAGGACTGAACTGACAGACCAGTGGTTTTCCATTGCTTGTAAAAGACATTTCCCAATAGAGATTAAAATCCCTTCATGGTCAGTCTAGACCTACAAAGACACTGTTTTTCTCATCATCTTTCACAGAACTTTTATATTTGGGGTGCATGGACCTGGGCCAAGCTAAAACCTGTGAGGCTGGAAGTCACAGGGGACAGCAGCACACAAACATTTTCAGACACTGCTGCTACCGTTTGTTCACTCAAGTACTTCTGGAAGGGGGAGCTTGAACAGAGAATTCAGAATCCACCATTTGGAGAGAATGGAAAAGTTTATTAGTACTTTTATAAAAGGAAATAGTCTCTATAATACATTATTATAAATACTTATAAATATTCAGTGGGATTTAAGACCCACTCAAATAAATAAATAAATATTGTGACATAAATAAGTAATGCTTTCTTACTAGCTGGTGTTTGCCAGCATCTCCATTGAAGAATAAATTCTTTTCAGTTTTGATACAGTTGCCTATAGTTACAAATACGGTTTTTTGATGGAAAATCTACCATGTACTCAGTCTTAGCTTACTTATCCCCTGGCTACTGATAGAGTGACCAACCCTACTTACTCTGTTCTAACATAGGAATGTAGAGATGGTCTGTAGATTTAACCCCACCAACATTTCCCATCAAAATTTAACGTGGACAGAGCTTTTAATGATTCCAGTTGTTGTAGGGCAGTTGCCTCAGAGTCCTAGAGAGGAGCTCTGTGGAGCTTCTGACAATTAATGCAAAATGCAAACTTTGCCAGTGTACTTGAAGTCCAGAGTTCTCAAGGAGCAAAAGCCAAGAATAATGGTATAGGAATCAAGTAAAGTCATCAAACTAGAATATAAATAAAATCACACCACTATATAGACAGCAAGTTTAAAAGTCTTGCTGTATTTTGAATAAGCAAGAAAAAGCACAACTGTCTGCCTGCCTGCAATTCCCTTAATTCCTTAGAATCACTCCTTTCCTTCAGAAATTAATCAAAACCACGATGAGTTTAGAGAAACAAATTCCATGAGCTGGAACTCTTGGACTAATCCTGATTATTTGGCTTGTCCTGTGCTCCTAAGTATTTATACTAATTAGGAGTCTCTCCATGTAGGAAAACTATTCTGAGAGCAGAATCAGGACCTATGACTTTTCCAACATAATGAGCTGGATGTGGTAGAGATAAAAAGATAAAGAGATATCATGTATTTATACATATATGGGGGGAAAAAAGAGATTATTTTAAAAGCTGTCAGCAGACCTGCTGCTGTGCTAAATCCAGAAAAATTTAAATGAAAGCAAGAAGCACAGGGGGTGCTTATTTTGATTTTGTTGCACTGATGTAACTCCAGTGGCTTCAGTGAACTGCTTCATGAGAAAGAAAAAACAACAGCATCCAACCTAAGGTTTTTTGTATGTTGCCATGAGCACACTGAGGAGCCGTGTACCACTTCAAATTGTTGTCAGGCTGATAAATACTCTAAATAAACAGAGCAGAAGAATCTGTGTCTTAACATGAAAAAAAAACCCCACAAAATAAAAATCTCTTCTCAGATCTCTGCCACACTGGATTTTTGTGCTGCTCATCAGTGCCTTGCACCTGATTTCTGCGGAGTTCGTCAAGAATAGCTTTTTCAAAGTGAGCTTATCCAAAGCATAAACCAATCTAGGGAAAAGGTTTTGTCACCATTAGAGATCTCCTGATTAATGGTAATTTCACTCCTACAAGTATAAAGCATCTGATACTTGCTCATAACTGAATACAAACATGGATGCTAATTGGATATTCCATTTCTAAATACAAACGTAATTTTCACTCATTAGATGAGAGTCTTCATTATAGTCTAAATAGTAATAGTTTGATACTTATAAAAGATAATTTTTTTGATTTTTCACCTTGTAGAGTTCAGTATTATGCAAAACAAACCGTTCTGCTTAACACACTATTGATTATTATTAATCCTGGTACTTCTCTCTGGGTTGGAAATATGCAAATCTAATGATCTTTATTTCCATATTGGGATGCTAGAATTTAGTAAATGTAGAACTGTGGTAGAGAAGCACTTGAGAGAGAGTGAGAGTCTCCTCTTTTTTTCAAAACCTCAGCTTGGATTCAGTGTCAGAAATTGTTCTTTTTCCACAGGACCCTTTAATCCTGTTCTGTTGTCCCGTCAGTTCCTCCAGTTTTCCATGTCTGCTGCTCCTAGTACAGCAGAGTGGCCTTTTTTGACTCTTATGGGTGAAGAGAGAATGAAGCTCCAACTTAAAAGCTAAAAACAAAGAATCACAGGACGGGTTGGAAGGGACCTTAAGGCTTATCCACTCCTGCCCCTGCCATGGGCAGGGACACCTTCCACGATCCCAGGTTGCTCAGAGCCCCATCCAGCCTGGCCTGGAGCACTTCCAGGGATGGGGCAGCCACAGCTTCTCTGGGCAACCTGTGCCAGGGCCTCACCACCCTCACAGGGAACAATTTCTTCCTGATATCCAACCTAAACCTAACTCCTTTCAGTGTGAAGTCATTCCCTCTTGTCCTGTCTCTGCAGTTTCTGATGAAGAGCCCCTCTCCAGCTTCCTTGTAACCCCTTCAGATACTGGATACATGACATATATGGTAATTTTTTATATAATAAAATAACGCACCACCTGGCAGTTTGTCTGCTGTGCTTGGACAGGATGGTGCTAGTAAGAGGATTCCCTGTCTCTGCTGGAATCTCAGATGCTCCAGGTCTCTACATCAGTAATACAACATCAGTTTCCCATTTCATACAAAGGATTTCTTTTTTTTTTTGTTTTCCTCATTGATGCAAACTTAAGGTGATTCAGACCCTAAAATGATTCTTTTCAAAAATGGACCTTCTTTCCAGTAGAGCCCCAACTGGAAAAATCTGACTTGTACTTACAGACGGCCGTTTACTGACAAAACAAGATTTGAAGCTAAGGAATTTTTCCCAGTGTCTCCCAGGTTTCTAAGGACCACTTTGGCAGTCAGGCCGAGTGTGACAGACTGCTCCTTTTGCCCCATCTTCGCCTGGCGAGCGCGGGGGCTGCAGTTATCTTGTGATGTAGAAGCGGGGGCTTGGGTACCTCCTGGCCTCCATCATAGCGTGGGGATCATCAGGGTTCACCACGTCGTTCTGGTTGATCCTCATGGGCTCCCTGGGCATGTGGGGAAAGTCTGCTGGCTGCTGCAGTGGGGAGCTGAAGGCTGGGGTCTTCCTCTGCGGGACCAGGATCTGGTGAGGATCTACTGGATCAACATCTACGCTCCTGGTGTTTCTGTGGGGCTCAGGGGTGTTGAATCGGAACAGAGGGATCTCATTCCTCCTGGACAAAAACTGGGAGTATGGTGGTAGGTTCATACCAGGGAAGAAGGCTTGTTTAACTCTGCCTAAGCTCACCAGGAAGTGGTGTTTGGGGGATTGGTACACATCGTACCCGTTTTCCAGTGTCCTGTGGTTGAACACACAGTCCTCTTGGCTGAAGTAATGCTGAGGGGAAGAAACAGGACACCTGTGAGCAGAGGGGTCTGGTGAATTACAAACACTGGTTAAAGAGGGAAAGAGGGATGAGATCTCACAGCACATGTTTTTCTAATCTCCCAGTCTGTATCAGACCCAAATGTAGATCGGAGTTGCATGTCCATGCTTTCAGCAAAGGAGTTTTAATGATAAACCCTGTTTTCTCCCAGAGGGTCCCAACCCAGGGCTCTATGCTACAGATTGGTTCCTCACTGGATCTCATTTTGTCCTCATTTACCCGGGCAGGACCTCAGATGATTTTTGTCAGCTCTACAGCTTAATACAATCAAAGGAGAGAGGGAAGTTTGCCCTAAGTGTCAGATCCTCTCTTGCATTTCCCCCTCCACCTGCAGCTACCCTGGCTTGCCCTGGCTGGGGAAATGGGCACCACAGCAGCAGAATGCACTGGCCATTCAGCCTCAAGGCTTAGGAAAGGTCACTCACCGAGCCAAATATGTTTCCTTTCATGTCCATACACAGGTAGCGTCCGCTCTTCACACCTGTGATTATTACTGAGCCAGCACCCTCAGACTTGATCATTAGGGCACCTGTTCAGAACAACAAAAACACCAAATCCAAGGTCCAGTTCAACACTGCATTTACAGACCACGGATGCTCTGGCTGGAAGTGACCTCTGGGAGTCCAAACCAACCTCCCACATGACCTGGGACTGTTGCCCACCCTAAATCAGGTTTGCTGTGGCTTTGGAAAACTCCCAGGATGGAGAGCACCTCTCTGGGTGTCCTGTTCCAATGTGGCACTACCCTCCCAAAGACAACTTTTTTTCCTTCTGAAGTCCCAAATCGTGGTCTGAGGACATTGCCCACGTCCAGGGGGAGTTTGTCCCCCTCATCTTTGTGACTGCCCTGTGGTACTTTTTCAGTGGTGCCCAGCAATGGCACCAGAGGAATGGGCAGCAACTGATGCCTAGGAAGTTCCACCTGGACAGGAGGCAGAACTTCTGTCCTGTGCAGTGACCGAGCCCTGAGCAGATTATCCGGAGAGGCTGTGGAGTCTCCTCACTGGGGATATTCCAGAGCCATCTGGACACAATCCTGTGCCCTGTGCTCTGGGATGGCCCTGCTGGAGCAGGAAGGTGGGACCAGGTGACCCCCTGTGGTGCCTTCCAACCTCAACCAGTCTGTGATTCTGTGATTACATTGCCCTTAACATCCCTTTTCCTGAACTAAAACCACAACAGATCATGATCAAGGCCCCCTGAAAACCCTCTGCCAGACCAGCTCCACCTTCCCCTGATCTAACTTGAACTGGAGTTGCTGTAGTGCTCCAAGAGTAATGTCACTGGTGCCAGGTAAAGTGGGAATAACAACTTTCCTTGACCTGCTCCTTGCGTTTGACTCAGTGCCTGTTGTCTTGTCCCACCCTGATCTGTGCACACCCAGGCCATGCCACCCTGGTGCAGAACTTGGCACTTCCCATTGTCTGGTGGCTCAGTGGCAGCAAATCAGTCACCCTTCCTCTAAACAGCCCTCTTGTTGTCTGATTTCCATCTTTCCTGCTCCACCATTCCAAATCCTGCTGTACTTGTTTCATGGCCGATATGGGAAAATGTGATATTTTGCTGTCTGTTGTTCTCTAAAATCCCACACTGGTTCTTGACCAACATACCTAAAATGAGTTTTATAAAATCTTTAAATATGTAGGAAGAATAACAAGACAGTGCCAGCATTTCTGTGAGTGTTTCATTATCAATTCCTTAAAAAAATAGCAGAATGTGATCCTTTGTCCTCATTAATTAAACTGTAACTTAAAGAAACATCTTTATTTACTTATATAAAAGCTTCATTACCTAGCCTTAGATTTTTAACTTAGTGTATAAAATAGGTGTAATAATAATAGTAATAATAATAATAATGACAACAACAACTTGATTTTATGATGCATAGCTACTTCTGATTTGAGTGCTGCTAAGAGAGAAATACTTTTGAAATGCTATAAAAGAACCCTAAGTCTTAAAAACCCCCACATTTGTCTATTAACTAAAGAGTTTGGGCCAAGTATTTAGCAAAGGAAGAAGAATAAACTATTCTCTGTTTAAATGGAATAATAAAATAAACTGTGAAGACACAGTTTGAGAACTTATTAGTGATAGTAGGGCATAGTTTCTTCTCATGAGCCCCAAAGGCTCAACACTTCTTTTATGCCAGTCTGGCCTTTCATAGTTTTTCCCTTTTAAACTGACCTTTGCATGCCCATGTTCTGTGCACGTTGAAACTTAAGTTTTATTAGTTTTCAGCCCTCTATCCCAAAATACAGATTTTATGGATGCCATCAGTTTCCCAGCACTGCTCTGGCAAGTTCCCTCAGTGCAGTTCCTTTGGTAGCACCATCAGTGGGAAGTAGCTATTTGGGGGATGTCATGACCAACCTCTAATAGGAACTTCCACCAGAAACTGGGGGTAAAATAATGAAGCAAAGGATAATTCAGGTGGTTTTTCCTTGCTGAGTATTACAGGAACCATAGGACTTTAGTTGTCCTAGGCAAGGAATGAAATTCCCCATCCACTAGATTGCTTTGGAGCGATTTTGTTTGTTAAACAAAAGGATTCGTAATGATGCGTATTTTCCACCCATGGCTGCGCTCCTCTGCCTGCCTGCCTAACGAGAAGAGGGGATTTTCTATAGGTGGTGAGGAAGTAAAAAATCTCATTGTCCCTGCCCTGCTCCCATGGAGGTCCATAGGAAGCCACTTACTGTAGATGGTTTGGTGAGGAGCGCCATCGACGTAGCCATCAGCGTTGATCTGGAGGTGGAAGCTGCTCCTCTCCGTGTCAGTGTAGAGGTGCATCAGGCGGTCTCCGTTCCCCCAGCTGGGACTCAGCAGCGGAGAGGAGTTGGGGAAGGCGAGGGAAGCCCTCAGGCTGCAGAGCAACAGGAGCAGGGAGCTGCAGGGAATGCCCTGGGGAATGGCTCGCCGCTCCATGGTGGGTCAGCGTCTGCTCCTCGCCTGCCCTCGTGCCTGGAGTGTGAATCCTCAGACAGGATCCCTTCTTCTCTGCAGAGGCTTATAAAGGGCAGCAACATGACATCACACAGGAAAACCTTCTCCACATCCTTGATTTTTGGCAAAGCAACATTTTAAGTGTCCCGAAACCTCAAGGGAAGGATCTCTGGCTAAGGTGTGTGGGGGAAAAATGTAAGGTTTCTAAAGACAGCTCACTAAAGCTAATCATATGTTCAAATGTTATCTACAACCCTGTGACATCTGAAAGCTTCCCACGCCCCTACTGTTGGATCCAGGAAGGGCAATCCACTGCACTTGAACTGAAGGGAATGACCCTTCGGACCTGAATTATCTTTCTCTTTTGCCAGACGTGTTTATTCAGACTCCCACCTCCTCTCACCACTTCCAAGCTGCATTCTGATTTAGCGAAAACATCAAATACAGCTAAAATTTTGTTGCAAATATACCAAAAGTTAATATTAAGTTGTCCTGACCCCGATTCCCCCTTCATTATGGTGTAAGTTCCGCAGCAAGCCTGTTGGGCTGATATTTGTGTCACTCCATTTAAGCAAAGGAACCTTGATATGAGCAGAGCCTACTTCAAATAAACTCTCCCTTTTATTTCTCCCGTTTCCTTCTGAGTCACATAAATAATCTAAAGTTGGCCAAAACCAGCTGAAAATAACATGTAAAACACTTAAAAGCTGGATGTTTGCTCCTGCATTGCACATCTGGCTGGCAGTTTGTAATAAATGTTCCAAGATACAAGACCTGCTTCTCAGGTGTCCTGCCAGCGTTCTGGGTCTTTGCAAACAAATTTTCTGATTTAAAAAACAGGTGGTTCCATTTATTACATGAAAATGCTGTACTAGTGGGACACTGTATAAGGGGGAATCAATGATAGGAGTGACAGGTTCCAAAACTAGACTGTGTTAAGGTTTCTTTCAAAATTTAATATAAAACCTGACAAAAGCACCAAACAATAAATGAATATTTCTTTAATGAGCATTTTAACTGTAGCAGTGTTAGGTTCAGTTTCAGTCTCTAGATGGATACAGCATGAAAAATTCTTAGTTTCATTAACAAGCTGTGGAGCTGTGCCATCAGCATATCATGGATTGATAACATTAATGGATTGATACAACGGTAACCCACTGTAAAAGTGGATTTGATTTCGGTTTTTTTATTGTTTAAAATTAGTAAAACTCTGCCAAATCCTGCTGCCACACCTGTGTAAATCCAGACTCTTGCGTCAGAGTATATTCACCTGTGTAAATGACAGAACTTTTTAGCCAAAGTGTATAAGGGTCAGATCTTAAACTGAGCAGGCTGACAAAGCTGGCTGCACTGAAAGACAATCCAGGCCTCAGATGTTTTACTGGTTATAACATCTGAAATGCTTTAAATTAAAACGTAGCTTAGAAGGAAAGCAGGAATTTTTCTTCTCTTTTTTAAAAGCGATATCTCTGTTTACTGTTGAAATATTTTTCACTTTGGTCTTAGAACAAATGTTTGGGGTTTTTGGTTAGTTGGTTGTACTGTTTTTTTTTTCTTTGTCCCTCTGATTAGACTCCTATGGAAATGTGGATATTGATACCTCAAGGGCAGTTGCAGAAGTGTCTCACAGAGGCACTGTATCCTCTTGGAATATTCTGTCATTCTTTTGTGGCTGCAGTTTCTCTGGTTTGATGTTTCAGATTTACCATGACATTTTTCTGTGCTTGCCAGCACGCACTGATCTGATCTCTCTCCAGTGCCTTGGTGGCACAGAAAACATTTTCAGATGTTTGAAAAATTTATTCAACCTCATTTAAGCATGTGCCAGTTGTGAGCATCTGTTTCTCTTTTTATAATAGTCAGACAAGCAAAGATTACTTTTACAAGTTTAAATTGTTTGGCATTTTCTAAAGTTTCCCACAGCATCAGAAAAACTCAAGACTTTACTGATTTCTGTTTAATCTGCTGGGCCAAAGTGAATTTATTGAGTCTCTGCTTGTTAGGATGTTAATACAAATTTTGCTTTTTCATAGACTTTTTTGTTTTAAACCTATAAATGCCCACTGCATGTGGTTTGTTGCGGGTTTTTTTGGCCTTTTTTTTTTTTTTTTTACAGTCCATGTCTTTTTTATTTCAGGCTGATCCATTTATTCCTTCTGTGGGTATTTCATTTTACCCATTCAGCTGTTGATGGGGTAGCCAGGTGTATGAAAGCTGCTTTATTCCTTCGGCCGAGTCTGTTACAGTAGACGTGATGACAACCTTTATTGTCTTGCATGTTACGCTGATGCATCAGCAATAACAATAATTCTGCAACTTTTACCACAGGAGTTGGTATTGATTTTTCAGATTTCTATATTGCTCTGTGGTTTCTGAGGAATTGAGATGGCTTTTCTCAGTTCTCAGCTAAGAAATTGCTGATAATTAAGAGAAATTGCTTGTTGTAGGGACAAAAAGAAAGGAAAAAATGGAACTGAATTTAAAGATCAAAACCATTTCACATAGCCACATTTTCCACTTCCCACTGCAGGGGTGCCACACAGCCAGTGTCAGGTGCCACAGTGGTGCAGGACTTTCCTTAGACGTATCCTGGAAAGGGAGCTGGGAGACAGCCTGCAGGAGCTACCACCTATGGTGAATGTCAGAAACCAAGGTAAAGTGAGGAAATCCTCACTCCAGAGCAAAAGCTGAGAGGAAAAGAGGGGTAAGACAGACCCCAGCTTTCAGGATGAAATTTATTTGAGATAATCATTGAGCAACCTGGTCTAGGGGGAAAGTGTCTCTGCCCACGGGGGTTGAAACAAGATGATTTTTGTGGTCTCTTTCAACCTGAATCATTCTGTGATTCTGTGGTTCTGTGATTGATGCTCCAGCCCTTAGCGAGTGTCACTCCTCTCCCTCCCTGCCATGCCTTTGTCCCAGGCCTGCTCCTGCTGCCTCCTGCTCCTTCCTCCAGAGGCAGCTCAGCTCAGACTAAGCCAGGTATTCTGGGCACTCACCTGGGCCAGATGCCTCAGCTGGAACACGGGTTCAGGCCTCCCCGATATCATCATTTAACTGCAAATTATACCCAAAACTGTACACAGAAGGAACTGAGGGTCATAGGAGCAGATTGGGATCTAACTTTCCCCCATTTTGACTGCTTTGAGTTGCAGCTTTAGGACATTTTGTGATCCAGACTTACCACCTCAACTCTGTAAAACCCTCAGCAGCTATACGTCATCCCTTGTGCTGCTTTCTTTTACTGCTTCATCCCCTCAGTCTGGAGAGGACTCACAAGGCAAAGGCAGGCTTTTTTTACAACAAATTTAAGTTACTACGAGTGACTTCCAGTTATCTTTTGGAAGGGCTTTGTGGACCATCAGAAATTTGCAGGTTAGAAAAAACCAAGTGTTTTCTACTCAGTCTAATGGATTGGCCTTCCAGGATTCTCCTACGAGTAAAACTACACGTCCCCTCACAGTGCTGGAGTTCCTTTCATCACGTAGGAGGACCTGTAGCACTCTTGCCTAATAAAGCATATTGACTTATATTTAAACAGGTGGGTGGCTTGCCCTTTTGCAGCATTCTGTGCCATCTGAGTGCCTGTGCTGGCCTCAGGAAGCCTCTCGCTCTCTGCTGCTCAGCTCACAAGGGAGTTTGGGTTGACAGATTCGAAACTACCTCTGCTCTTAATAATTTCCTTTGCACTGCATCTCTTCAAAAGAGGTCATGGATATCAGGGGCCTGTCCCTCTGCCTCCCCTTTCTTAAAATCACTGTTACAAGTGGCTCTGGGACGATCACACCCCCAGCATTGGAAGTACAAGGGTGGAGTGCCTCTCCAGCAGTTATTCTAGGAATACTGACGCACTGAGCCAAGGGAATGTGCAGTGGATGCTGTGTGTGTGTGTGTGTGTGTATGTGTGTGTGTGTGTGTGCGCAGAAGCTTTTGCCACAGACTTCACCCGGTGTTGTTAAACACCTCCTGAGTGACCTTATTTGGAGGCCCCATTCTTGTCACACTGCCCACGACTAAAGAAAACATCCTGGCTCAGCTCACCTACGTGAAAAAGATGAGGTAAGCACAGCCCACTGGGTTTGGGACCGCAGCATGTACCAGCAGTTTCTGCAGCGTGCCTGCTCCAGTGAACTGAAACGGAGGGCCTCATTCCTCCTCCAGCTGAAATCCTTGGCACAGCTCCCAGGCAACGCAGAACCAGTCCCTAAAAGGTTTTGTTTTCTGAACAGAGAGTGTTTCTGTCATTTTAAGGGGTCCGAGTTTTCTTAGTTGTTATGGGAGAAAGGATGGGTGCAATCTGTGGTAAGAGCTGCTGATACCCTTAATATTAAAAAAAAAAAAAAAAAAAAAAAAAAAAAAAAAAAAAAAA
>VWZT01011105.1:132435-178593 GCA_013397055.1 Pachycephala philippinensis | reverse complement strand
TTTTTTTTTTTTTTTTTGCTCGTAGACACAATAGTTCTTCATGTTGCTTTCTCAGCCTGTCACGTTGCTGGCGAGGAGGAACTTGAGAGTCACATTGTGCAAAGGTTCATCAGCTGCTGGGACACTGATCCTGCACCTGGGCCTTACTGATCTTTGGCCATTTTCACAGCTGTCACAAGCTGGTGCCATGCCAGCGCTGGTTGGGAAATGCATTCTCTTTCAAATAAGTCAATCAGGCTGTTCTTGTCATCTTTACTGAAGTTCTCGACTCTCATCAAACTGCTTACTTCTCCAAAAGCAAAGATTTCTTGGCTGAAAATTTTTTCAAAACTTAGAAATGCAACTCGACACTTTTTTTTTTCTTTTTCTTTTTAATTTAATTTAAAAAAAATCTTCTTTATTATCCTTTCCATTATCCCTAATGGAGTTGTTTACATGCCAGAGGCTGGTTAGCCCATCTGCCTACCCTGAACTTGACTATGTCTCTTTGACACTGGTGTCGCTTCTGGACCATTTACTCCATGGTTGATTCCTCCCCCAGTCTCACTACTAGTGGAAGAATGGAAATGAATTCAAGTTACCACCTTCATGACCAGCTGATGACCAGCTCAGCGTGAACTGAGGTTGTGCAGAATGCAAACATACATAAGAAATGTCATACACAAGAAATTCCAGTCACCCAGGTGGCCTGTGGACCTGCATGTTGATTGTTATAGGGATGTAGGAAATAAATCCCATTGGAGATTAGCTTTTTCTTATTTTGAAATCTGCAAGTTTCTCTTTAAAATGTGCAAACACCATGTCTGTAGGTTTGCTCAAGATTTACAGAAAGTGACACCCAGACATGGCCCATACATATCCACTTTCCCACAGTTTCTATTTCTGTAGTCATTGTCTTTGCAAAATCATCGTTAACACAGAATCATTGAATGGTTTGGGTTGGAAGGGACCTCACAGACCATCTCATTCCAACCCCACTGCCATGGGCAGGGGCATTTTCCACTATCCCAGGTTGCTCTGAGCCCCATCCAACCTGGCCTTGGACACTTCCAGGGATGGGGCAGCCACAGCTTCTCTGGGCAACCTGTGCCAGGGCCTCACCACCCTCACAGGGAACAATTTCTTCCTCATATCCCATCTAACCCTGCTCTCTGTCAGTGTGAAGCCATTCCCCCTGTGTTTTGACCCTGGGTTAAATGTAAGCTGGCTTGTCCCTCTCTGGATAACTGAGGTAGTTAAAGTGCTCCTGATCTTACTGAGTGACACCTGTGCTGATTAGCATAATTCCCTTCTGTAGGTTTTTGGATCATTTTGTTTCATTGCCTCTTCAATAAGCTGGAAGATTTGTGTCGGACCAGTGAGTCCTGGGCTCAGGTCATAGGCAAAGTAACTCCAGGAAAAACACCAGGCTCCAGCAACCTGGAATGAGTCAGGATGGGTCATTTCTCATTAAAAAAAGGAAAGGAAGATCTTCTTCAGAGAGCCCTAAACCAAATATAATTATAAACTGTGTTGTTTCATACATCATTCCTAATGATTTCTCATTTGACGTAAGTTGGTGTGATCTCATTGTCCTTGGAGAAGCTATTCCAGAGCTGTGAGCTATGGTTCATAAAAACATACAGTAAAATTGTTAGTGGTAAACAGTTAATTGTGAGGGGAAAAAAAAATTAGTCCTAATCAAGGCATTTTCGTCCACACCCTGTGACAAAAAATAACCAACAATTATATGTGCTCATGAGATCCAGGATTGAATAATATATCCAAATCCCATGATCCAAGGACACAGCTTGTTCAGCTCATCTGGACTTATTGGCCCCTTGGATTTTGGCCAAACACTTTTCAGCAGCCTATGGCTTCCAAAACAAACATGCTTTTGGACTGAGCTGGATGCAGAGCTTGGCTGGAGAGAAAAAAGAAATCTCCGCTTGTGGCTGCATACTTGGTTGTTTGTTTTTATATTTTTTTTCTCCAGTGACAGCTATTTCCTCAGCCAGGATTGGTCACTGCAGCTCACCGCAATTCCAGTTTGCATTACATCTATTACACCTAGAGATTCACAGTGTTTTATCTTAGCCTGAGTCTCTTCCTCAGCTGTCCAGCAGCTGGGAGAGATTCTTACTTCCTCCTTTACTCTGGGTTCTGACAAGGAAACCAAATGTCCTCTTGGCTTCTGCTGAGTCGTTGTGATTCCAAACATGGAATCAAGAGTTTGCAGTCGGGACATTTTTCCAAGGAACAAAGTCACCTGTAGTTAAACACCTGGAACCTAATTGTCTCCTCCATTGCTCAAATCGATGCAGAGCAGGGTGGCTTCAGCAAATGCCAAAAGTAAAACAAACAAAAAAACCCCAAAAAACAATGCATAGAGATTTGGGGCTGTTTATTTCCTTTTATAAGCATATCTTTAATTAGATGGCCAATACTTACCCCAGGTTGCTCAGAGCCCCATCCAGCCTGGCCTTGGACACTTCCAGGGATGGGGCAGCCACAGCTTCTCTGGCAACCTGTGCCAGGGCCTCAGCACCCTCACAGGGAACAATTTCTTCCTCATAGCCAATCTAAACCTGCTCTCTGTCAGTGTGAAGCCATTCCCCCCTGTCCTGTCACTCCAGGCCCTTGTCAGGAGTCTCTCTCCATCTTTCCTGTGGGCTCCCTTCAGGCACTGCAAGGCCACAATGAGGTCACCCCAAAGCCTTCTCTTCTCCAGGCTGAACAATCCCAATTCCCTCAGCCTTTCCTCACAGCAGAGCTGCTCCATCCCTCTGCTCCCCTTGGTGTCCCTGCTCTGGGCTGGCTCCAGCAGCTCCCTGTCCTTCCTGTGCTGGGCCCAGGGCTGGATGCAGCCCTGCAGGGGGGTCTCAGCAGAGAGGGGCAGAGGGGCAGAATCCCCCCTCCCCTGCTGCCCACGCTGGGGGCTCAGCTCAGCCCAGCTCAGGGGGGTTCTGGGTCCCAGCTCTGGCACTGGTGCCACCCCCTTGCTCTGAACGTGGTCTTGGGCTGCACTGAAGCCACATAGTTCACGGACCTGTGTCTTCCACCCAGCTTTGCGTACCTGCAGCTAAGCTCATCCTGTACATGTGAGTTATCAGAAAGCCTTCTTTTTTCCTTTTTTTTACCTTTCCCTTGATGGTACTGAATATAATTTCTGCAGCCATTTGTGTTGGTAAGGGTTAGCTCCTGCAGGAGGGATGCTTTCTGTCAACGCACAGGACAAATGTGTCTTGTGTCAAGACCCTACAGAAGATGCTAAACCCTCTTAAGACTCTTCTAGCAAAGCATGGGCTGCTCTGGTGTCCCTTTTGAGACATCAGTCAGTGTTTGTTCCCGTTTGAGTTGCTATCCAGAGTTTTAACCAGAGCTTAATGAATCCTGAAGCTGTTGCGGGAGCTGTTGCAGGAGATGGGTAGATGGCATTCTTCCTGATACAACTTCCCCTAGCTGTGAAGTTGGTCCTGCACTCATCTAAGAGGTTGGATTCAAGCCCTCTAACAGTCCTTTCCCATCTAAATATCTCCATAGAAACAGAGACATTATTAAGTTCCAGATTACCTGGGAGGAAGCAGAAAATGAGGCAAACTCAGCAAAATGTTTCCTATTCTTCATAGAGGTGTGGGGCTTGTCTCCGTCTCTTGTCCCCAAAATTCCTGGGAGATTTTTCATCGCCCAAGCTGAGAGCACAGAGTGGGAAGGGAGCATGGGAAATGCCCATGCCTCCCAGGACACCTGGACACTTCCCAGGCAAGAAATCTGAATAACACAAAAGTCCACAACAATTTGAAGTGTACAAATACATACTCTGGTTCTAGAGGTGAATAAAACCTTGATTTGGAGGAGGAGGTAAAACAGGGTTTCTGAATCAAGGAAAAAACCAAATGTTAAGAGGGATTTAGAGTCAAAACACCACCAACAATGTATAAAATTTTATTTTACGAATACATTAAACTATTGTGCGCAGCACATACATATAAAAATAGAAGCAATTTCACAAATGATTGGACAGTTTTGTGTTTCTTGCAAATTTACAGTCTCAATTGTGAGTCCATATTGAGTCAGAACATGAGGTATATTTTAGTGAAAAAAAAAGTAATCTGAGAACTTTGGCACCATTTTACTGTGCAAAATAAAATCTTGGAATTGAAATAGTGAGGTATACAAATATTACTCTGCTTTTCCACTGTGTGTGTCTGTGTCTCTGCATGTTTGGGAAAAATACATTTATTTAAGAACATGATTCAGTTCCAGCCAAGTCTGCTTTCTAACAGGGGTGAATTAAGTCTTAGATTGTTATGGGTTTTGCCTGAGGAAGAAGAAACCTTGAAAAGAGGCCTCAACTCCACAGGAGAATCCCATATGCAAAATATTGGCATGAAAGGCTGGTGTGGAGCATTCGCAGCAATGCTTTCAGAGCTCGTAGCCCATGGCATGACCCCCTGTTAATGCACACTGAGATATGTTTTAAAGTTCCTAATTTGGCCCTGATTTGGGAAATCCCTTTACTTTCACGAGTTTTCTTTATGTAGTCACATATCCTTCTTTGATTTCAGCTGTGATTTCCATGTAGATCTGGCTGACATTGAGGTGTAATGAGGAAAAAAGCAGTGAAGTAAAGAGGAACTCAGCAGAGTGACTGATGGGACTTTCCAAATGCCCACTGGAACTGCATCCAAAAGGGTCTGCAGTTCATAAGAACAATTTCAGCCTAGCAGGCTGCATCTAAACAGATTTATAGAATCACAGAATGATTGAGATTGGAAAACACCTCCAAGGTCATCAAATCCAACCTTTGACAAATCCCCACCTTGTCAACCAGACCACAGCTACATCCAGTCATTTCCAGAACACTTCCAGGGATGGTGACTCCACCATCTCTCTGGGCCTGTTCCAATGCCTGACCACCCATTCAGTGAAGAAATTCTTCCTGATGTCCAGCCTGAACCTCCCCTGGTACAGCTTGAGGCCATTTCCTGTTGTCCTGACTTCTTGTGACCTGGTCTGTGGGTTGTCCTTGCTTGACCAGTGTGTGCAAAATGGAGCCTGACTTCTTGTGGCCTCGTCTTTGGGTTGTCCTTACTTGACCAGTGAGTCTGATTCCCACCTTTTGTGCCAGCTGTCCCATTGCTTACCAGTCCTGGAAACAATCACTTTCTCTAGGCTGCCCTGGTTTAAGAGCGAACAGATTTTATCCTGTCATAAGGATGGTGGTTTAAGCTGTGATCAGAAACAAACTTGTGTGCCAGCATTCGAACTCTGTTCCCTTCTACATCCCTGGACTCTTCCATACTTCTTCAAACTTAGTTTCAAAGACAATTATTAATATAACACCAGGATACAGGTTGCCAGCTAATGTATTTCAGCACAGCTCTCTGTACCTCTAGGGACTCTAGGTCAATGTACCGCCTGATACCCTCCAAACTTTTCTTTGACCCACACTCTCCCCACTCAAAACATCCTGATTTTTCACTTCCAATGCACATTTTTCCAAAGCAAACTGCTGCACACGTTGTGGGTGAACAAAGTGTGTCAACTTGGCTTCTCTCTGAAATACTGCAAGACCAGAAAATTAAGAGCAATTCCTTTCAACTCCTTTCCTTCCAAAGCATCCTCGAAATCATCCCATTCCTGTACTGTGAGCAGCATTCCACTCTTTTTTTTCCTCTTCATTTACACTGTGATCATCACTTACATTTGAGCCAGATAAATTCAAAGATAAGTCACACTAGAGATGCTGGAAAACTATCTTGTTCACAAAACAATTGCCTTGACAGTTTCTCAGGAATGGTGGCTGTGGGTCCATCCTTGTGGGTATGTCCTTTGGGCCAAATCTTCTATAAACTAGAAGAGCTATAAACAGAATAGTTTTCCTGGGCTGACTTACTCCAGCTGAGGATCTGGCCCTGACAGTGTCTCTCATGCATGTCAGAAGGCTCAAATTCATCATGAATAGACAGCCCCTGCAAATAGAATGGCATGTCAAGGCTGGACATAGCCCCATTTTGGCTGGACACGGGAGATAATCTTGCACTCAGATATTCACTTCTGCAGCAGCATGGTCCATCTATGCTGAAAATGCTCATGCTCTGACATTGCATTGAATCTAGTTTCAAATTTAGGAGCATGCCACCAATGCAGGAATCCCAAGGCTTCTGGTAACTGACATTTATAGTGACTATTGACTTAGGGCCTCTTAAAATACTCTTTCACAGGCACAGAGAATGCAGCTTCATTGGTGATCTGGAAAAGGTTTGTCAAAATAGCAAGGCAAGGTTATATGCCATTTGTACAGCTTCTAGGAGAGCTTTGAAGAGTGTTTCATACAGCTTGCTGTGTTGTCTTTGAAACTGATGCTTTGCAAGT
Organism: Pachycephala philippinensis; assembly: GCA_013397055.1. Classification (NCBI taxonomy): domain Eukaryota; kingdom Metazoa; phylum Chordata; class Aves; order Passeriformes; genus Pachycephala; species Pachycephala philippinensis. The sequence continues at coordinate 172,236 of VWZT01011105.1, read as the reverse complement.
GACAGAAATTGGAATTATGGCACGAATTCCTCTGTCCCAACATGGGAAGGTATGCTTGTGTAGCCTCCTTTTTTCTCTGTCCTTCATACCTCAGGGAGGTATGATAGAGAAGAACCAAATATACTTAAGACAGTGAAAATTCAACACAGAGTTTTCTAAAATAACCCTTTGCTGGAAGCTTCCATGAATTTCTTACATCTTATAAAATGCATTCCACAGACCAGTTCTAGTTCTTAGAGATTAACAACATTCAGCCTAAATGAAATAGAGTGCCTTTAAATATTTCTTTTCTTTTATGTGTATACAAATATAAAGGCACCTGGGCATCAGGAAACTGGGATGATTCATTCATTAAAAGTATGTCATTACATAGATGCACACTCACACATCCCATGTCTATATATATACAAATATTAGTATTAAAGATGTACACATCTATATTTGAGGTTAGTCTAAACTAAGCTCACAAAATGCCATTCAAAATCCTCAGCTCCAAATAAGTTTTGCGTTTGCGACCCATCTGTGATTTATCCTGTGGCCCTTCCCATGGGAAATTGATTGTAGGTCTTCATTTTGCCAACCAGTCCATGTGAGGAGACCCTGGAGAATCCCTTCAGAGACAGAGGGGCTCCGGGAATAGACTGGTTGCTTGTGTAGAAACAGTTGTGGAATTGGCACCTTAATGATCAAAATGGGTTGAGGACTTTACAGGACAGGACACAGTCTGGAGAGGGGTGGGTGCAGGCAGATATTCAGATGGAGTGAACTGCCTGAAGCTCTGGTGAAGCAAAATCATCTGTTGATTTGGCCCATGATATGTAAACAGCTCACTAGAAGAGGTTATTATCTGAGGTAAATAATATTTAGTAAATAACCTACGATTGATTTGATGGTTGCCCACAGCCATTCCGCGTCTTCCAAAAACTTCCTTTGCACTCCAGCTTGCATTTTTCTCTGTACAGCACCAAAGGAGGCACACAGCCATGTAAAATTTGTACAGAGTAGAAGAGAAGCAGCATCGTATTACATATGTTATGTGATGAATCTAGTACAAATATTTTTATCCAAATATACACATACATATAGAGATTTCTTCTTCTTTTTTTTCCAATGACCAGTATAAATACTTTACCTGGGAGGCTATTCTCCACGTGCAAAATGAAACAGTTTGTCCTGGGATTTCATCTTCTGTTTAGCTGGTGCTCATATTCTTGGTAAGAAGTGGGTCACTGTCATGGCAGGAGAGACCTTGTTCCCTCTCTTCACCCTGCCGTGTTTGCTCAGGGCTATGTAGGCACCGCGGTGAACGTTGGATTCATACGCATTGTAGTTATTGGGCAGCAAGGTTTCCTTGAATTTGCACTCATCTTGGAAAACAGCCTAAGGAACAGCAAAGAGAGGGGGTGGGGGTACAAATCAGGTACAATCAATATTCCACCAAGGCCCAGGTCATTTTTCTTCCTCGCATTTTTACACCAGGGCTCGTTGCAGTGTGTGACAGGTGGTGCCGCAGCCACTGCGGCCAACAATAAATCTCCCTCCTCGGTGCTAATTTGGTGTCAGATGAACTCAGATGCCACCTGTCCAGATAATGGACTGTGTATTTCCTGCAGCAGATCGAGTTAATTCATTATAAATCATGCATTTCTTCATTTTATTTTCAAGTAATAATTTCTGTCAGCATCACGCTCTCTTGCCCAAACAACAGCTTTATTTAAGACCTCCCTCTGCCAGAAGTTCTGTCATTTATAAAAGAATGATATGCTGGCTGTCAAAACCTTCAGAGCTTTTCCAAACAGCAGTGTCCAGGGAGAACTGCTTGCTTAAGAGATTTGATCAGCAATAAATCTTTTCTTTCTTAAACCATTGGTGATATTTAACTGTGCAGCCGGTTCTAGGCTGGGAAAATAGTTTTAATTTTCACCATGTCAAAACATGAAAATCCAAGGAGAGGGAGATATCTGGGAGGTGAGGTGCAAGGACAAGCAGGAGACAAATGCAGAGGAAATTAAAAGAGAAAGCAAAATAATTCTCTGACTTCAAATGTCTGGCCATGAGATGCCACCAAAGCAGTTCTATTTGGGCATCTGGGTGATCACACCACTCAAAGCCTGTAAGAGTTTAACTTAAGGCATTGTGCTGTACAAGGGAAGATGCACATCTCTTGCAGCTTTTGTAAGAGTCTTTGAAGATCAACAAAACCATCTTGAAAGTGGGGGAAAAAAATCAAAGGGATTTCTGAAGCCAGACTCTGCATTTCTTTAGGAAGACCCAGCTAAGTAAAGCAGTTGAGCTTGTGGCACTTTTTAAGTGCTTGTGATCACTTGTGATTGAAAGAATATTCCTGAAGTGGGACCTTAAAATGTCCCACTGTCATTATGTGTGTCAGAAGGAATCAGTCAGGTTAGTAATGGCCACAGGTCCCTCACTACATTTGGCATTATTTTAAACAACTGCAATGCCTTGTTGAAATTACAGCTGTTCCAAAGGAAAGGACTCTGCTGTTCCTTGACAAAAGAGATGGATACAACCAGTGTCATTCATTACTTTGAGATGGGCTGATTTTGCCTATTGCTCAGAGCCAGCCTCTTTAAAATGCACCTCCTAACAAGCACTTTTTCTGCTGGATGTTGAGACTGGAGATGTGTTGCTCACATCTCAGAGATTAAACTGCATTTAGATAGCAAATCATCTAGATGAGGATGATAGTGTTTCAGTATGATTTGCACACCACTGTTAGTAGTTATTGTCTCACCCTTTACAAGTGGTCTCACAAAACTGATCATTAAAATAACCCCAGCCACATATGTTGACCTTGTAGGGTAGACTTCCAATTTATTCTTGATGGTGTGGTTGTTTTTGGTAGGAGGGAGCACGTGGTCATTATTTTACTAAGGGTAGCTGTTGGAAATAGCTATAATTGCACCTCTCCTACACACAATGCAATGCAGGATGGAATCAACAGGGCTCAGCTTTGCTACAACGTGTTTGCAGCCCTGTGACCCTAGAAGAAGCCATCTAATTAATCTGTATTATTTGCAGAATGTGTTCATTTTCCTAAGGTGTTCCCTGTACAGTCTTACAGGAAAGCTTTAAAATCCCAGCCCTGCAACAGCCACGCCGCTCGTTGTATTAAATAGCACTGATGACAGCAGGCTGGGCAGGCTCCCTGTAACTCGAGGGCTATTTTCTCTGCTTGTAATCAGAGATTTCCATAAGGAAAAAACTGAAACAAACAAAACCAAAACAAACTAAACCCAAACAAACAAAGCAAAACGCTAAATCAAAACAAACCACTTCAAAACCTTTTTGTTTAAACTGAAAAACTACTTGCACTTGTACTTACCGTCCCATACAACCTCCCCTTGCTGTTCATTGCGATGAAGAGAGCACTTTTCACACCGAGCAGACTTACAACACCTCTTTCTACAGTGGATATTTCAAAGAGACCTGAAAAACATGAAGTTTAATAGAAGTGTTATTACAGAATCTAGAGCTAATGGAAAGCAATTCGGATGTAATTTCTCTTTTTTTAAACCCTAACAAACTTGTCACATATTCTTTATGAGAATTATCTCCCTAATGCAGCAAAATAAATATACACAGAGAAGATCTTGGGTTTTCCTACATGTCACAGGATTTGAAAATAATTATTCTAGAATTGTAATCACATCCTATATAAGACTTTTGCTCTATCAAACTCTTTTGATCTGTCAAACTCTGGACCTTTTCAATAAGAAATTTCTTTTTTGTAATATGCTGTACTTACAAAAGGCTTTTTACTGAGCCTTAAAGAAGTGTGGCTTGCATTTTGAAGTCCCACATGATATCTTAGCTGCAAAAGATTTTAGCAACTGCCCTCTACAGGAAATTCAAATCCATATGACTAATGCTTTCCTTAATTCTTAGGGTAACACGACAGCACCCACAAGAATGAGCAAACCAGGACCAGCAAACCCCTTCCATGGGACACGCTGAGTGTCCCAAAAATACTGGTCACCTGGGATTCAAGAGTCATGCTTTGGCATTCCGGACTCAGCAAAAACCTCCCAGATTCAAAAGGCAAATGAGAAGGTGAGGAGCAAGAAAATGCAGCAAAGTGTCAGTTTTCGACCTGGTTTGTCTTTTCTCATCTGTGCAGCAAAGCAGGTAAAAATAAATTCTATCTAAATTTGTCTAAGCATTTTGTGCCACGTTTCAGCCCGAAGGGTTCTCATGTTTATTGATCCCAGAGACTTTTAAAAGGCAACAGATGTAGCACAGATTAATAATATCAAGTCATAACATTTGCACTCTACGAAGGGTAATTACTCGAGTTCACAACAATTAAGTGACATCTATTCTATTTCATTTCTGGATGCAACTCACTGTATTGGTTTTCATTGTGAACTCCGCTTATCCTTCCGTCTGGGAGGATTTGAAGGTGAAACCCGATGCCCACGTTGCAGTAAAGCCTCCGCTGCCTCTTGATTCCTAGCAAATAGTCACTCTCCCAGTTCACATCTGCCTTCTCCCCTGACATCCCAGCCATGGACCTGGACAGCAGAGACTGCCATCCTCTCTCCAGCAATGTGCCATTAGTTCTGCTTACAACTGGGTGTGTGGCAGCAATCCCGGCTAGCAAACCCAGGAGAAGGAACGCAGGCAACGTCCGGTGAGCGCTGGCGTCGCAGGACATAGTGATGAGAAGTCTTTGTGCCGTGGCCATCCGGTTCACCTCCTGGGCACGTGGTCAGAATTAATGGCCCTAAAAATACCGCCCTTCTTGTTTTTCTCCCTTCAGCATGGTGGCAGAGGCTTATTTTTGGAAAGCAAATAGAGCTTGCTGACCTGAAACTAAAGCCCAATAGCAGTTGGGTCGGGAGCAGAGACAGGCCAGCAGGACTCCAACTGGTGGGGACCATGGTTTGTAGATCCTGCTTCCCACTGGGCAGCCTCTGTTATATTTGATTGAGCCATCTTTATAGTGCAGGGGCTGTCCCTGCCCACGTCACAACTCTGACATCAACAGCCTGCCCAAGGTGAGGCTGCCAGGGCTGTAACACAAACCTGCCGTCCTCCCTGCCTACTGAGGTTGGAGTGCTGTCACCCAAGACTGGAGGCAGGAGTGGGATTTCATTGGCTGTGGGAAGCAAAGGAGTCAAATTGGTTGGGGAATCAGAGGCCTCACAGGCAGCTTCCTTATTTAGAGAAGAAGGTGTAAAAACAGTTCTGGACCTCATCAGCGAGCAATGAGAGGTTTGCAGCCACTTCCTTGGTGGCACGATCGGCGGGTGCTTGTCGGGGCACCTCGATACTCAGGCACAATTGGCTTGAGGTGGCCACAGCTCTTTTTGTGCACATCCTGCAAAGCCAAGGCACCTCTTACTGAGTGACCCACGCACTAAGCTCTGTCTGTACCTCCGGGGAGTGCTCCTGGCTGGCTAAAGGAGAGGTAAGCCATGCTGCAGGGACAGAAGGCCCAGCTCCTGCTGGTTTTATCCCAGTGGGAATTCTGCTGAGCAGGGCACACAGGCTGGAGCACTGATCTTGCAATGACATGTAGCTGCAGACATTAGGCCTTACTGTTTTTCACTGAGGTGACTTCCAAATGATCACATTTTCTTGGGGTGGGTGTGTGCCTCCTGCAGGGGGGCAATTGTGTTTGTAGGAGCAAGACAAGGACTTAGGTAATGTGTTAAAGATGAGAAAAAAGCGAGATGGCCACAGCTTCCCAGTGTTTCACTGTCTCCTTTCCTCAAGCCCAAATACTCAATATTTTTATAACTTATGACCACCTTAATTTGCCTCCCCTTAATTGTTTCCCCTCATTTTCCACTGATGCTGTTTCAGCTCCTTTGGAGCTGGACAGATTAGACTTTTATCTCAGTTTCACAGAACTTATCAAGACATAAATCAGATGAAAACAGCTGAGATTTATACAAATATTTTTGTCAATATGTCTGTCAGCTTCTCATAGCACAAGCCTTGCATCTTCTGTGTCATTTGAGAAGCCTGCTAATGAGGAGAGTACCTGGAAGCATAATTAAACTGAGCACACCCAGTGTGACGGTTTCATGTTAGCAGAGGTGTAATACGAGGCCTGGGACACTGCAGACTCCCCAGCACAAGCCCTGCGAGGTGAAGGGGAGCCCCTGGCACCCTGAGGCAGGTGAGCAGTCAGAGTCAGTGAGGTATGTGAATAGTGATTGCTCTCAGGAGACAGGCTCAGCTATAAAATAATTGGGAACCACAGGGCTAGGCCCTGGCTTGTGACAGGTGACATTTCAAGGTCTCTGTGCCTTGGCTGAAGCTGAACTTGGACTATCACAGAATCACAGAATAACCTGAGCTAGAATGGATCCACTAGGATCATGCAAGTCCAACCCCTGGCTCTGCACAGGACACCCCAACAATCCCACCCTGTGCCTGAGAGCCTTGTCCAAGCACTTCCTGAACTCTGGCAGGCTTGGGGTGGTGGCCAAAGGAAGGATATCTTTTGCTGACAAAGAAAATCCTCAGATCCTATTCTCTCCTGCTTTCTATTTCATCTGATGATTTTTCATCTATACAAAGCATATATATAATTTTTAGGAAGGAATAATACTAGTATTTTACACCCTCTTATCATAGCTGCAGTCTTCATGAGAGGCCAGCATCAGTGGGAAACAAAGTCCAGGGTCCCTGTCACAAGCATGGAGCAATGATTTCCCAGTTTTTCTTAAGCTGAAGTCTGAAACCTGCCCATTCCAAATGTATGTGACTCCTGGCAACACTGTCTGATCTCAGAGCCAGCACTGTCTGTAAAAACATGCATTGTAATACTTTCTTTCCTGTTTATTTTTCCCCCTAGAGAACTTTTAAGTTTAATGGGTGCAGAGCTGGATTTCCATCCTCAGCTTTAATCACCCTTGCATCTTTATGTCTCATTCATCAGTTTTCTCAGAGCAAAGACAAGCTATGGACTAAATGAGCTTCTCTAACTTTTGCTGGCACATCTGCCACTGCAGATTCCTCACAAGCTGTCCTGATGGCACATGTTAAAGGAACACTTTGTGGGATGCACCGTGTCTCATCCCTTGATCCTAGAAGAAAAACCAAATGGTCAGACACAAAACAAACAAAAAAGATAATTTCAGACAAGTCTATGGGATGCATTGCTTTGTCTTTTAGTCAGCCCAGTTGGAAAGTGACTGCTGAGAGCCGTGGTGACCCAGGGGACTGCATTGCTCCAGCAGTTTCCTGCTGAGCAAGTCGATCTGACAGCATTCTGTATGGAAAGGGTGCACCGATTACTTGCTTGCAAAAAATCAGGACTTTTCCTGCCTGATCTGTAAACCAAACCAAATAGCTAAAACCTGTGATTTCACTGGGACACCTGGTCCTTGTAAGACCAGGAGTCCTGGCGTCTGGCCCCAGACCAAGTGTGTGCAGCTGGGAGATGAAGTGCATTCTGCAGTCTTGTACTGCTCAGCAATTCTGCATCAGAGCTGAAACGAGTCTTGAACCATTCTCCAGCTGAATCTGTGGCCAGCAGGTTGCTGAGGTTTGTGTATGAACTGCCATGTAAATTCTGGAGCTTCTGTTTCTATTAGACAAGCCTTGTTTGCTCTAAAAGGTGTCTCATTCTGCTTAAACTTGTCCTATTAGCCCATGAACTGACTGTTTCCAGAAAACACACTGTAACCTTCTGATTTTCAGGTAGCATTTTGTCCTTCATGTGCCCAGTGAAATTTGGAAGGGAGGCACCAATAGCATTTGCAGAGAAATAAACCCTGTGAACTCCAAAATGGTAAAAATTTACTTCAGCAATCAAACTCTGCTTACTCAAACTCTTAAGACCTGGGATGACAGTGCTCACTGCCTAACTAAAGCAACAAGTTTTCACTGTCAGTATTTCAGCACAATATTAAAATAACCCCTCTTTGGAGCACAGCAGTTCAGATCCACTTTCAGATAGTCTAAGAAAAGTCCTGCAGCTGAGCAGTAACATGATATGGATGCAGAGCACGTCTTTCAAAAAATGTGTGATGACTTAGGGTCCTAAGTTCCATTTTCAAATCTGTTAAAAGTCTCTCCCTATTTTAAGGCCTGGAAAGAGCAATCCCTCATTCAAACACAGAAGGACGGACTAAAATTGTTCACCTTGCCTGCGAAGACCCAGGCTGGTGGTGGACAGTGGAGAAGGGAGATTTCCAGGTGATAAATCTGCCTGTTGTGGCAGGGCAGGTGTTGCAGACTCTGGATAAGTTGCATAAATATCTGTAAGCCCAAGTATGACCACAGAGCCCCATCTGATCATCTTCAGGTTAATAGGGTTTGCTGGCCAGTGTGGAGAGATTTGTAACATAGATACCAGGACTGTTACAAATGAAATATAAATCACAGTCTGAAAGCAGCAGAAAAAAATAATAGAGCAAGGGTTGCAGGGCTGTATTGACACCCAAGGACCCCACCAATAGCTGTAGAACTGGTACCACTGAGGAGGGTGTCGTTGGCATCAAGGCTAATTTGGATAGGGCCACAGAATAGATGATTAACCAGCAGAAGACCTGAGCTCTGGTAGCAGGAGGATGACAAAAAGGGTTGTAGCACACTGTTATTTGTTATTTCTCTTCCCATTGTCCAACAGAGAGGCAGATTGTTGTCACACTGATCCCCAAAATGAATGAACAGGACAACAGACAGCAGCCTTGCCCAAGAGCCTTGGCAGCTGATGAGCTCTTGGAGGCCGAAGCAAGCAAACTTCTGACCCAAAACCCCTCATTGCAGCTGCTAACCCCTAAAGCATGCACAAGACCTGCTCAAACACGGTTTGTCATCACCAGTCATGAGGAAGCCAAGACATTAACAAGGAACCTCCATTTTGTCACACCCACAGAGGTCCTGGCTAGGCCACTCAGACACACAGGAGAGTACGTAAATTTAACAACTTAGAGTCATCTCAAATAATTATCTTCCCAGTTCTCTACAGGGAGATCTCTCACTGAGATTTCACATGCCAATCTCTTACAGGCAAGCACAAATCACAGAACAGCTTCTGGCTATTTTCTTTTTGGAGGGAAGTGGGAAAAAGGATCTACTCCCACAGGAAACTTTGGAGGATTTAGGACTAGGTGGATGCTAGCTTGCTTGGAAAAAGATCTTGGTTTACTGCTTATTCATGCTGCACTCACTCTCTGCAGAGGGTACGTCAAGCACAGAGACAGTCAAATATGCCCATCTTCGTCTCCTGAGCTGGCCAGGTCTCCCTCTCCATGTCCCACAGAAATGGGAATGACTGTCAGAAAACAGAGTGGTGACTTCACAGCGAACCTGTGGCTTCCCACCTGGTCCCGTGCCCACCAGCCCACACTGCTTCTCTCATCACCTCCTCAGCTGTTCCCACTCCACAAGGACAGGCAGTCCAAGGGTAAAAGGCCAAGCTGAAGAAAACAGAAGTGACAGTCACCACCCCCATAAGGATCTGCTTGGTGCTATTTATTAGAAGAGATGAATGACAAGGGACGTGTTTAATTTGGTTTAAGTTTGTTTCATGCACAGTTTTCTCATTACAGCAGGAACAGGGACACTGCAGGAACAGGGATGCTAAATGCCACATTTAAGTAACATTTTGAATAGGAAAGCAAAAACCCCTTGTTTTTATTGTTGTTGGTGACAAGATTCTGTCCGATGGCCCAGCTGACCTCTGTGTGATTCCTGACCATAGAACTATTACTTGATTAGATTAAATGGTGTAATCCACTATAGAAGGTTAAAGGCAATTTCTGTCATTTGCCAGGTAATTGTGTCTTCCTTGTGTTGTGCACCATTAGCTCAGTTGAGGACATTTTTTGCATGTCATTTCTTCACCCATTCTTCTGGATCCTCCCTCATACTTCAAAGGAGAATTCTGAAACGTTTTGTGCAGTCATCTGAACTTTTCCCTGGGTTTTTCCAGTGTTTTTTTTCCTGCATGGCAGGCAACACCTGAAGGTCTAAAGCTTGTAATTCATCTTTGACAGCAGTTGTGATTTGTTGTTTAATTTCCATAGAAAGGATCCTGTTTTTGACATCTCCTCCTTTCCTCTTCTGCCACCCTCTTCCCATTCCCACTTCACTCTGTTCATTCTACGAGACCTGCACAGCTCCTCCAGAGAGCTGTCAGGGTTGCACTCTGCTGGCATCTTCTGTGCTTGAAGAAGGGATGCATTTATGACACAGTGTTCTGAATTCTCCACAGAAGGAGGACAGAATTACTTCCCTGATGATATCCAGGACCTTGTTCAAAAGGCATCTTTCCAAGATAAACAGAAGCTTTTTTCCCTTCGGTCAAAAATGCTTCAAACAGCTGAGCAGTCCCTTGATCCTTCAGAAGCTGCTGAGTGATGGGAAATAATCCCTTCCCTCACCCCTTGAGCTTCTGGCCACCTTTGGGCTAATGTAGCCCAGTCTGTGGCTGTCGTGCCTCACCACAACTACGAATTTGGGTTCAGCTCTCTGCACCATGCTCCCCAGCCTCTTCTCAAAGCAAAGCTGCTCCCCAGTCAATCAGTGCCCAGGCTGGACTATTGCCAGGAATAATGTATTCCCAGGGTCAAGGCTCTGCATTTCTTAATGCCAGGCAGCACAAGAGACCTGTCAACCCATTATTTCAGCTTTTCAGGGTCCAGCTGGATGCCAGCCCTACCTTCATTGTATCAGCTTTTCATACAATTTATTGTTGCCAAGTGCAGACTTGTGGAGTCCGGGAAAATAAACTAATCTGGGGGTAGTGATGGATGCTTCCTCAAATGCCAGCCACTTTCATGCAGCATGTTGTTTCCACCTCTCCAAATTACTGTTCATTGTGATTTTGTTCTATGTGGTCATCGCACATAGTAAAATACAATAGTAACATACAATATTAAAAAAATGGATTGGGTTTCTGCCAGCAAAGACCTCATTCTTTAGCCTCATCTTTTAAACACTCACGTTTTTATCTGTGTATGATTTAAATGTTTTCCTCATAATCCATGACTATACAATATACTTAAATGGACCTGAATCTTCTCCCCAAGGCACAGCCCAAAGACATTGTGAGATGAGTAAATCTGGTTTTAATCTGGTTGATTACAATGGTCATTGCATAACATTTTTAAAGCCTGCAAGTCCTATTTTCATAAAAGAGCCCATTTCTCTGGGTCAAAATATCCTCTGCTTTCAGTGCATTGAGGAGACCTCAATAGTGGGGCCATTTTTCCCACTGGAGTCTGGGATCTGTTGAAGAGCTGGCTGTGAGTAACTAGAACATCAGTACCCTCTCTACAAAAATCGTGCAGGTTTGTGAGTTTCTGTGGTTCAAGGCTGTCTCCTTCCTTGCCTTGAAGTGATAATTTCCAGTAGTCACTCTGAACAGTAGCAAATCTGAGCCCAAAGCAAACGTTTTGTATTTAAGGTTGCAGCCACCTTGTTATTTCTTCGTCAGGAACCACAGTATAAGGTATTTGTTGTGATGGTTTTTAACATATGGAAGATCAAGATCAGATTCCTAAAATATTCTGAAAACCAGTTATAGCTTTAACAGTGACCGTGGTTAAATATAAAGCCTAAGTAATTTGTTCTATTAAAAAGCCCAAGTCTTATTTTTATCAAGTGATGTTATGAGGGCATGTTCTAAATCAGCCAAAAGCTCTTGTAGCTACAAGAGCTTCACTTCTGCAATTTTTAACAGCCCAGTTAAGTTGGTGCACCTCCTTGTGCATGCTGTTAGTACAAAATTCCTCCTCTGACACCGACCAGATCAGGCAGACTCCAGAAAATTAAACATTTGAAGAAGACAGGTGAAGAAAATGCAAGGGCTGAATAACAAGGTTGAGTTTATTTTCCCCCTGCAAAGATGAGTCTCATTTGGACACGGTCAGGTTGTGATGGGTGCACAGGACTAGGAAATAAACCCCATACATTTCATGCAGTCATGCAACACTTCTCCTGACATCCCTCTCCACACTGTCCTGCACTTCTCCCTGTGCACGGGCCCAGTTTAGGATTACGCTGCTGCTGCTGCTGCTGCTGTGCAGCTATTCCAAGCATCCTTTCAGCAGAATGCGTATTCCACGCAGGATTAGAGAATGGTTTGTCTGATGCCCACTGGACAGGCGGTGTGGAGCAGGGTCAAGGCAAGCATGCAGCAGAGCTCTGAAATTTCCTTTTTGATCAAGCAAGGAGTGAGCATATGTTGGCAGATGGAATGTGTGCTCAACTTACTTTGGTGGAGTTTCAGCACTGACCTTTTGCTGCATTCCTCCAGCAGCAGTAAAATGGTTCTGCTTAAGTAAACTGACATAGACCACGTGCAAACCCAGCTGTCTTCTCCAGCCCACCATTTCTCCTACTGTTACAAGAAGCCTGGAGGCATGGGAATGTTGTAATTTAATGTGTCATAACCTCTCATGAAAACAACGTTGTGAAAATTAATTGTGCTGATGACACAATAATCTCCACCTCGAGGAGCCAGTTTAAGAGCTGGCCACAGGAGTGCTCGTTAATATGTCCTGAGTTGCTGTACTTTATATTAAAGTCTTCCTGACACAAACAGGAAATTAAAGGCTCTTACACCATCCCCAGCTTGGCCCATCCTTCCCTCTCTTTGACTGCTTTATGTTTTCCATCCTTTATTTCTCTAAGTGTCTGGCAGGTCTGGCTGTGTATGACTATAAAAATTAAGATGGATTAGGCAGAAGTAGGTGATCCAGCAGGCCAGTTATTAGTGGGCAGAATGCTTCTCTAAAGAGCTATTCGTGACAGCATCATGAGTAAAAAGAAAATACAAAAAACCGTGGCTCCAGTATGTATTGTATAGAGCCTGCCCTTCCAAAGGCTTGATGCCTTTTTCATGGAATCATAGAGTCATTTGGGCTGGAAGTGACCTTTAAAGGCCATGTAGCCCAACCCCCCTGCAATGAGCAGGGACATCTTCAACAGATCAGGTTGCTCAGAGCCCTGCTCAGCCTGACCTTGAATGTTTCCAGGCATGGGGCATCCTCCACCTCTCTGGGCAACCTGTGCCAGTGTTTCACCACCCTCACAGCAAAGAATTTCTTCCTTCTACCTAATGTCAATCGACTCTCTTTTAATTTAAACCCACTGCCCCTTGTCCTGTCTCAATAGGCCCTGCTAAGAAATCTGTCCTCGTCTTTCTTATAGAGCCCATTTGAGTACTGAAAGGTCCCCCAAAGCCTTCTCTTCTCCAGGCTGAACAATCCCAATTCCCTCAGCCTTTCCTCACAGCAGAGCTGCTCCATGCCTCTGATCGTCTTGGTGTCCCTGCTCTGGACTGGCTCCAGCAACTCCCTGTCCTTGCTGTGCTGGGACCCTGGGGCTGGGCCAGTTCTCAAGCTTGTCCAGGTCCCTCTGGATGGCATCCTGTCCTTCAGGTGTGTCACTGCACCCTCAGCTTGGTGTCACCTGCAAACCTGCTGAGTGTGCAACCGATCCCCCTGTCCATGTCATTGACGAAGACATCAACAATGACACGGTCCCATTACAGACCCCTGGGGGACACCACTTCTCAGCCATCAGGATGTGCTGACTCACCTGCTGGGTCTCACACCCAGGCAAGGAGGCAGATTGTCCTCATCCATAAATACCTACCTGCTGTAAAATAATTACGGGGAGAAGAAAAACTAGAAAATGTTGTTGTCCTCTTGCAGCAAAAGATTTCCTGCTGTAAGCAAAAGTAAGATATAAATGTGGTGCGTGCCATTTTGCTTGTAGCAACATCAGTTTGCATGACTTGCCCGTAATTTATGGACTGCTTGAAAGAAAGAACCACTTCCAATGGGCAGGGAGAAGTGCCCAAAATGGCTAAAAACACATCCAAGATAACAACTGGTGGTCAGGCAGCGGTTTCCAAACAACTACTCAACAGAAGCACTCACATCCTCTTGTGTAGCTGGTCAAGCTTGGGGCCAAGCTCCCACCAATGATCCGCTGCAATTTTCATCTTTGGTTGGTGAGCGGGGAGAGAGATTCATTTCTCAAAAAGGGAGGCTTGGCTGGCCTGTGCTGGTAGGATTTCCGCTGTGGGAATAGGCATGGAGCACTCTGATAACTTGGGTGCTGCACACACGAGGAGTGGCGGAAGGAAGCAGCCCCTGTTTGTGGGGTCAGGCTATTTCTGCTGGGATTTAAAACTGCTCTTTGGAACAGAGTTGAAACAGTCACTATAAATGACTTGCATGAGAGAGTACGGAGCATTTCGGAGGATTATAATTTATGCCAGGCAGGAGCTGTTATGGTTCAGTTTAAGGAGCTTAAAATAAGACTTTTGGGAGACAACCAAACCAGCTTCAACTCTGCTAACTCCCCAGTTCAAGATACTCCTAAATTGATATGTACAGGGTCTGCTCCTGCCTGGGGGCCAAGGGCCTTGAACTCCTGTTGAAACCACTGGATCTCAAAGATGCTGTGATGATATTTGGCACTGTTCAGAGTGAGCCAATGCCCATTAGGAAAGAGCTGATAGTGCCTTGGAGCATATGATTCTCTTTACCCCTCATCTCAACCTGAATTAATTTAACTGAAGGATTTCTTCCCCCAAAGCTTTGTCTTTCATGGAAAGTATCTCTTGAAGGAATGTAGAGTTTTTCTCCGTGGGATCCTCCTTTCTGCAGATTTAAAATCAATCAACTTATTAAGCCAACAGGAGATGAAGCACATCTGTCTGGACCCAGATGGTCATCCATGTGCTTCCCAAAGATGGAACAGAGGGAGGGAGAAATCAATCCATTTCAGCTGATCAAACAGAAAGGCAGACGTGAAGCCCTGTGCTGCCATCTCCCAGGCAGCTTAAGAGTACTTTATAACATAAAGGCATAGCTGTATCCTCCTGTTATCTTGGAAATCACACAGTGGGTATCAGTCAATTCTCAGAGAAATGTTTGTACACGATAAGACTGATTTCTAAGTTTTTAGAAATACTGCTTTTCTAAATTTTCCCTATTTTCCTTTGTTAGTTTTATCCCTGTTAGTTAAGTTGAAACTCTTACTGGAACATGCAATCCAAACCCGCCTCTTTGCATCCTTTAAATATTCACAGATGGTTTTCATATTCCCCTTCAGTTGCCATTTAGCCAGTGCTGCTCTGTGTGGATCTCTTCAAACTTAGCACCCTTGGAAGGGCACACAAGGCCAAATTCTGCTCTCAGTTACATCTCTGTAACTTTGGAGCAAACTTGGTAGACAATGAATTAACGTAAGCAATGCACAGAGCAGAAGGTGAATGCCAAAATAAGAACCAGGAAGACAATCAAAACTAACATCACATCCTGCGGGCCACAGACTGCACAAGGTTGGTGCCTTTTCTATCATGGTCTTTTTTGCTGCATTTCCAGTGACTGGAGTAAAGATTAAGAAGAAGCTGTGAACTGCAACAGCCATCAGGAACATGCCAGTACCTACCATGGCTCCTCAGAGAAGGGAGATACAGCACATCATTGTGTGCTGGTCCATGCAGAGTGCTTGCATGATTTAACACTGCCAGATTTTGAGGGGTTTTTCTATGTTACACAGAATATTTGATGCTAGATACTCCATATTTCTATGTCAGTGTTATGAACATGACACAATAACCTTCAGTGACTTTTTTTTTCTATGGATATTGATAATTACTGCAGCAGAGAACATTTCTTTACCTTTTCTCAGCCCTGCACAGAGCTGGTTGAAAATACTGCTCTATGTCTGTTCTGAAAGCAGAGAAACTGGCCAGTGAGACCAGAACTAAGCACCACATACTGAAGTGCACAGTCCATATCCCAATTAAAAAAATATGTCACGTGGAAAGTGCATCCCCAGAGGAAGTTTTGCTTGCTCAAGCTGTCTCATCTTCTCCAAGCTGCACTCGGCAGAGCTTGCAACACTGACTTCACATCCTAAGTTGACTCATTTCCATGGCTTTTCTCTTTTGGAGCCTTTATTATAAAGGGTGAATGTTGTTTTTCTCCTTTTGCAGGTTATTCTGACAGAAGTGTGAATGGAAATAAAGAACTATGAACCACCATTCTTTACCCAGAATCTGGCCTAACCTTCAAAAGAACTTGCTTCTAAATGCTGGTGTAAGATTACACCTTAGTGTTTAAATGCTATTATATCATAAAGTCAAGCCCTTCAACTTATACAACCAGAAATAAAGCTGTTTGTCTTTATACATAATAATAACAATATATTCTTCTAATTCTGTGGTCCCACAGGACAACAGTCCTGTGGTTGCTACTGACTTCTACCACATCCAGTATATAGTATGAAGTAATAAATTTATTTTTGTGCAGCACTGATGGTCTGTCCTGAGAGCTCCATGAGGCAAAGATACAAGAAGAGGACAGGCATCTCTTTACACAGCTGACCTGGTGTGAATACCAGGGAATAGCTCTGTATTTTTGGGTATAGCACTGGCAAAAAATAACAGTAAATGAGGCATGAAAGACTAATGCTCAAAATACTACACAAGCATAAATTAAACTTTCCTCTAATGAGGGGGAAATGAGGCACAGATGCAATAAACTGATCAATTTTTAAGCTCACAGAAATACCAGAACTGGATTAGAATGTGCAATCCCAATCCTGACAGATGGAACTGGATGTTCTTTAAGGCTCCCTCCAACCCAAACCATTCCATGATCATTTCCTCGCTTACATTATACCCCCTCTCCATAATCACCTTCCGTGGCTTCACTCACCTCTCATACAACAGGAAAAGTTATAACTCTTTCATCATTAAGATTTCTGCAACAGAGTGAACTGTCGCAGAAGAAAGGACCTCAGGTACGACTCCCACCTGTTTGGGCAGTGCCACCTCTTAACAGTGACATTTCTGGCACTGCAGCAGGGTAGAGGCACCTGGCCAGGACAAGGTCTGTACATGTGTTTAACTGCCTGCATTCTTCTCCTCCTGTTTGTCACCAGTTCCCACAGAAGCAGACACAGCTCGTAGAGCTGGTGACAGGAGGCGAAGGGCACCAAGTTTTATCCTTGACAAATCTGGACTCCTGGCATTTTTTTTCGTTGCAATAACCTCAGTTCAGACTCTGTAAAGGGCACCTGCAGGTTACAGTGGTCACCATGAGCAAGTTAAAAAAGCTAAACAATGGCATTTGCTCCTCACCTCTCCCAGGGGCAAGAATTTTTTACGCAATTCAAGCCACGCGTATAATTTTACACGACATTTTCAAGGCATTGAATGCTGTCACCCTTCCAAGGAATCTGCACTGCATATACGAATAGAAAACCTCATGCCCATTAAGTCATTTTCCTCTTAATCTTGAATAGCTTTTCGTGACAGAAACAGAATTGCTAAGGTGGCTTTACACCATAAACTGAAGCCTGTATTCTACAGCTGCCGGGCACAGACCAAACAGAAAGTACAGCTTAGGTCAGCCCATCTCTATATTCTGTTTTTCTCCAAAGACAGCTAAAAATCTGCTGTTAGCACCACTTCCTTGAGAACAGATATGAAAAATGGGAATATTAAATGCTCTGTCACGGATCCTCCAGACAAAGATTCCCTTTGGCAGGCTTATTCAGCATTTACAAGGGAAGGAAAATTAATAGTTTTCCCATATCCACTTCCACTTTGACTTTCCAAAACCTCATCACTAGAGCTTCTTTGTTCTTTCCAGTATCAAAGACCAACTGGTTCTTCTGATGACAAGTTCAGATGCAATCTGCTCAGGACTGAAAACAAACATTCCAAAAATGAAAGGCAGAAAGCTGAGTTATTTTCCTAGAAATTAGTGGCAGTTTCACACAAGTGCTACTAAATTAAATGGGGTCTTCATGTTTTGGCAAAAATACCAGGCATAATTTTTATTACCAAGGAGTCTAGAAGTATAAGCAAGATATTTGCTCAAGAATTGTTGGTGTTCCTTGTTCGTAGATTTACTGACTGAAGGAAAATATAAAACTAATGTAAGTAGGTAACACAGACCTTTTTCACACACAGATAAACCTTACAACTTCTAAAAAGGAATAGTTCTGCCACCACATCTTTCCCAGACAGAATAGTGTTAGAGCACTTGCTTTTCTGGGACCAGAGTTTGATTTCCGTTTAAGGCCAGCAATGTAAAATGAGCTGTAACAGGATTAATCCAGCTCCTTCTAGAGGAATTTACATCCTTCTTTTCTAGAACACCAAATTAGGTCACATTACTTGCATGATTCTTCTTTAGAAGCTGCTGGCAGAGGAAAAGAAAGTATTTGACAGTTCAGCAAGAGATGTTTGCTGGGTCACTTACGTGGCTTCTTGCACCATGCAAGACTTGATAAAAATACTAAAGCTGAGTCTGTTAATTACACAGGGACTTTATAATCATCATGAAATGGTGAATATTCCTTTGGTTCTCTGTGAGAATTTTAAATTACGCAGCTTCTCCAAAACAGAGCTTTTCAATCTTCGCATTTATTAAGCTAAATAACATTTAAAAAATCACAATGAAGATAGAAAATAATTTGGGTTTTAATTGGCTTCCAGGTTCTCCAGTTTCCAAGTGCAGAATTTCAGCAGTACATAGGACGAGGTTTCTGATTCAAAGCCAGCTCTGCCAGGATCCTCATGATTCCCACACAGCAGAACTGTGGATTTGGAAATCCCACCACCTGGAACCCTCAACCCCACAGCTGCTTTGCTGTGGGCCCAGTGGTTCTGGCAATCCCAAGAATCCTAGTTCCAGACAGGACTTTCCCTGTGGCCATGGAAGGGCTGCTTCCAGCTCCCGAGTCCACAGCCAAGTGCCAAGATTGTCCATGATGGGGGAAAAGCAGTTCCCACTGTCCCACTTATCCCCCATCACTGGGATGCAGGGGTGGTTTGTTTGTTTTTTTTTTTTTTTTGACTGGATTCGAGTTTGTCCCAAGAAATTTCATAGCTGCATCTTGAGCTGTTTCCCCGGAGTTTCTTTGTTGTCATAAAATGTTAATAAGCAGCAAATTTTATCTGTACAACAGGGTCCAGAACACTTAAGAGTTCCTATAAAGTTGTTTATACGATAAACTTGTCAATGTGAAGTCTGGAAATGAAGCAAAAAGTGAACATAGTAAAAAAAAAAAAAAGGAATAAATAATACTTCAAAAAATTCTAATTATTGTCACAAGTGTGTATTTGATTGTAATTTGGTTTTTGTTTTAAACACTTCCACGATCTACAAAATGCAAGAGGGTAAATGTTTGATTCTAGTCTTTCATTTTGTAGCAGTAAAATGAGGCAGTAATACATTTTATTCCATGGTCACTGTGACAAATTCCATTGGTTATTCTAAGAAGACACCTGATGAGCTCTGTATTATTTTAAAAGTCACTGAGAAAATTCAGAAAATGTTTGTAGAAGCCAGAGGATCCTGTTCCTACCATAAAGTCCTATTCTTACTACCTATGTATGAGAATTACCTATATATTTCTGTGGATTTCAGCCAAGTTACATTGAATGTCTTTCAGATAAAGGTGAGGAATTCAACATCAGTCCTGTGCTGAAACAAAGCAAGAGGCAAAAATCAGCTGCTACCACCCAAGTACAGACAGCATTTACCTTTTATTACAACAACACGATTCTTGAAATTGCAACAAATGCCACTTTGGGGTCACCAATCCACAGGAAAGAGACATCCTAGTCCAGCATCTCCTTAATCTCATCCTCTGCCAACAGGATACAGGTTAGTGCTCCACAGAAATCAGTGCTTGGAGGTCAGAGTCAGTGTGGAGGATACTCTGAAGATCTGTGGCAGCATGTTACTCAGCTGGTAAAACATTTCCTCAGAAATTGTCTGGAAAAAAACCCAACACACAGGTAAGGTTTGGCTTTTTGCTGCAGTTTGGAAGAATTAAGTCTCTCTCAACTTTGTTTCTTAGTATTTAGGAGAACTGCTGCTGTTCAAAAGACAACAAAAATAATTTTCAAACTGTGTGTTATTATTCTACTGAATCCAGTTAAAAGGAAAAGATTGACCTAAAAAATACTGGCTCTGTATTTATGTGACATATCCACATATCCGTTTCCAGTAGATTTCTTGTTCCAGGGATTGATTATTTCTGCCAAACATAAGCAGGACAATGCTGCTTGCTGTCTACAGGACTCCTGCTCTCTGCATTCCAGGATTAGATTCAACTTGGAACTCACTTGTGGCTTCCTCCTTGCTCAGCAGCTTTCTACTTTGTCAAGAAATAAATGATACTCCTTTCCTAACATAACTCTGCTTTTACTGCTTTTTAGAACAAACCTAGTGCTGGCCACCTTTGGAAAACTTCCTGTTTCTGAAGATCAACTAGAACTCCAAATTAAATAATTTCAGAATCTAAATTAGAACTAACTTCAAATACCTGGAGTGATTAATGTTTTCGTGGAAGCATGACTGAACTTTCTGCATTGCAGCTTTCCATGTTGTTAGACAATGACTAATAAACACCTCAAGTTATGTAATGCAAGGTTAGCCCATCTCTTCTGAGTAATTAACAGCAAAAAAGTCTCTTTTTCAAAGGTGATGCATTCACCATTTGTAAAGGTGAACTTCCCAGTTTGAAAGTTTAGCATCCTCTCAGAAAATACTACTGGGTATTAAAAAATACAAACCCTCCCTTACTCCTCTTTCATAGGCAAGGAAACAAAACCAGATTGATTAATTTAAACTCACTCAAAAGAGGCAGGGAATAGCAAAAAAATCAAAACTAGATCTGCTGACATGTGACTTTTTACCAGCAGTCTCCTAGGTTGGTTTGGTTTCACCTACCTGTGGTACCAGGAATTGTACAGTCCGAGAAATTCCTCCATCCCACGAGGCCATTTCCATCATGAAACCTAAAAAAGCAGCATTGACACTGTCTGGATTACCTGTGCAATACTCCCCAGCACTTACAGCACAAGCAGGCAGTGAGGGAGTTTTCACACACAAGTAGGGTTTGAACTGCCTTAATTAGGGATGTCCTCCACTGCCTTTAAATCAGAGTTGGGCAATCTGAATGAAACGCAGAAAATCTAATGAGGAGTTCTGCAGAATATCAACACTGAGGACAGAATAATGAGTCCTACTGTGCACCACAGTGATACCCAGCAGAAGTCAGGGTTTCTCCAAACAGTGTGTCAGGAGTTCTTTCCATGGCTTCCTTTCACTGAGAAACAGGGGTGACCTCACTGTGGCTTCCCAGTGCCTGAAGGGAGCCCACAGGAAAGATGGAGAGAGACTCTTGACAAGGGCCTGGAGTGACAGGACAAGAGGGAATGGCTTCACACTGACAGAGAGCAGGTTTAGACTGGATATTGGGAAGAAATTGTTCCCTGTGAGGGTGCTGAAGCCCTGGCACAGGCTGGATGGGGCTCTGAGCAAGCTGGGATAGTGGAAGGTGTCCCTGCCCATGGCAGTGGGGTTGGAATCTTTAAGGTGCCTTCCAACCCAAACAATTCTATGATTCTACGATGATTCTATAGGGAAAAAGCTCAGCACTCATTTATTGCTCAAGTAATGAACTACCAAAGGCCACAGGAATCCTCTCGTGGCAAATAATGACACTCAGAAAAATACTTGTTTAATAGAAGTGGATGACATAGATGACACATGCATTGTGAACTATTAAAAGTCAATTACAATAGGAAGAGGTTCCTCAAGCATGTGGGTGAAAGTGACTGGTTCAACTATTTAAGTGCAGCACACAAAAATGCAGAAAGTAATACCACCACATGGAAAGACAGAAAACCATGCTGAGTCATGAGGACTATTTTTTCCTAATAGCCAACCTAAACCTGCTGTCAGTGTGAAGCCATTCCCCCCTGTCCTGTCACTCCAGGCCCTTGTCAAGAGTCTCTCTCCATCTTTCCTGTGGGCTCCCTTCAGGCACTGCAAGGCCACAATGAGGTCACCCCAAAGCCTTCTCTTGTCCAGGCTGAACAATCCCAATTCCCTCAGCCTTTCCTCACAGCAGAGCTGCTCCATCCCTCTGCTCCCCTTGGTGTCCCTGCTCTGGGCTGGTTCCCCAGATCCCACTGGAGCCTCCATTCCCGTACCTTTGACGCACTTGAACACAAGCTCTGCCCTCTTCAGGCACCACGGAATGGTCATCTCCTAAAATGAAGAAATGAAAAGCCTCAATGCCCCATAGATCTAACCAGCAAGAGTAGCAGTGAAATTATTAAAAGCAATACATTTTTTACCCTACAACATCATTTTCAAGCAGCATTAGGGACCCAGTTTTCAGAACATTCTAGGGAGGTGTACATACCTTACAGGTGACCATAAAAGCACTGCCACTCCTTACTGCTAGGAGAGCAATTACTATCAGAACAGTAGTATACATTTTTAAGATGAGATGTTGAATAAAAATGCTGTTGAGCCCCCTGGAAACTGGGCTATTCAATTTCCTTGAGGAGCTCCAGAAAAAGTCTAATATTCAACTGGTAATTGTCAGGTTCATTCTTCAGCAAATCAAAGGCAAAGATCACATCTTAACAGCATCATGATGACTCCCATCTTCTTGATTTTGTTTAAGGTTTCTTGGCATACCCACAACCTTCAGTAAAACCTTCTCTCTGATACTGGAACTGGAAGAAGCCCTTCTTCCCTAACGATGCATTTATGGTAAGAGTGAGAACAAACAAAATTCATCTTCATCTGATGAAGGAGTTTCAGGTATCAACAGCCAGCAAATCCTTACCTAAAGTTAAATAGCAAAATGTGACATGAAAAGCACGGTGGTCTAAGATATGGCTACAAGCACTGGGCTAAATAATTTAAGTTTAAAGTTCATTAAACATTTTTTGGCTGTGTGCTACAAAGCCAATAACATCACGATGATGTAGTTTTATCAGAGACAGAATGACTCACTGCAAACACTTCTCTGAAAGAAGAAAACAGTATCTGTTTGTTTCTGCTGTACTCTTCAACATGAAGATGAGCACTTTCTACTCTGAATACAGGAATATAGATGTGGAAACCAATTTATCATTCTAGGTCCCTTTTCAAATTTAAGCTTCACATAATTTTCTATTCACTAAAGCCAGTCTCTATTTTTTCAATGCCAAACACACAGTGCAAGCTGTTCTTATCAAAGAACTTAATTTCAGGATTAAAGAAAGTTACTTGAGAGGCAAGGTGATCTAAGAATGCCCACTGATAACACAACTGATACTGAATGTGTGGCTTCATTAAACAACTACTGAAAGCCAAAGTTCCTCCTTAGGTGTGAGGATCTCCTGCCATCCCCCAAAAATACACTCTATGTTAAAAACAGGGTAAGTTTGAAATACCTTTTCATAAAGCTTTTAGTATGTATATCACTGCATCCCTGTGTGCTGCTTTTAGGGTATACACCACATTAATCAGACAGAACAGTGCTGGACAAGTTCGGGTTTGTCCCTTTTTTTTTTTTTATTGTGGTTGCTTTTTGGCTTTTTAAATTTTTAAGCATTCTGGAAGCAACACTTGGTGTTTATTATAACTCATCTGCCCATGTGTGCTTTCTGTCACAAGTAATGGGTTTATTGTTGGTTTTGATCACTGCTTTAGCTTAGTGAAAAACAAGTGACTAAGAAGAAAAGTTCTCTCTCGGGAGCACCTTGTGCAATCAGTGATGGAAACTGAGCCTTACAAGGACTCATCAACACAGCAGGATATGACACCATTCCTTGGACTATTTTAGAGGAACAGAGAGGGTAAATTTTGTGGCCACTCAGGGAAATAACAGAATGTTGCTCCATGCAAGCCACAAGAACTGAAAATGATGTAGTAGTGATTCAATTCTAATCCATCTTCACAAACGTGGTTCTCATGAATTCACCACGTTACCAGGAGTTTTCTCTGTTGTGCAAATGATGAAGGATCAGCTAAGCACCAATTCAAACTACAGAAAAGGGCATAAGAAAGCAAAACAGCAAACAGCCAACCTCCTAGAATGAGTTTTGGATAATAGCATTCAAGAAATTTAAAAAAAACCCCACCTGGAACTTTGGGTGTTTTTCACTAGCAGGGACACTTCACCCCTTTTCAGGATGCAATCATTTTGTCAAATTAAGATTTCTCCTACTCATTTAGGAAAAAAAAAGGGCGGGGAGGGGAGACCAGCTTCACTGATTAGAAAGATAAGCTGCAACCCTTTTGATTTTATCTTCATTTAATTTGTGACAGGCTCGCTACATGGGGCTGCTTAGGGCTTGGGCCTCATAATCAGGTAATGAAAACAGTAAAGTCCATATACATCATGTGGCAAAAAGATTTCAATCCAAATTTCAGTGGGTAATTTCAGTAAGAATTAGCAAGGTGTTTAACTCACAGTGCATCTGTGCAAATCCTAAACATTGGATGAGCAGATATAAATTTAAAGCCAGGTAACTCAGATGAGAAACATTTGAGGTCAGTAGAGCCATCAATAACCTCTCTAAGGACATAAGCTATGTTCATAAATGTTTGTTACACAGCTTACACTCCTTTCATTTATACTTTTTTAAAAAACATTTTTGTCTTAAATTATGGTTAATAGAGACAACTGGACTGAGATCATTGAAGAGTCACATTTTTGTCACTGTTGCTGTGTGGACAACAGCAATGGCTCCTGTGTTGAACCTACCAAGGGAGGGTGCCAGCTCTGGCATTTTTAGCAATGCCTTGCTGTTAGAGCCATTTCATTCCCCAGTTTAGAGCAGATTCCAGTGATCAGACAGCAACACCCCACTTGTCCTGAATTCAAACTTGCCTGCTTTTGCCTTTCTCAGGTATCAAATCCAGTTTCTTTCCTTCATTTAACTTAATGATCAGATCAGAGAGATCTGTTTTGGTTGTTCTTGCCATAAGAAAAACAAAGGAAAACAAAATTCCCGATTTTTTTTTCATAGAAATAATAATGAAATCGAATGGCTTCATTGAGATCAATACAGTCACACTGACAGAGGGTGTGTTTAGACTGGATATGAGGAAGAAATTGTCCCCTGTGAGGATAGTGAGGCCCTGGCACAGGTTGCCCAGAGAAGCTGTGGCTGCCCCATCCTTGGAAATATTCCACGAAAGGCTGGATGGGGCTTGGAGCAACCTGGGCTAGTGGAAGGTGTCCCTGCCCACGGCGGGGGGGGGGGGTTGGATGGGCTTTAAGGTCCTTTCCAACCCAAAGCAGTCTGTGATACTGTGATTACTTTTGTGAGGTTACAAACACCACTCTTCCATCTGCAGAAGGAGAAAACCTTTGGGAAAAGCACAGAGAACACTGCTAATGAATGCCTGTCCCAGGGCAGCATGGAAACATCTCTGCAGCTGGGCTCCTGGTTAACCACCTCACAAAAATGTTCTTCTGTAGGTGGTAAATGCAGAGTCAGAACTGCGGCTGCCAAAGGCACTGAGTTCAGGGGAACTTTCAGAAATCTGTCATTATTCACTTTTCCCTCAACAAGGAGTTACACATTTATGTGTTTCAAATCAGGTCAGCCAGCTGCCAAGCACTGTAATAAGCAACCTGTGAATGCAAGTCACACAAAGCAGTTGTGCCTAAGCACACACTTCTCATCCAGCTCACCTTCTGCTTACTCTGCAAAGACTTACAACTTAATACAAAAGGTAAATTGTTTTAGCAGGACCTTTTAAGAATCCAGCACTAGAGAAGAAGATAACTCTTCAGTTTCACACATCTCAAGGCATGTTGAACATTTGGTTATGTGTTTCACTTGTAGTTTAAAATACAGATATGCAAAGAGAAGCTAAAACTAACCGGATTTAAAGGAAACAAAAACCAGAGGAAGAATATAATCAGGTGGCAACCTGATTAAGAAAAAGGTCAATATATTTAATAAATTTCTGAAACACAAGCAACTGGGTCCCAGAAGTGACCCAGGCTGCTGTCCTGCATGTTGAATACTTGCATTTGTGCCCAAAAAAAGGTCCCAATACAAAAGATGAAAAATTTCAGAAATAATCTCATCTGCTCCTAAAAGTCTACTTTTATGTATGGAAATACATCCTTTAGAAGCTTCATTATTGGGTATTTTTACCTTTTTCATTGCTTGCTTTTCATGATAATAGACCCTGATTCTGCAAAAGAGGATCACTTCTACTCTGCGTTCCAGCCAAATTCTGTTATAAAACCAGTGACTGTTAAAGGTAATACACTGGTGAGCCTTTTACTTGCTGTGAGTCAGCCACTTTCCACGAAGGAAAGGCAATATTGAATTCACAAGCGAAAAATCAAAGACTGTAATTACTGATAGCCTTGCATGGATGACAGAATTATTTTCTTCTTTAGGTTTACAGACTTTCCAGCTCTTCAGGATATGAGGCATATGGCTGTACTCCCTGTCCATCCCTTCTGTCCCTGCCTTTCCACCCCCCTTTTCTTTTCTGCATGCAAGAGAAAGGAGGCTGCCAATAGTTTTAAATTGCTGTGCACTGAGAAATGTTACAGCTGATTGAGAGACAAGCTCTACATCAGAGTCCCACTACAGAAGAGAATTCAAAACTCAGCACAGTAAGTAATAACACAAGGAACATCAGCAATATGCCTCCTGCCCAGCCAGTATCTGGGGGGACTCAGAGAGGAAACAGGGACAGAAATTAGGCAGTGAAGGAGACAATTCAAAGTAAAGGTGAAATTTGGTTGCTGCTGTGTAGGGCTGAAGTGGTAGAGGATGGTGTTTAGACTTACTGAACTCTAAGCCAAGCTTTGCCAGTTCTGCTGCTCTCAAAACTTAGTTTTAATGTTTTACAGCTAATGACAATTAAAAGTGGGGATCTGGTATCACTACTGCATCAGCCGCTCTGAAGGTAGAGTTTCTAAGCAAGAGCTTCCAGTTGTGTAGTCCCATCTTTTATTAATACTTCTACAACTGCAGTGAGCTGGATCCAGGAAGTGAATTGTCTAAAAGGAGGGGTGGGAATAAAAACTTCGAGTGATTCGGCTGGCTGAGATGTTTTCAATTGGTCCAACTCCTTAATTTGGGTCACCATGTACATAAAAGTGGTGTGGCAGAAGCCTGTGAGTGAGAAAAACCATCCCATTTGTCCTAAATCACCATGAAACACACCCTTTGCAAAAATCCAAGGATATAAAACCAGCCCAAATGTTTCCATTTACTTACTTCTGACATTTCATGCACCAGCAGGAGGGGAATGCTGATGGTGGTGATGTCGTGTGTGCAGCAGACCTTGAGGATGTTCCTGAGCCCCATGATGGCCGGGTCCCGGGCGGTCACATTCACAGACCTGACATTGTCATCCACGCACAGGTGAAAGGCAACGTGGATTTCTGAGAGGTTGGAGTGCCGTGTGATGTAGAACTCTCCTGCACAATAAGGCAAACCAGGAAGGTGAGAAATCAGATAGTGATCTGTACTGAAATCCAATTGTTTGGCAATGTAAGAAAGATAAGAGACAAATACAAATATACAGCAGAGATGAGGACATAGACAAAAGATCAAATATCTTTTGGACTATCACTGTTTTACATCGATCCCACACTCCCTCCCCTGCTTTGATGGGTTCCACTGGCATCACGGCCACACGGTGTAATAAACCGTAACAGTGCCAGTACAGGATATGATCTCTATATAGCACAAAACAGAAAAACAAACCCAGAGGAGGTGCAATACTCAAAATACACAATGCAAGCACGGAATTGCAGACAGATGTGGGAGGCGGAAAGGCCAAAAAGGGATGGGTTCAAATAAAGGATGCACAGAGCCTGTGGAAAAAGATAGCGGGTTATGTAACAACTGAGATATGGCACTGGAACACAAAGGGATCAGTGACCATTAGAATTTAAAATAATTCAGAGTAGTGGGAAGGTGAGTTACAGAGTTGTTTGAAAAAAGTAACCAACACATCTTGTTGGGGGTATTTTTAGACTTGGTATTCATTTATCAAAGGTGAGGGGCAGTGAAATTCAGGTCTCTCCATCGCTCCTTTGCACTGGAGATTTAAAGTCTACAGTACAGTCAAAGGAAAAGCAGGTGTGCAATGCCCCCTGTTCCCACTGGCCACTGAAGTTAAGATCTTTTCTTTGAACTGGAACAGCTAGAGAACGGGTCTGTACTCCTTCTGGATAACTGCTAAGGAGGCAGGAATCCCCAACACTGACCGTCTACGAGCAGTAACAGACAGGTCACTGCTGCAAGACACACCTGGATTTATCTGGTCCAAGTTGATTTATAATCCACTGTCACTAACAATATTTAAGACAGTCAGGAAATCAATTTTAAGAAGCCCTCATTCAACCATGGGTTGTATGGACTTAATTCCTCCCCCAACTGCATATTCATCTTCAAATTCCACAGCAGCTTTCCTTACTAAACATCACAATATACACAGAAGATACTTTCCCTGAGAGAGGAATTTCTCAAAGTTAAAAAATCCACTCAAAAATGCTTTTCTGTATCACAACAGTGATGTACATACAGCTATTTTAAAAAATAAAATTAGCTGCTAGTATTGAAGTTTCACCTTTTCCTTAAGATGCTCATAGATCTTTTATTTTCACCCTCAAATTCCAAAAGGAAATTTTAGGCAAAGAGAAGTGATTTGCCCCATGCCATGTGATGCAGTGGCAAAGCTGGGAATAGAAACCAGATGTCCTGACACCCAGTCCTCTGCCTGAGCCACAGGAACATCCTTCTCCTCTGATTGAGGTCAGCTTGGGTTCAGTTTATAATTTATGTTCTGACTTAAGAGCTAAAAATGTGCATGTATGAAACACAATTTGCTTCAAGAAGAGGGGGTCAATGCCACACAACTCACCCGGCAAAATGTTCGACTGGTTTCGTTCGATATTCTTTAATTTATCTTCATTCCCACTGATTTTGTTTTCTGTGTATGAACACATGGAATGAATATTAATCACATCCTCTACTAATTACACTTGGGCATTAAAAGGTTCATGTACTGATATTTGGCTTGAATTTTGACCATGAAGTTACCATAAAGTCCCCAAAAAGCAGGGGGATGGGTAGAAGTGTTTTTGCTGTCTTTGACGCCTTAGGTTTTAGCTTTTCTATTTTTCAAATTCTGTATTCCCAGTGTGTAACTCTGCAGTGTCCTGTAGACTGTGAGCTGCTGCTCTCTCATGCTGAGACAGACAGAACAAAGCCTCTCCAGGCTGCTCTCCAAGGACACCCAGCCCGTCCTAGGCCCAAAATGTGTAACCCAGCATCTTGAGAAGGGGGGCAAGCTGAGGGGAAATTACATCATTAGCTAAAGTTTAATTGGTGAAATTATGCTGATATGCAAATGGACCAAACCTATAAAAGTGTGAAGAACTCGTGACTCGGGGTCCATCTTGGGTGTAGCCTTTGGCCTGCCCAGGGTGTACCTCTGAAGGCCTTTCAAATAAATATCCACCTTTATTCCCTTACTCCTGTCTCGTTGCTGTTTTTAGCTTGGCCTCCTTAGGCACCATCTTCAACATACCCCAAACTGAATCCTACCTCAAATCACTGCCTTTCTTACTTATCATCCTATGATATTTCTTCATTTGGACAAAAGCAAACACAATATTCTCAGACATAACATGAAACTTTGGAAATTGCCCCCACAACCACAGAGCATCTTGCTATTACTCTTTCAATAATGTAATAAATTCAAACTAATTTGTTCCTAAGAGATTTACATAAATCACCAGCATAAAACCAGCTTTCACCATTTCCCTCGAGATGCAGCAATATGCAGTTCTCAAGGAAACTTGTTTTTCTGTGTACTCATATTTTTCATGTTCCTGATGCATTTAAATCACCCAAGTAGCTCTTTGCAAGGAAAACAAAGTTTCATAATGTAGAATTGCACTGCCTTAATGTCGTCAGAGCATTTCCCAGCCATCTGTAAACACAACTGCAAGGAAAACCATTCACAAAGCTAAATACACATTTAAGCAATTTGGTATTCAGTTTTCAGCATTCACTTTTAAGAAGGGGGAAAAGTCAAACTTCTTTTCTGCAATTTTTAAAGATGTACATGTAAATGGCAATAAAAAGGTAAAGACAGATAAAGTCTGTGCTGCTACAGGCAGTTTAGGAAAGCAGAATGGCATGATGTACTTCCCATGCTGCTAAAATGTAACTTTTATATGTTGATTTATTTTAAAAGATGTCTGTTATGGCAGCAAGGACACCTCCTGAACATCACATTCTCTCTGCAAATTTCATGCAGTTTCTTGATGAACCCAAACATCCCATTTTACAGATGAAATAACTGCAGAAGAGCGGCATCAACTCGCCCCTGCCCACAAACATCCAGCTGACCACTGTTCTATTTCAAGGAGGGTAATTTTGGTTGTCACTGACCATGGTGTCTTTTTGTCTTGCTGCTACGCTGTGCTCTGGCCTTAAGTACAACCTTCTGGACAATTTCAAGTTGTTCTTGGATTCCAGGAAAATGGAAATCCGTGCATTCTTGGCAAACAGTTGCGAAATCTAGGAAAAAAATAAGATTGAAATGCACGTCCTGAGGTTGTGCTCAGTAACATTATGTAATTCTACTCTACTGATCAAGTAAATCCAACTATAAAGGCAAACTCTCCAAAAGCAGATAAAGCCCTGCTGGACTCCTCTTCCAAAATTTATTGAGGATTATATTTGACAGATTGTGACATGGTCCCATACTTCCCCCTGATCGTGGCTGCACGATCTAGTTGGTGGCTAGAAGATGCAATTTTGTGTTTAATGGTATTATTTAAATGTCTGCCTTCTCTCATTACCGAAAATTTAGCATAAAACCAAATCTTCTCCTTTTGTTATTCATTTAAATATTTAAGCAGTTTAAAAAGTAACTGCAAAATAAGAACAAGTACAAAATAATACTGTTACAATTAAACAACGTAGAAACCAGCAACAGCAGAAATGCAACTGCAGTTTTTCCTGATACACTTCCCTCTCCTTCTTGCTACAAGCCTGATTCCAACTGTTTCCAGGAAATCTCAACCACCACAGTATATTCTGCTCATGGCATGCAAGCATAATGACAAGTAATAGTCAAAAAAAGACATTCCAAGTGTGAGTATTTTGGTATTAAACTTCAGGATGGAGACAGGAAGGTCAAACAGGAATAAACAAGTTTCATTGGTTAACTTTGATAGAAAACACCATCATAGTGCCCGCTTACTCAAAAGACTTAAATGCACTTAAAATGGCTATTAATCAAACTTTCCAGCAGCAGGGAAATCATATTCCTATTGTTCTTTTTTAATGGAATTCACAGTATCAAAAGCACATGGTATTTTTACACATTTACCTGTCACTTTAAAATCTGGGTGTATTTCTTTTTCATTTTTGAAAATAGGTTTCAGTGTGATAATCTGGTATTTCAGAGTTAGAAACTCCTATAATAAATTTGTCTAAGGCAGGAAAATCAATATTGAAGGGTCCTCTTCAATATGTTATTCAGACACAAAATGTAGGGAAAAAATGAAATATAACAGCACAACACTGTCCCCCATCCTCACCCATATCTCTTTTTGCATTTGTTACCCTTTTGCAATACCATATCCAAAACATGAGTGTCTCCGCTGAATTTTAATTTTACAAAGAATATTTTCCTGTGAGAGAAGACAGTGAGATTTTATTCTTATTTATTATTTTATTCATTTTCCCTGACATGATACATCCCTTTAGAGGGCTCACCTCTTTTGATTCCACTATATGAGCTGATCCTGTTATCCACCAGTAACACCAGGCCACAGAGGGAAGTTGAGTAGAGGGACATTGCAGTCTGAAGCCTATGGAGCTTCACCCCACTGCGGTGATTGCGCTTGTGTTTGCAGAAATCCAACATATCAGCTCTCAGCAGCCTCAGGTTGTGCATGGTCTTCAGCTGAGCTCCTGCACAAAGCACACGTGACTTAATCCCAGTGGAAGACTAAACTCAGGACTGGAATTGAAATTCACGGGCACAAAGTGCTTCCCTAAAGATCTGTAAGGGAGCTGTAACCAGTAACACCCAGAGGAAGTTCTTAGCCACATATGCAGTTTTACAGACACATCAGCAATTTGCAAAGTAGCAATAAAAACGCAGCGTTTTCACAAAGTGAGGTTTGTCCATGCTTTGTTCCCATTGCAGAATCACAGAATTATTAAGGTTGGAACAGACTTCCAAAATCAAGTCCAACCTGTGCCCAATCCCCACCTCATCACCAGCCCAGAGCACCAAGTGCCACGTCCAGGCATTCCTTGGACAACTCCAGGGATGGGGGCTCCAAACCTCCTTGGGCAGCTCCTTCCGACCCTTTCTGTGAAGATATTCTTCCTGAGGAATACTGCAGGGCTAGGGATGAAATACTGATGTGTGGTGGTGTATCGTTCCCCACCCTCCCCAGAACCACTCCACAAGCTCAGGAACTCCTGCTAGGCCTTGGCATTTGTGCCATGAGTTGTGTGGTGAGGCATCCCTTGGCCATCCCAGGCACTGCTGCATGGCTGAAGCGGGAGCGGCACAAAGGGGAAGGGATCATCAGTCAGCCCCTGACAGCCTGGAAACATCCCCTCCCTGAGCCACGGCCTGAGGGGAACTGTACCATTGCTGCTGGAGTTCTGGAAACTCCAGCAATTCAACCTGAGCATGAACATTTTCCAAATGACTCAAGCCAATCGTCTTATGACCCTACAGACAGTGGTCCCAAGGGATGTCCTTGGAGCTTTCCTGCACCACAGCAGGCTGCACCAGCATCTCTCTCTGACAGAGATGCCTCTCAGAGCTTGCAAACTCCCAAGTCTGTGATAGTGGGAGGATTGTCACTGCCCATCTCTGCCTAAAAAATTTAGATTTGATTATAATCTAATTTTCCGCTGTGTGTTTTATCTATATAGTAATAGAGAGAACCTTGCCTTTGAAATTTTTCACTCTTTTGCAAATTTGTATCAAACCTGCTCTGGCTGATGCCTTTGCTCGTGATTTTTTAAGTGACCTAAACCACTTCTTCACAACATAACGTGGTCAAAACAGCACAAGAAGACTCTACTGCACAAACAAAAAATACAAACGGCAAGTATCTATTCTGCTGTCAACTAATGGTGGGAAGTGAATTTAGTAAACACATTTTTCTACCAATTGTAAGAAAAGCTGAAGTATCATTTTTAGGCAATATGTTTTGCTGTTGCTGTGTTTTTTTACATGAGTCACCCCACCAAAATGGATGAAAATTTGCTTCTAGAATGTTTTCCATTAAGCCTATTTCAGACACTGCTTGATACAGTTTATGCTGTTCTCTCACACATGTAAAGAACAAACACAAAACAATTCGAAACTGTGGATTATAGACATTGACAGTTAAGTACTGTAAATAATACATGCCTTGGATACATTATTTTATTACCAGCTGTTATTATGTTTGGTTTACTTCACTTACCTAAGTGAATAGTAAAGCTTTCTTCTAACAGCCTTTGCTCTTCGTAGATTCTCCCATTTCCTTCCACAGATTCCCTCAGCTGGCTGGGCTGAACTTTAATTTCATCACTAAAATAATAAGACAGGTATTGAAAAGTTATCCTATTTTTTGTTCAAGACCAGCAACTTTGGGAAAATTATCCCAAGTTTTCTCAGCTGGTCTGTGGAAACCAGGAGACGAAACCTATGAGCATGAGCTCCAGTCATGTGAGGTTTCACCTTTACCTTCCTGGCAGCAGGAAGGAGACTCCACTGTTAGATTTACATTACTTGGCTCATTTGTAAAGCATTCCAAATAAAAATAAGTCACAATACCTAGTCATAACATAATAAGAATGTAGGAATAAAAGGAAAACAAAAAGAATTGTCCTCAGCCTATTTACAGCAGCCAAAACCTTATTTATGAAGTCGCTAGATAAAGCATTTTTCTTCTTCATGCCACACAAAATGGGAGGTTAAAAACCACCTTATCAAATGTTCCCCAGTGTTCAAACTACCAGGAAACATTTCAGATATCAGTTTTACTTTTTTTTCCTAAATTCAACTGTTTGGTAGTGATACAACAACTACTGTTCCTAATACGTGAAAGAACATCAGCATCTCTCCAATTTGTTTCTGCATTAGCGAGAAGTTTCTCTGTTTTCAAAGTGTCTCACCTCCAAAAATCTTCCATAAACTTGCAAGCAATTCTACTGACTGCAAATACCTAGTAGCAACGTACTAGTGATGAAGAATAAGGATCCTACCCAATTTACAAATTCTAATTTCCCTGCCATTTCCTCAAACAGAAGGCTTCTCATACAACTCTCTCCACAAGTGTTCACACTAAAGAGAATTCCATTTTTTAGCTGTCCAGCGATACACATTTTGAAAAAAAAAAAGTTACCATTTATTAAGATACCATTATTCTCCAGAACATGCTTAGGTGGTAACAGAAAGCCCTGTGAAACAGGGAAAGACAGACATAGGAAATAAAGGCAAAATAGGAGGAAATTCCACTCAACTCAAGCTGTACTTTAGTGCATTACAACACTTTCTGGTACAGAGAGGTTGTAACATCACACAATGAAGAAACTCCTAAAATTATACATATTTAATTATGATGGGGTATTTGCTTTGATTATCCTATTTAAATTACTTATAGATATTATCGTATTCCTAATAAATAGAACCATAGTATCCTATTTAAAAGATTATGCAAATGCAAATCCATTGAACTATTACAGCTGGAATTAAGCATCACAGAGGAATTAAATACCTGACTGAGCTGTTGTTGGGATTCTTTAGGTCCTGATGAAGCTTTATCACCCACTCCTGATATTCCTGCTTCTGGATAGCAGTAGTCTGTTTTAATTCATTGGTCCATTTGTTCTCCAAATCCTGACAGGAGAGCAGTGATAATTTGAGTGGTGTGGGTGCTCTTTTTAAGGTGACTACATGCATGACATATTCTAGTTACCTGCTGAGATTCAAAATGCTGAGCTGCTAAGGAATTCACATCCTGGTCAGTC
Source organism: Pachycephala philippinensis (assembly GCA_013397055.1). Classification (NCBI taxonomy): domain Eukaryota; kingdom Metazoa; phylum Chordata; class Aves; order Passeriformes; genus Pachycephala; species Pachycephala philippinensis. Next base: position 137,417 of record VWZT01011105.1, on the reverse strand, counting down.
AGTGACTTCCCCAGCTCCTGCATCACCTTATCCATTTCAGCTCCTTGCCTGAAAGAGAAGCAAACACAGATTTTAAAAGACTGGCAGCAGAACACCCTTTGTTGTGATACAACAAAAAACTTGGTTGTTTGTTACTGGTCACAGATTTAACAATGAATATCCACAAACCAAATTGGAATTAAGGGTCAGGGATTCAAGTCAGCTCCTGTGCAAACAGAACACCACTTACTCTAATTTGGGACAGTGTCAGCTGCCACCATCATAAATCCCAACAGAGATATGATAAATTCCATCAGAGTCAATACACAGCTACCTCACACCTGAGCTCTACAACAATACTGCTCTTTCTCTCTTTCTTCTGTATGCACACTTAAGAAGAGCCAATGAGCAGCAAAATTATTTGCTAACACCTTACTGGCAACATTTACCCCCAAACTAGAAATAAGTACAATTCAGTCTGATATGCACTGTGTAATGTGAGCTTAAAACATACACAGCTCAAGAGGAATATTGCACTTGGAATGCTAAACCAGACCTACTGAAATTACTCTGGCACAAAAAGAAAAATCCACATGCAATGTGTTCCCCCTTGTGGATAAAGCAGTCACCTGCAGCTATCCAAGCTTATTCCAGAACGTGGGATTCAAACTCAATTCTTTCTGGAAATCAAAACTTATATTCTCCTCAGTCACTGAAAACAGTAAAACGCCATCAAAGTAATACAAGGTAGCTGACCCTAATGATATCATAGAATCATGGAATGGTTTGGGCTGGAAAGGACAGGAATGTTCATTTCATTCCGACCCCTGCCACGGGCAGGGACACCTTCCACTATCCCAGGTTGCTCCAAGCCCCATCCAACCTGGCCTTGGACACTTCCAGGGATGGCACAGTCACAGCTTCTCTAGGCAACCTGTGCCAGGGCCTCACCACTCCTTGAGTAAATAGTTTTTTTCCTAATACCCAATCTAAATTTCCACTCTTTCAGTTTGAAACCATTCCCCCTTGCCCTATCTCTACATGCTCTTGTGACAGCCAAGTGTTGTATGACTTTGGGTTTCCACAGACAAATACAAGCTACACACATTGTCCTATAAGTTTACACACCCAGTGGCAGGCACCCCTATTTAATAAGAGAGAGGAAAACCTAAATAATACAAAAAGGGAATACCTTTCCCGTAGTTTTTTCAGTTCCACATCCCTTTCACTTATTAATTCTGAGATGCTAACAAAATAATTGTGTTCCAGGTTTAACAGCATTTCAGAAGCTGGAGAATGGATCAAATCATGGTAAACATCTGCAAAATCTTCATCCCAGCTGGTTTCTTCAGGTTTGGCATGTTCTAATGTTGTCTAAAGAAAATGTAAGAGATTTTAAAGTATAAGGTACCCCTTGGGACATATAAGGATCCCTCATAATGGTGGGGTAAAACCATGGGGGTCCACACACAGCCTTTACCATACATAAATTATCTTCCCTAATTTAAGCTTTCTGTATTCTACTTTAGCTTTCAGTTTTCTCCTCTCCCATTCTTCCTCTTTCAAAGCAACTAAAGTCAGAATCATTGGACTACAGTGAGGAATTACCAATTTTCACACAACACCAGCTTGGAAAGAACAGCAATATCCACAATAATATTTGCACCTGATGAATTTTAGATAAGGCCCAAAACACCAGCTGTGCAAACAAAAATGCTTTGCTAGTAAGGATGACTAACCTCTAATGTCACTAGGAATATAATAAACAACACTGATTTAAGAACAGCTATTTTTATTGAACAAAGAATGGCCCAAGAACACCAGTTTTGCAAGCTCTTTATGGAAGTTTTCACATTTTCCATGAGAAGCAAATTCAATTCCTGTAATCTTTTCCTCAAACAGTGCAGGTTTGTCATTCTTTTTTTCTCTTCACTAGGACTCTTCCAGTTCTTCTGCACTCTACTATTTTAAAGATCCTATGCAAAACTAGAGACCTTATTCCAGCTAAAGCCTCATCCTTCCTAAATAATGTGAAAGTCATATGAGCTAAAAAAATGAACTGAAAAGTCTCTCTGAACTGTACACTTTCTCCTTCTAGCCTTAATTGCTATTACTGAGATTTAGGATAGGAGTATCACTTTATTACCCCTTGCTTTAATTCTAAGGCACTATAAACCTTATGTCTATTTTTTGCTTGAGTATCAACTGGTGAATGAACAAACCATTTGCCTCTCCATTTTCTATCTTTTTACTCAATTAAATTCAAGAAAAACCTGACTAAGAACTTGTGGGATGAAGACTTGAAGCTCACTTTCAGATAAAAAGAAAAAACTGTAAGAACTGATCAGTAAAAGTGAGTTTTAGTGTAATTTTTCATCTTCACAACTGTGGTTGTACACACCCACATACTCTCACAAAGCAAGCCCTGAATATTAACTTTCCAGCCTTAATCTTACCTCTTTATAAGCTTTAGCCCAAGTATCTGCCAGCTGGTTGATGTCTACTTTTCCTGATTTCACTGCTTCCAGAGCCACTTCAGCTTCTCTGTCATAATCTTTTATAGTTTCCTCTTCTACAAACTTGCTAAGAGATTGCTTCAGGTCTATTAAAACAAGAAGAAAATGGTCCATCAACAGAACACATCAGTAATCACCCAGGAAACCTGTAAGTAAGGTTTTTCACCTGAAAACCTGTTCCTTGCTAGCACTGACAACAATTTTCTCTGATGTTTTGCTGTTTAAAAACCAATTTTTTAAACACTGTTCTAGTAAAACACCCTTCTTTTGGTTTCTTAGAGCAAGCTGTAAGGCACTTGTAGACAAGGATACATGAGATTAATTTAAGAAATCAATTCATACCATTTTCTATAAAGCATGGCAGATTGTGTAGGACCATCAGACGTCCATGCAAATGACTGATATTCTCTTGCACAGGGAATTTGAGAGGCACAGTGAGCACCAAATGTTCATTTCCAGCACTGAATTTATACACATAGTCTCTCTCCGTGGTAAAAGTCTTTCCTTTATTAGGTTTCATCCTCTTTGTTTCCTGCAATGGAAATGAAAGTAACAAGAACTAAATTCTTGTAAAATCAGAAGTAAAAAACGGTAATGAAAAACCGTGGCTTTGTTAATATTTAACAGCCAAGAATACTTAACCCCCCAAATTTTCATAGATACTCAGTTTTGACTTCCAGACACACGCAGCCGGAACTGAAGCATAAACACCAGTTTCCAAAATATCAAATGCTTCTGAAATGTATTTGAGCGTGTCAATATATGAATTTGGGTAATTACTCTTAAAAATTACAGCATTAATCTCCTGACTTAAAAGCATAACCGGGGCAGATGGTTTTCTGATAAACAGAAAAGTAATTGAAACACCCTGACTTCTGCCACGGATGCCTCAAAAGCTGAAATCCTTCACAGCGCATTGAGATTTTATTTCCTCCTTTCTACAGGTGCTAGGCCTGGGGAGTGGGGGAGCAGATGTTTGCAACGGTTTTTAGAAAGAGCTAATCTTGTCATGCTGTAACTTGTATTAAAAATAAGCCAAACGAGATGCAAGGGGGCTGTGTAAATAATGAAAACCCAGGCTGGGAGCACATACCTGTGCTGGTATTTTTACCCTTCACTGGGCTCCTCCGCTCATTCACATCCCTCTGTTTTGAACATCACCTGCAAAGTTGGACACATCGCTTCAGCTGAACCCTCCCCCACGCTGAACACCACAGCCCACGGAGAACAGAATCCAGTAAGAATCAAAAATTCTAGAGCAGAATTCATGGGTTTAGGGTTTGTGGGGTTTATGGGTCAGTTTTCTGTGAACAAACCTAATTGCTGGACACAGATGAAACAAGTAGGTCTCAAAAAAGAACATCTCAGGACAACCAATATCGATGCGAGGTGGTGTCCCGGCCTCTCTGGGAGTGGGATTCAAAGGGAAATCCTGGGAAATACAAACCCGACCACGCTCTTTCTGCTGCTCCCCGATGCAGCGACGAGGTGGGTAGGAAGGTGATAGAGAGGGAGAGGGGGACAAACCCCCTGTTCCAAAGCGGCACCTCCTGCTCCTGAAAACGCAGGCTCAAAGCCGCCAGGACACGGCCTGCGGGATCCCATCCGCCTTCTCCCCGCCCCGAGGAGCTCCCGGTGTCCGCGTTCCCTCCGCTGGAAGCGGCAGCGCCCGCGGGCCCAGGGAAGCTCCCGGCCGTGCCCGGCCCGTCCCTGCTCACCCGGCTCCGGGCGGGCAGCCGCGGGTTAAGCGGGCCGCGGGCAGGGGGAGCCGGGATGTTCCGCCTCCGCCGTCACCGCAGCTGCGCGTCCGCAGCGGCACATTCGGCGCTGCTCCTCTAGCGAAAGGGCGGAGCGGCGCCGGCGGGCGGGAATGGCGCGGCCGGCCAGGAGGTGCGTGTGCCGGGGCTAAGGGACCAGGGGCTCCTGCGATCCCCTCGGGGCCTGTGGGGGAGTCCAGGGTGGCCCCTCCTGTGGGGGAGTCCAGGGTGGCCCCTTTCCCTTCCAGCAGAGCGGTCGTGGTCAGTGGCAGAGGGACGTGTTGGAGGCCTGGCAATAGTGGTGTCCCTCGGCGTTCTGTCGTAGAATGGTTTGGATTGCAAGGGACCTTTAAAACCATCCAGTGCCAACCCCCTGCCATGGGCAGGGACACCTTCCACTATCCCAGCTTGCTCAGAGCCCCATCCAACCTGGCCTCGAACACTGCCAGGCATGGGGCAGCCACAGCTTCTCTGGGCAACCTGTGCCAGGGCCTCACCACCCTCACAGGGAACAATTTCTTCCTTATAGCCAATCTAAACCTGCTCTCTGTCAGTGTGAAGCCATTCCCCCCTGTCCTGTCACTCCAGGCCCTTGTCAGGAGTCTCTCTCCATCTTTCCTGTGGGCTCCCTTCAGGCACTGCAAGGCCACAATGAGGTCACCCCAAAGCCTTCTCTTCTCCAGGCTGAACAATCCCAATTCCCTCAGCCTTTCCTCACAGCAGAGCTGCT
>VWZT01011105.1:61601-126197 GCA_013397055.1 Pachycephala philippinensis | reverse complement strand
CTGGCTCCAGCAGCTCCCTGTCCTTCCTGTGCTGGGCCCAGGGCTGGATGCAGCCCTGCAGGGGGGTCTCAGCAGAGAGGGGCAGAGGGGCAGAAAACCCCCGCCTCTCCTGCTGCCCACGCTGGGGGCTCAGCTCAGCCCAGCACAGGGGGGCTCTGGGTCCCAGCACACACGGCCGGGGCAGGGCCAGCTCTCACCCACAGCACCCCCAAGTCCTTCTGCCAGGGCTGCTCCCTCTGCTCATGCCCAGCCTGGATTGATCCTGGGTGTTGTCCTGACCCAGGTAGAGCACCAGCACTTGGTCTTGCTAAACCTCATGAGATTCCCATTGGCCACTTCTGGAGCCTGTCAAGGTCCCTCTGGATGACGTCCTGTCTTTCAGGTGTAATTTATGCCTTTGCAAAGCCTTCTGTTGTTAATGGTTTCACTGATTCCTTGCAGCTTGGGTGTCTGTTTGCTCTTGATGCATTATCCGTCAGGTTATCATAAGGCAAAGATCACTGTCTCAGCTTTCATTATTTCTGAAGAAAACAGAATTTAGTTTTGATTCAGAAACTCTCAATGTGTGGTTATTTCCTCATATAATTCAAGAGGTCCAAAACCTTCATTTCCCAGGTCTATATTGGTTATTCTCAGATATTCTGTTAATGTGAAAACCTGTATCTTTAAAGTGGCTAAATAATAAACATGTATCTTAATGCTTATTCAGAGACATGGGATTTAATAAAGGAAACAAATCTTTTCTTGTTATTCTTCTAATAGAAACAAAAATGCGCAAATGCCATTTCCTGAGATCAGTTGCATCAGGAATTCTGTAAACTGCTCTTTAATTTTCAACAGAGGGGTTGGGTGTAATTTGCTTTAAGCAGATAAATTTATTCTGTCTTTCGTGTCAGATCTCTTTTGTTGTCCCAGCTTTCATTAACCCGACAGACTCGAAGCGTATCAGTGCAAACCACAAAGATGAAAACAGGATGTTACCACTTCTGGTGACCCTCTGTGCAAAACCCTGCTCTTTGCATTTAAAACACTTTGTCCTGCTGCTTACAAAGAACTTCTGGTCTGTCTCCACTTAGGTGTGACATTGTTCTCTTGAGAGGAAGCCAAAAAGCTGTGGTGAAAAAAAAAGAATTTTGTTGGGTCGAGGCTGTTTCTGCTGTGTCTCACACCCCCAATATTTACCACACATGTGTACATTTAAATGAAGACTTTGAGCGTGAACTGTTCCTGTACATTTGGGATATTAAAAGACTGAATTTTTTTTTTTCTTGCGTTTTGTTTTTTTCCCCATTGTTTGTTTTTTTTTAATTGTTTTTGAATGTAATTCTCTCAAAAGTTAAAGGTTAGTTTTTTCTAGCCTCGACTGAATAAGAGCATGGAAGGACTTAACTGGCCTTGAGTGTAAATGAATCTACATGTTCCTCAGTGTATCAAAGCTTTGTTTAATGCTCAGGCATCTCAATTCCTCTCACCAAATTCTTTTTCATACCGACAGCCCTTGGGGATAATTACAATACTGCAATGTACAAAGAAATCACGAGAAATTAGAACTGATTGAAACCCAGATGATATTTATCTGCTTGGTGATAGACCATCTTGTAGAGCCAAAGATGACAGATTCTCTTTCTGTTTGCCTCCTTGAACAGATGAGAGATTTACTTGGGTGTTACACATTTTTTTACTTTCAGTAAATCTGTGTAAGTCTTGGTTTCATTTTATTATCTTTGCAGGATTCATTAAGCTGAAGATTCTAAAGAGTTATAATCAGGCAGTTCTTTCAGAAATACCTTGTGAACCCCATCCCAGCATAAAGGTTAGTAGATAGGTGCACATTTTTTAGAATTTTAGAAGTCTGTAACTGTGTAGGAAGTCAACATTAGAGGGCGTAATAACATCAAGTTATCATTCCAGTGCAGTAGAGCTGTGTGGTTATCCCTTGTATTTACAAAGTGTTTGCATATCAAAGGGTCAGATGACAAGTGAGCAAAATATCAAGAACAGAAAAACAAAAAGGAATTTAATAAGCTTTAACCATCTTTTTTTCAAGTACTATCAACAACACAGCTTCACTCTAATACATTTTCATAGATCAGTGACTTATAATGTTAGTAGGTATTTCTTGCATTATTTAATTCAGTTATAAACTTTAACATATAGTTCTTTTCCAAATGTTTGCTATAACTTTTCTCGAGCATAAGTCAGCCCCTCCCTGGGTAAAAGTCATGTTGATGCAATTTGTGAGTGTGGCAACTTCTTCAGAGTCTCTGTCACAATTTCATTGGAACAGAGTTGCCTGTAAGTCAAAAAATGTAAGAATGGGCAAATCTTACTCAGCCCTGGGAGGCCCATCTGCAGTGCTGTGTCCAGTCCTGGGCTCCTCAGGGAGCTCCTGCAGCGGGGCCAGCAGAGGCTGAGGAGATGATTTAGGGTCTGGAGCATCTCTGACAGGGAAAGGCTGAGGGAGCTGGGGCTGTCCAGCCTCGAGAGGAGCCCCAGCTGAGAGGGGCCCCCAGCTGAGAGGGGCCCCCAGCCCTGTGTGTCCCTGTGTGTCCCTGTGTGTCCCTGTGTGTCCCTGTCTGCAGGGAGGGCTCCGAGCAGGGCCCAGGCTCTGCTCTGGGGGCCCAGCAATGGCACCAGAGGAATGGGCAGGGACTGATCCCAGGAAGTTCCCCCTGGGCAGGAGGCAGAACTTCTGTCCTGAGCAGTGACTGAGCCCTGAACAGAGACCAGAGAGGGTGTGGAGTCTCCTCACTGGGGATATTCCAGAACCATCCAGACACAATCCTGTGCCCTGTGCTCTGGGATGGCCCTGCTGGAGCAGGGAGGTGGGACAAGATGACCCCCTGTGGTCCCTTCCAGCCTGAGCCATTCTGGGATTCTGTGATCTTCCCCAGCATATCTAAGTCAGAAAAAGGGATGCATTCAGGACAACAAAAGTTAGGAGAACTGCATAACCCCAGAAGACGGAGGCATAAATGGAACTCCCCAGGAATTCAGAATGCTATGGTGCTTCCCTGTATTGAAAATAGGCAGCAACTGGCCACTGTTTTCAGGAAGAATTTCTTCACAGAAAGGGTGATTAGGCATTGGAATGGGCTGTGCAGGAAGGTGGTGGAGTCACTGTCCCTGTGAGGGTGCTGAGGCCCTGGCACAGGGTGCCCAGAGAAGCTGTGGCTGCCTCATCCCTGGAAGTGTCCAAGGCCAGGCTGGATGGGGCTCTGAGCAACCTGGGATAGTGGAAGGTGTCCCTGCCCATGGCAGGGGAGTGGAACTGGATGGGCTTTAAGGACCCTTCCAACCCAAACCATTCCATGATTCTATGATTATTGTGATGAACCTGCTATGTCCTCACACACATGGATGCAGAGTTTTAGCACACATCACCATCCCCACAGGGAACAATTTCTTCATAATATCCAATCTAAACTCTGCCAGTTTTAAGCCTTTCCTCCCTGTTGTGTCACTCCATGCCCTTGTAAATAATCTCTGATAACATCTAGAAGTCCTGCAGTGATTTTAGGTAGAACTCAATTGCCTTGTAAGAGATGTTCCCTTTGTCTACGTTCACATGGCTGTGCAGATGTAACCATGAAGCCACTGCCAGGCTTTGGGAAGGCAGGCCAGCTGTTTTGCTTGAGAGAAAGATCATTGTGCAACACTTTTTAGCTCATTTTCCTGCCATGTGGATGGGTTCTGGTGCTCTGGTGCCCCCACCCATTCCACCTGCCCTTCTACCTGCACAAACCCTGCTCTAGGAAGGCTGAATCTTGCCCATGAATCAAAGGCAGATGAGATATATTTACCTAGAGTTGGCTGCATTTAGGCTACCTGCAGAGGAACTGCAAACGTGGAGAGCTGCCAAAGATCCTGGGAACATTCAAATCAGCAAGATATGTAGCACTGAATAGTTTGGAAGTGATCGTTTTAAGAAGAATCATGGCCTGTAGGAGATGTGTTTTCCACCTCTGATTTGGAGGGTTGTGCATAGAATAAAGTCTGATTCTCATCCATCACCTTCGTGCCCTGTATCTTCATTAGCCCCAGTGGGGCTGCAATAATAAGTGATGATGGAGAATACATTCCCTGCTGAGCTGTGTCCCCTTTGGAGCTTGTCTGAGATCAGCTCCTCCTTCCCCTTTCCTCATTTGCTTTGATTCATCTTTCTTGCCAAAGAAATTTGGAGGCAGATTTTTCCAGCTGCTCCCAAAAGAGTGGGGAAGTGTGTTATTGAAGTTGATGGGAAGCATTCTGTTCTCCACACATCACAGCCTGTTCCTAAGTGGGAACACTGCCTAACTCCCAAATTTTCATCCATATCATTCCTGAGACATGTTACCCAGCACATCCTGCAGTAGCTCCTCTGAACACTCTTCATTTCTTCTGTGCAAAGGAAAAAATGGATTTACGAGCAAATTTTAGTTTTGTTAACGTGGGATATGATTTATTACTGTTCTGGTGATGATGTTATTTTTCACTCTGTAGCTGAACATGCAGGGAGGTCTTACACAGGGTGTGAGTGTTGTTCAAAGAGTGATAAATAACAAGGCTGTGGTAACACACCTGAAAACACAGGGCTGGTGTGCTGAGAGTGACACTGCAATATCACTGTCACAGAATTGTTTAGATTTGAAGCCACTGCTTGAGATCATCTACTTTAATTCTAATTATTCTTTGTACAGTAATGTGTATGAAACAGTTCTCTTTTGAAATCTCCCTAATATTCTGAGAATTTATAATGCGCATGAACTATTAAAATATTTTCTACAAATAATAGGAAAGCTCTTTTAATAAATACACATTTCTCCTGAAACACCACTGGGGGAGGATTTCTGACAAATTCCTCCTCCCCGAAGAGAAAGTGAGCCAAAATACATACTTGAAACCTACTATTTAATTAATGATAGCAACACACATGTGCCAGGCATGGACTTTTTAGCACATTTATTTTCAATACATTGAGATTACTGTATTAAAATTCCGCATATGTAGATACTGAGAAAGATACCTGAAAATTAAGTCCTGTGAGGAGTGGCTGAGGGTGTTTAGCCTGGAGAAAAGGAGGCCAAGCACGTTATTCAAGACATAACTGAGTACACAGCATGTGAAATGCAGCCAGCAGCCTGAATCCCAGGGGTTTCCAGTGCTCTCCACTGGCTGGGGGTGGGAAGAAGTGGACAGCAGTGAGCCACTGCACCAAGCATGCACCTGCATTCCTGATATGCCCATTCCTGAAAACTGGCTTTTGGCCTGTGCAACTAAACATAGACATCTTGCAAGAGCTAAAAGTAGATTCTAGCAGAAGGCAGTCCAGCCTCCCTAAATAAAATCCTTGGGCTTCACATACAGCCCTTGCAAGATGACAGAACTATCCAAAACACTCAGAGCTGGTCTAGAGGAAAATGAAGGCACAGGGATGTGCCTGGAAGTTGCATCCTGCCTTTCCATATTTCCACCTAATCAATACATCTGGTTTTAATTCTGTTTAAAAATACAGGGATAGCACTGTCCATACCTTTTTTAGTAGGAGCCCTGTAATTGCAGTTGTAATGACTGAGGTTATAAGTGAATTGAGGTTTGGAGACAGAGGTGATTTCTTTCATGACCCTAATTCAAAATGTTTGGAAGTCACAGACTTATTTCTTGTTTTAGTTGTTGTTATTGTTTGTGTTGTTTGGTTGATTTTTTTCCTTTTTGTGGTAACAATTAGGCAGTTCACATACAGAGCCGAAGTTCATTTATCCACTCGTTCTGGTTACAATTGTCATGTGCCTTTCCTATTAAATGGTTCACTGGCACTTTCATGTCAACCTGATTTTCCTCTTGTGGGGAAAGGATAAGAGAACTGGGGATTGTTCAGCCTGGAGAAGAGAAGGCTTTGGGGTGACCTCATTGTGTCCTTGCAGTGCCTGAAGCGAGCCCACAGGAAAGATGGAGAGAGACTCTTGACAAGGGCCTGGAGTGACAGGACAGGGGGGAATGGCTTCACACTGACAGAGAGCAGGTTTAGATTGGATATGAGGGAGAAATTGTTCCCTGTGAGGGTGCTGAGGCCCTGGCACAGGTTGCCCAGAGAAGCTGTGGCTGCCCCATCCCTGGAAGTGTCCAAGGCCAGGCTGGATGGGGCTCTGAGCAAGCTGGGATAGTGGAAGGTGTCCCTGCCCATGGCAGGGGGTTGGCACTGGATGATCCAGTCCCAACCTATGAAGTCCCTTCCAACCCAGGCCAATCTATGATGCCCTGATTAAAAAAGAACAGCCAATTTGAAGATTTGTTTTCTCTTTCTTTTATTCCAAACCCACTGTGGTGTTATTGTTTTAAGGCTGGCATTGCTCCTCTGTTTTTTAAAAAATTTTCTTTCACTTTAGTAAAGTTTGTGTCTGCATTTTTTCTGCATTTTTGTTTGAAACATGAATTGCTTTATCATTCTCATAAGAAAAGTAAAGAAAATAATGAATTGAGACTAAGCATTGGATATTTCCCCATGGAGTCTGGCTGGAATACTTAAATAAAAATCCACCAAGGCCTGTTCCTTTAATATTCCAAGCTGAGACTGCTCCAGCTGCAGGCATTTTGCTGATGGAATATCTAAGGGGTCCATAGAGGATTGGGGTGTAAACAGAGACAGGACTACCTAGAAACACTCATTCTGAGATTGCCAAGAGTTCTGAGTGCTGAGAGGGAGCTGTGAGTGTGGTGCTCAGGGGCACTGCTGGGATTCTCAATAACACTCAAATTACCTTGGATTTACCCTCATTAGACAGTTCATGTTTAGAGCAGGTGAGCTAAAGCTGCAGCTGTGTCTTTGAAAAAGAATTAAAAAGAAGAAGGAAGGAAAGCAAAGCAAATGAGGCACCCCAAGGGACGGGTTTGCCGTGCTGCTGAGCCTAATTGACAAACATGTTGTGCTGGAGTAAAGTCCTCCAAGATTTCACAGAGCATCAGCTGCCCAGTTCAGCTCAATTTGGTTTGTGTCAGTGCTGGGGAACGTGGTAAAACAACCTGGGACTCGATTCCAGCCAGCTCACCCTAAAAATCATCAATCAGCCCGGGCTTTTATTCACACAGGGGCACGGGTTGGATCAGATTAGATGCAGTGTCAGGTTTAAATCACAAAGAGAACAATTTAATGGAGACAGATTTAAAACACGGAGCTTTGTCACTATGGGAAAAGCAAGAAAGGAGCAGTGAGAGCTGCTGTGATTTCAGCTTCTTCAGTAACTCTTGTTTACAAGTGAGAAGAAATAAAAGAGTCCAGCCTAAGGTAATAATGGTTGGCATTTTCTTTATTGCTCGATGTATAAATGTTTGTATTAGGTTGTGACGGACCTGTTGGAAGGAATTGAAAATAAACAAAAAGAAGATAGTTTGGTCCATTGTACCACCTGCCATCAATTCCATATGGTATTTTTATTGTCTTAACCACTATTTAAATTTCTTTGGAGAAGTAGAATTAAGATTTGTGATTCTTGAGACTGTACTATGCAGAACCAGGATTTGGGCATCAATGATCCTTGTGGGTCCCTTCCAGCTCAGGATATTCTATGAACCTATGATTTTATGATGGCAGTTTTTAATGAAAGCAGTATCATTTTTATTGCTGCAAAGACAAGAAATTAACATTTTTAAGCTACAGGAGTATCTTACAGGTTTCTGCATAAATAGTAAGCAAATAATTAATTTATAGAATCTCAGAGTACCTAGGGTTCTGCAAAAGATTTCAGATTGACCTTTAGGTTTAAATGAAAGGCTTTGTGGTATATTAAAAATATATGTATATTGTAGACAGCTGGTCTATTTTTTATTTTAGAGGAGAAAAAAAGATGCTCTATAGAAATCCTAGTGAGTTGCATTACTCTGAAATCAAAAGTTCTACATTATTAAAAAAGTAAAGAGTGTATTTTTAAGTTTAAAATTGACATTTGATGCTTTTTGTTTGAAGTGACTTTCTGGAGAAGAATCACTGTGAGGGTTCACTCATTGCTGAGCTACTGATTTCATACAGTGTAACCCCTCTGAAGTGGTGAGGTTGAGAAATGATTTCCCTGGCTTTCCTACTCAGAGGGCATTATTTGGGAAACGTATCTGAATGCTCAGGTGAACGCGTGATGTCCGTAGGATTTGGGGAGGTATTTAGTAACTGTAATTATGAACTACACAAGGACTGAGAGGCCTTGGTTCTCCTGGGGGGGCCTCTCCAGCTTCTGCTTCCAGGCAGCACAGGGATAACACAGCTGCTCCCCAAGTTTCACCTGCAAATGGGTAGAAACAGATGGAGCTCTTTCTTGAAGGGAGGTTCTTGCAAAGCTTTCAGGGCTTGACAAGCAAGCCAAAAATCCTTTTCCATCGTGATAATGATCTTACCAGGCCCAGCATTGCCGGCGGGGCCAGGGAGGGGATTGTCCCACTCTGCTCTGGGCTGGGTTGGCCTCACCTTGAATACTGTGTGTGGTTTTGGGTGCCACAATGTAAGAAAGATCTACAGCTGTTAGAGTGTGTCCAAAGGAGGGACATGGAGATGGTGAAGGGCCTGGAGGTGAAGCCACACGAGGAGCAGCTGAGGGCACTTGGTCTGTTCAGCTGGAGGAGACTGAGGTCAGAGCTCACAGCAGTTCTGCAGCTTCCTCACGAGAGGAAGAGGAGGGCAGGCCCTGATCTCTGCCCTGTGTGAGCAGGGACAGGACCCAGGGAATAGCTGGAGCTGTGTCGGGGAGGGTTAGGGTGGATATCAGGAAAAGATTCTTCCCCCAGAGGGTGGTGGGGCACTGAACAGGCTCCTCAGGGAATGGTCACAGCCCCAAGGCTGTCAGAGCTCCAGGAGCGCTTGGACAACGCTCTCAGGGACGCACAGGGTGGGATTGTTGGGGTATCTGTGCAGGGCAAGGAGTTGGAGTGGATGATCTTTGTGGGTCCCTTCCAACTCAGGATATTCTATGATTTTATGATATATTTGCCTATCAAATTTTGGGGTTTTTTTTTGCTGGTGACTTTTCATCTATGTACCCCACTCGATTTAAATCAGCCTATCTGGTTCATGTCCAATTCCTGCTTTTCATGTGATTCCTCTTCAGTTTGTGAATCCAGGAATAACCATATTTCCTGTTCTTGGAATAGTCCTGAGAACAGATTGATGCATTAGAAAAACCAGTTGAAGCACTGATTTCTGGGCTGTCACTTCTTTGCCCAGTCTGTTTTCTAGAAATGATGTCGCTGGGGTCCTTTTGGCTTTATACAGTCAGAGAGCTGTTTGGAAAATCCCCATGTACCCAAATTCTCTTTGATTTCAGTCAAGGACACTTACTCAGATGTTAGGAATTATCCCAAAAGGTTCTGGCAATTACATCCTTAGCAACACAGTGCCTTAATTCCCTCCTATGTAAAATTGCATTCATGATTCTTACCCAGCTTTTGAGCACATTTAGAACAAACAGCGTTGTAATTTTTTTTTCTTGTTTGCTAGGAGAATGAACAGATCTTAACTGTGATAGGAATTGTTAATAAACTTTAAAGAGCCAATTTACTAGCAACTAATTTAAATGTTAGAATCTTGACTTTGTCCTATCCCAAGCTTTTCCACTCTTCTATGGAAGAAACATTCTAAAGGAGCCAGAACCCATGACTGGCTTTTCTATTTCTATCAGACTTGGACTGATTGGTTCATCCGGTGGGTTCTTTGCCCAAGTAAATGTATCCAAAACCTTAAATCACCCATTCCCTTTGCACTGATTTTGCAAAAGGCAAAACCATAGTTCCTATGCTTTATTAGAGCAAATAGAGCAGGAGTGGTTTAAGAAGTTTTCTGTCAACACCACTCACATTGCTTTGGGGTATTTGGTATTTATCTTCCCTGGTTCAGCCTGCAGTGGCAGCATTGGACACTCCCTGTGGCACTGCTCAAGTCTGGATGGATGCCACAGCACAGTACTGAGTTAGTTCATTGTTCCTCTGTGCCTTTTGCCCTTGCTCAGATCAGGAAGACTGAAGTGCAGGAGTAGCAGAGTAAATGCTATAAAGAGTAGAATTAATCTAATCTAATTCTAGGGATGTAAAGGTTTGGGATATCTAGTCTGCATTATTGGAACAGGCTCCTTCTCGAGACAAGCCAATAAAAAGACAGGGGCACTTCCACAGGGAAATTTATTTACCTTGAATGTTTAGCTAAGATGGAATGAATCCTCTTCCCACTCCAGAATGCAGGGAGTTTTCTTTGCAGGGGGTTTTCTTTGCAGTTTTAATTTCCTTTACCACTAATACTATTCTACTTCACAGAGATGTTGCCAAACTTACAGAATTTGTTACAGATGTTGTCTGTGTGATGATCACAGGCAGCGATCACATCCATAAGGAATTTATGTACTATTGCACTTAGCTCCTTTAATTAAATATCTTTCATAAGTGGGTAATTAAAAAAAAAAAATGAGTTGCAAAGATCATAAATCTTTCCTTCAAACTTAAAAAAAACGCTTTGAAATTTATAGCTGAAACGTTTTATGTACTGCTTTTTCCTTCAGTGTAGCATGACTGAAACTTAGTAAGAATCCTGGCAGGTTTCTCTGGCTTTGAGAGTATTATTGAGAAATGGAGGATAAAACTTTGTTCAATTTCTTGTGTTGTCAAAAATTAGTTGGTCCTCTTCAGATATGACAAAAGAATGATCTTGAAGGTTGTTTTTATTCCTGCGTGACTTACCACAGCAAATTTGAATATGTTTACAAGAATGGAATAAAATGAGGAGGAGAGAAAACATTGCAAAGAAAGGAAAGAAAGAAAATAAAGTAGAGGATGTTCTTCTAAACGGGGGATGGCTGAAACATGGGCAGATCTGTATTTCACGCCTTTCTGTGGAGGCTGTCCTGGGAATGCTGATGGAGAGAGGCTATTGACAAGGGCCTGGAATGACAGGACAGGGGGGAATGGATTCCCAGTGAGGGTTTAGATGGGATTTTGGGAAGAAATTCTTTGCTGTGGGGGTGCTGAGGCCCTGGCACAGGCTGCCCAGAGAAGCTGTGGCTGCCCCATCCCTGGAAGTGTCCAAGGCCAGGTTGAACAAGGCTTAAAGCAAGCTATAGTGGAAGGTGTCCCTGCCCATGGCAGGGGGGTTGGAACGAGATGATCTTTCAGGTCCCTTCCAACCCAAACCATTCTAGAACTCCATGATCTGCGTGCTGCCCATGCTGGCACCACAGCCTGAGTGGTTATTTGGTGAGAAAATGAGAAGTTTCTCTTGCATGTGAGTTTTACAATACTGGAGAGGATTTGTTGCCTAGACGGTTGCCAAGCTTGGATGAATGGAAAAGTGGGCGTGATGGAAGTGGGAGCAATGTGACTTTTAGGATGGTGCAGCCCAGCAATTACATCAGGAAAGGCTTTCAGAGACCACCATGGGTGCAAAGGAATAATTGTTTGTCCTTTGACCGTTCCAACAGCATCTGTAAAACCAGCAGCCTTCAGTGGGTGAGCATCTATTTCCTCCTTGAAAACCCTGGTTTCTGAGTGAAAGTAGAACTATTCTGGGTTGTTGACAGATTTCAGACCAGCAGGGAACATGCCATTCTTTGGCTGTATGAAGGAGGAGACCACAGTATTTTCACTTTAGATATTCCCCTAAGACAGCTGGGGAATAGGGACGCCTCCATCAGTGCCCCATCGCACATGCACAGCATCCAAAGGAGGAAGAAGAAAGACAGGAGGGCAGCTAAGCTCTGTCTCATTATCCACACCAAAATGAGAGCCTCATTATCCCACAGGGCAGAGCAGCTCTGCACCAATGCCCTCAAGAACCATGGACCAAGGTGCCACAGTTTGGTCCTCATTAATTGACATATAATGCCCAACAAGAAACCAACCCTCGAGGAATTAATTTATTTTCATTTTCCAGTCTGTCAGTCTTGGTGAAGAGATTTTGCTCACTGTATAGCAAGGTCGCTGTGACAAATTTTGACAAAATCCAAGTTCAAGTGTTTTTTGGTTTCGCAAGCACATGAGCTCAGTGAGAAAGAACAGACTGAGATGACAAGGAGAACAGCCAATCCTGTTATATTTGTCTTTCTTATTACTGACTTGCCATGATAAATATGGAAAATTATATTTGGCTAGAAGGAGGCTGAGAAAGGGAACAGATGGCCACCAAAAGAATACTAGAGCAGCTAATAGTCACTGGCATATTTCCGGGAGAAAAATTTAAATCTGAAGCCAAGCAGAAGCATTATCCATTTTTTTCTGCTCAGGGCACTGTGCATGGAACTGCTCCTGCTATGCTCTGACTAGATGAAGGTGGGCTTCCTGAAATGCCTTCGCCGAATGGAATAAACAGCTCCTATCCTGCACTTAACAGCTCCCGCAGTAATGCTGACAGAAATAGTTGACAAGGTGGGGAAAATGTTTGTGTTCCTACTGTATTGTGAATGAGTGAGAGTGTATTTGCTATGGCTTTTTAATGTATTGCATGATTTAGCACCTGTGTTGTATTCTCTCCATGTTCAGGCTTCATTCAGTTTTGAGAACAGAGGGAAGAGAATGCCTGTTTGAATGAGGAGACAGTGGGGTCTTTATTTTATGTAGTTGTGTATTTAAAAATGTCCAAAATTTTAAAGCATTTCTGATTTCTATGGTTAACGTGGTACTGAAAAAATACTCTAATACTTTGAGAATTATGGAAGTGAGTCACAATGTCTGATTTTACAGAATGCTGTAAGCCTGAAACTCCTTGTGACTGTGGGCTGGGTGGTGGATGAGGACTTTGTTCTGT
This sequence comes from Pachycephala philippinensis, assembly GCA_013397055.1. NCBI lineage: Eukaryota > Metazoa > Chordata > Aves > Passeriformes > Pachycephala > Pachycephala philippinensis. The sequence continues at coordinate 113,452 of VWZT01011105.1, read as the reverse complement.
TGCTTTGGTGGGAACTGGAATGAGCAAGGTGATCCAGGATTTGAAGGGCTGGAATAGCAGGAGCTGGTAGTCTGGGCTTGCAGCATTGGAGCTGCAGGACAAGGCTCAGTGCCACAGGAGCAGGGAAACCAGGAATGAAATGGAGTGGAGTAGTAACAGTTGCTGCAGTTTGTAGTACATCTGCCAGAATGAACCCAGCCACAACAGCTCAGCTGCAGAGCCCATGGGGCAAGCCCAGGGTTTTGCTAGAGCAGCTCTGCTGGGACACCTGGATCAAGACCATCAAATAAAGCCACTGTGTGGACTGTCCAGTCAATCCACCTGCTCCCCATTCAGCCACCAGCAGCACTGGTGTAGGAACAGATCCGTTTTTCTACAGATAAATCTTTGTTATTTACGCATTTGGGGGAATTTTATGGAGGTTGGTCACTTACTGAATTTATTGAATAAATTGCCTAAAGAGCAATAAATCCTTAGTAAGTAGGTTTTGAGAAAGGGGGACAAAGAGGATCACAGATTTCCATGGTTAAAAAAAGGCATGGACCGGTTTTGCTTTTTCACTGTAAAAGGAGAAATGTCCACCTCAAAAGCTTGTTAATCTTTCCCCACCGAATGGAAATTAAATAGATTCCAAATTCTGGCAGCACATCTTGGAGCCCACTCACCTGCTTCCTTAGCTCTTGCTCAGTTTTAAAGACATTTTGTGAATTTTTCATGCTCTATCAGTAAATCTACTTTTAAAAAATTTAGTGATATAGACATAACTGCCTATCTTTGTAAAAGTATTGGTAAGAGACAAAATGCCATTTCGGAGTGAAGATTCTGCAATCTGCACAGGTATGTGAAGTCATTGTTTCCGTGGTTTTCAGTGATAGCTTTTTCTCTATAAAATCCTGGCTTTGTATTGACTTGTAGCTAGAAAAACAGTTAAGCAGTTAAGAAACTACCTTTAAATGAAATGTAATATTTTCATCAGCTCCAGAAACTGAAAATTATAGCTAGCTGGAAATGAAGTATGGGTGAAGTGTGAGGAAAAAGTATAACATGCACTAAAATGAATAGTCTTACTAAGAGCTGGGCTGATATAATTAGTAGAGTTTTGAATGTGTATCCCAGATTCACCTTCATAAGAAATGTGATTCCCCCTTGAAATGCAAGGTACATAGATTGCATGAGAAGTGTTTGTCTGTAAAAATTCTCTGGCACTGAGTTTTCCATGGAATCATCATCTAAAGAAATTCACATAAGGATATTTGGTGCTCTGGGCAAGCTATGTCATGCTCCAGGATGCTCATGTTTGGGATGCAGTAGTCCAGCTTTTCTGTGGCATTTGCTGTGTTGGCACTGGGAATATTTTGGATTTACAGCATATCATCCCTTATCCCTGGCTGGGTGATGTCCAGTTCCAAAGATGGGAATTTCTGTGTCCAGCAAAGACAGGTTGTAGTACTTATCCCTTTCCTGCCATTCTCCTGTGCTTCCCAGACACCCGTGGCCATTCCCCTCAAGCCAGAGCTGTTCTCAGTTTGTTCTGAATCTGAAGTTTGCCCTTGCAGAAGGGTTTATTCATTTGTGCTCAGATGAACAGGAAGAGCACACGCAGTGCACAGTTATCTCAAGAGCAGTTTCCAGCTGGTCTCCCCAGCTTGCGTAGTGTCTTCATGGCTGATGGTGAGACAGCTGAACCTGTCAAAGGGCAGCATTTCCTTCATGTGGTCAGGTGGATCTGTACACAGAGTTTTATCTCTGTATTTAGTTTGGAAAAGTCTTTTAGAGTCTCTAATCTAAGTACATACGCAAGGATGGATATGCCACAGCCTCTGAAACCAGTCCAGAGGAGGCCATCAAGATGATCAGAGGGATGGAGCAGCTCTGCTGTGAGGAAAGGCTGAGGGAATTGGGATTGTTCAGCCTGGAGAAGGGAAGGTTTTGGGGTGACCTCATTGTGGCCTTGCAGTGCCTGAAGGGAGCCCACAGGAAAGATGGAGAGAGACTCTTGACAAGGGCCTGGAGTGACAGGACAAGGGGGAATGGCTTCACACTGACAGAGAGTAGGGTTAGATTGGGTATGAGGAAGAAATTGTCCCTGTGAGGGTGGTGAGGCCCTGGCACAGGTTGCCTAGAGAAGCTGTGGATGCCTGGAGCCTGGGGCTCTGAGCAACCTGGTCTGGTGGAATCTGTCCCTGCCCATGGCAGGGGGTTGGAACTGGATGGATTTAAGGTCTCCTCCAACCCAAACCAGTCTGTGATTCTGTTTGGGGCAGGATGTGCCAGAGCCATTGTCAACGTGTGTTCAGTTTGATCTCCCTGTTTGTAGCAAAGCCAATGTGCTCTGGATATATCAAGGTCACAGTGTGTGTGTGGATCAGTTTGCACACAAGCATCCCTCACCCACTACAGCTTATATATATTTATTGTTTTATCTATATCTATATCTATATCTATATATGGATATCTGCAGTGTATTGGTGCAGGTGCAGCATCTAGTCTGAGTTTTCCCTGCTTCTTCCAGGCTCACACAGTCTCTTTCAGGAGCCCTTTTGACCAAACCCAGTGGGGTTCACTCCAGCCTATAGAGCAGAGCTCCAATCTGCTTTAGCCATGGAGTTTTCAAGGTCTAAATTAACCTAAAGTTTTTTTCATTTCATTGCAGTTTGTTATTGGGCAGAAATGTACAATGCTACTTTCCATGTTTATTAAAAACCTGCTGAAAGCACCAGCAAACTCTTTAAAATGGTGAGCTGCTTAGCACTTTCCCCATGAGTTTTTCTGTATTTATTACTAATACCATCTGCCCATTGGAGCCAATGGGGTTTTTTCTATATCTCAGTAAACTTAAACCCTGATTTTGTTTTATAAAATCTGTACCACAAGCTGAATCAGTTTAATGCTGCTTTTAGCAATGGATGGGCTCACAATATACCTCGTGAGGCAGTTTAAAGTTGTCCTTTCGAGCAGACTCACTACCAGCTTCCAAGTATATATTTAGGGATGGCAGAGGGCCCCCTTCCCCTTGGCTGAGCATAGGGGCACACCAAGCATCTGAGAGGCATAATAACAAAATAAACTGTCTCTGCCCCAACCCACAAAACAGCTGCTCAACTGAGAGAGGCATTGCCAGAGTGTAACATGTTTTCAGCAGCTTTTGTGGCCCTCTCTCACACCCTCCACTGGCTCAGGCATTGCCACAAAGGAGGGAAACACAGAAACCATGCAGAGATTCCATAATTTTTTTTCCTCCAGAATAATTTTTAATAAGCCATCGCTTCATGTTTGCAGTCTTCCCATGTGGATGCTTTTTCTCAGTCTCAGCTGACTGTTCAAGAGAGGGATCATCTGGGCTCTAATAGAGTCTTCCATCAGGTACGTGACTCTTCAGCTTACTTCAAAAATACCTGAATGCTTTTTTATAAAGTGATCTCTTAGAATAAATGAATGTGGGCAGAGGCAAGTCCTCTGTTCCCTGTCCTCTTCCATTTCCCGTGGGGCTGTATGACTGTCCCAAATGCCTGCAAGTGTTCAGTAGCATTTGAAGCATTTCTTCTGCCAAATCACTTTTGTTTCTTGAAGCTTTTGGGAAAAGTCCACTGGAATCTCAGTTCTAAGGTTTTAAAGGCTTTTCCACAGTATTGGAATAAAAAACATACTCATTGAAGTTGGTTGGCTTGAGAGCATTGCTCCTTTGCTTTTGAGAAAATACCAAACCTCACCTTTGTTGTGAAAAGCTTGACAAATATGTTTCTATGCTTCCCTGAGGAGATAAATTGCACAGGTTTATATGGGTTGTAACTTTAGCTCTCTGGACCTTATTCTGCATTTCAGATCTATTTCAAATATCTTTTTTTTATTATTTACCAAAGAAATAGTCTACCTGAAAGAGTTTCTTTGCTGCTAAGAGTGTGACTTCTCTGACTTGAGATATTCAAGCCATTGATAAAAGACATACAAGACATTCATAAAACTGCACCCTTAAATGACTGACTGTAATTAACGAATGGTATAGAAATGTTTTGCAAACAATAAATAGGAGAAGTTAGGAAGGACTAGTAATCCTGGATTATTTAAATGAGCATAAGCCTTTATTTTTAAGCCAAGTTTGCTGAGAGCTTGCCTTTTCCTCACTAATAAGGAGTGCAACAACTAATAAGGAGTGAAATTGAGCACCATAGGAAATGAGGGGGAAGGAAATATGGAGAAACTAGTGCACGAAAGACTTCCCACCATGTCCACCCCTGGTGTTTGGCAGCAGTCCAGTCCCAGTTTCTCTATTTCCACAGGGAATAGTTAATGATATTTTCTGCCATTGACACTTCATGCCTACTTATTGCCCAACGTGGGCTTTATTTTCCTCACTCACAGGAGTCCTGCTGCCTGGAACGGCTGCTGGGCTTCCAAACCCAACCTCCCTTTTACAGCTGAAGCAGTTGCTGCTCTGATGCTGGATTGAAGTGTTCTTGTGAGGAATCTCCTTCCCTAAAATGTGCTGGATTGCCCGGACTATCTCCTGCTGCCCGTTAGTACAGCTGGAGCTGCCTTAGCATTTCCCCTTTGCCTTCAGCTGTCAGAAGTGAACTACACACATTTCCCAAGGATTTGAATCCCTCTGGTGTTCAGACGTGTGGCACAGAACTGCTTGCTAGGTCGTTATGTGACATTTCCTTGTGCTTTCTGTTTAGAGAGTCAGTCATGGTGTCCTTTCCCTCCCACATCTGGAAAGTCAAGTGAAGCATGGTCTGGCTGCAGACGCTGCAAACCCTCCCCCCTTTGAGAGCAGCCTGCCTCAAATAGCAAATAAGAGCTTGCAGAGTGTCCTCCCCTCTCTTCAGGTGAGTTATAAAGCTCCTGGACATCTCGTTTGCCTGTCTCTAAGTACCACTGAGAGTGTCGGTGCCAAAGTGTCACACATGTGTAAGTCTGGGGGAAGAGAGAAAAAGTATCAGAATTAGAGACAAGTATGGGAAGATGCTTCATTTTGAAAAGAATCCATTTTTACTTGCACACATCGTTAACTCAAACCCCACAAGCACCAAGATGCTTGTATTGAAGTGGTACCAGTCAGGACTTCTTGCAAGGACATGGTGGACCAAGCTTGTCCTCTGGTTAGTCCATATCCCATCACCTGGGTTCTCCTTGTCTTGGCAACCATGTGCTGGTTTTTGGATATGGCTTTGGTACCCTTCTGACACTGAGAGACACTGAGGTTGTCTCCATCCTGCCACATTTTTGTGAGGACTTTCTCAAACGATGAGAAATAATAAGTAAATTAAGGAATCATTTCGTTTGGGAGGGACCTCTGAAGGACATCTGGCCCAACCTCTTACTACAAGCAGCTCACATTACGATCCATTTATCCTATTCATCTCCTGCTCTTTGGGCTCCAGCTATACAGTGGGAGACAGTGGCACAGGCCCTGCTCAAGGCAAAGTCTGCAATGCCCACTGCTTTTCTCTCACTGGCCAAGCCAATCACTTCATCAGAGAAGACAACCAAGTTGTTCTGACACCATTTGTTGGCATATCCATACTGGTTATTCCAAATCAACTTCCTTCCAAGTCTTTCATTTGGTTTGGGATGGTTTCCAGGATCTATTGTTCCACAGCCCTCCAAGACTGACCAGCACTGGTCAGTCTAGATAACATTTATAGAGAGTCCATACACTGAATGAATCTGGAAGATGAACTTCCTTCTCTCATTTATACAGATTTATCTTTCCATGGTCCAACAGCCTTTAGTGCTTTTGGCAGAATTTGCGGACTGAATAAGCAGGGTGTTCTAGTGCCCAAGCTCGCTTGTTCTGTCTCAGCACAAAATTGACATAGAGATTACTCAACTAATCCAAAATAAATATATTGCAGCTTTGTCTCTGTGAATATAGCAGTTTTTAATTTTTTTTTTTTCTGCTTGGCAGGAAAATGGAACTCAAGGCAATTTTCCCCAATTTAACCTTCCAGACAGTCTTCCTGAGAGTGATACCAGAGTCCAGACAACACCATCCGAACTGGAGAGCACCAGCCTCGGGGTCAAACTGCCTATGACAGCTTCAGGTAGAATATCCCTGGATAAACTAAAAGGACTGGAGTGACAGGCTGCCTGCACAGATGAGGAGTGTGTACAGTCAGGATACTCAGGTCCCTGAGCTAAATGGCTGCTGAAATATTTAAGGATTTAGAACACAGCAATATGGATGGGACTCTGTGATTTCTGATTATCCAGCTTGGGGAGGTACCCAATAGGAGAATGATTTGACTAACACAAATACAGGAGAGAAACATGCAGTATAAAAAAGAATGTATATTTGTCTAAGACTTAGCTGGGGTAGGTGACAGCAATATTCTATTAAGGGGGAAAGAAACATGGAGAAACCAGTGCGGGTTTCTTCCCACTTGCTTGTGGCTGTGTCCCATTTTATTGATGTGAGCTAAATTGCATTTTGGGAGTTCTCGGATCTAGAAAGTTTCTGACAGAGTTAATCTATTTCTAGAAGGAGTCTAGGGAAAAAAAAAAAAAAGAAGAAGTAGTGGCCTTTTGCTTTGAAATGCTTTAGCATCCCTGCATCACTGGATGAAGATCTGCCACTGTTTAGCAAAACACCCACACATGCATGCAACACATTGATTTATAATGCTCCTGTCTGAATATATATCCTCATTTAAATGATGGGAGTGGAGGTGTTAGGGCAGCTGAAATTCTATGCCGGAAGAATCAGAACTAGGAGAAGAGCAGATTGGGCTCCATGTAATCCCTAACCTCAGGCATCTGAGTTTGATGATTTTTATCAGAAAAACAAGTTCTTGAAAGCTTTGGTTAACTAGAGATTACTGCCATTTTATAAATATGGCAATCAAACCAATAAAAATATAACTTTTTATGTAAGTTATGGAGCCTGAGGGAGCAGATAGACAACAGAAGGGATTTTCAAAAACATCTAGATACATAACTTCCCTCACAATTAAATAATTTTTACCTGAGCTCTCTTAAAAGTCATGCTGACAGATGTTGAATGCTTTATTGAACTTAACACTGCAAGGCAGAAAAAATAAAAAATAAATGGAAATTTATGCAAAAATGTAGAAGCAGAGAAATCTTAGTTGGAAGGGACCTCTAACAGCTTTTCTTGACATCCTGCTCGAAGTGGTGTGCTCTACTGTGAAATGTTCCAATGTAAAAGCACTTTGCCCTCAGGTTTCTGACATTTTATTGATTTTTGGTTTTACGTTCTTGTTTTCTGATTTAGAAGCCTTGAAAAATTTTAGAAACCAGTTAACAGTCTATGAGCAAAAAGAAATTTTCAATTATACAGAGCTCTGGTTTCTTGGCCTGGAAGCTAAAAAGATTGAAGGTTTGCCTGAAACCCAGAATAATAATTGTTATGATGATGAGCATGGTTCCTACTTAAAGGTAAGTGGAAAAATTACGGTATTCATTTTGAGCTCAATAAGTTTGTAGTGATTTTATGCCAACTCTTGAGTGTTGTCTGTGAGATAAATGTTGTTTATAGAAGTTAGAAATTCATAGTGAAAACATCCCTTTAAAGCTCAGGGGAGAATCCACTTTGCATGTCATGCAGGGTTGATGCCAGGTAGGTGGGCTATTGAGGCATCACTTAGGATTTTCCTTGTCACCCTTATTTAATGTAGACTTCACCTGCAGCTGCCCCACCATCTGTCATGGACAGCAGACTCAAACACACCCGAGCTGCTTGGAAGCCTGGTCTTTGTTGTACTCTTTGAATCTGAACTCTTTGTGTTCTTTTGAAGGTTTTACATGACCACATTGCCTACCGCTACGAAGTCTTGGAGGTCATTGGGAAAGGATCGTTTGGGCAGGTGGCCAAATGCCTGGATCACAAAACCAATGAGTTAGTGGCATTGAAAATAATAAGGAATAAGAAAAGGTGAGATATCTGCTGACTTTAAACCAGTACAATCATCCCTGTTATATAGAGGCAAACTGTGACAATTTGAACAAAACCAAACTTCCTGTACATTCATTAAACACAGTGAGGGCAGAGTGAGGAAAGAGGATGTCAGGAATTGGACTAGACCAAGAGGAGACACAGGCTAGGAAAGCAAGTACAGTTTCTCCAGGCTCACAAGGAGGTCTCTCTGTCTGTTGCACAGTGAATACACAACCCAGGTAACCAGCCCGGCAGGACCGAGAGCTGGGAGCATCCCCACAAGGCTCCAAAACCACAGGAATGTGCTGGAGGGCTCCCATCACTTGCTTGAACATGAAAAATTTTACACTCTGGTTCTAAGCAACCTCTTCTTGTTAAGTGGCTTGTTACAAATTTGTGAGCTTGAAGCAGAGTCAATGAAACAGATGTTCAGCTGTTCAATTTTACCCCTCAGTGAGCACTAAGTGTAAAGATGCTTTTCAAAACCCACTCTCTGGCTATGGTAGGTGTGAAACATGGCCCTGTTCAAAGAAACTAAAGCATTCCCATAGACTTGGGAGCACCGGGATTTTAGTCTGGATGCTCATTGGAAACCTTTTCATTTCAAGGTTTTTTCAGACAAGTCAAATTAGGTACCCTGAAGTGTTATATAAGGCCAGTGTATTTAGACTAGGGATCAACCACGAGAAATCAAAATTACTGTGGTTAACAGGGGTGAATGAAACATTTTAATAATTGTCCCACCTGCTGAGCTTACAGTAAGCTCGTGGTGTTTGTAGCATTTGCAGAAATACAAATGCTACCCTGAGTTGATGTCACCGTTCTTGTGTCATGTGATATTTCAGGTTTCACAGCCAGGCTTTGGTAGAAGTGAAGATCCTTGATGCTCTGCTGAAGAAAGACAAAGATGATACTCACAATATCATCCACATGAAGGAATACTTCTACTTTCGCAATCACTTCTGTATCGCCTTTGAACTGCTGGGGTAAAGTATATTTTCCTTTACACACACCTTGAGGAGAATTGTAGATCTTGTGCCTTACAAGATTTAATTTTTATGTCTTCTTCAGAAGAATTGGCAGCTAGAAAAGAACACTGTCTAAATACAGACTGCATAACTGAGCCTTTGATCACCCAAGGTGAACTGAAAAAGGCCACGTTCAGACTTCACACGGGCAATGACATGATCCATCCCTTATTTTCTGTGCTGGGTATTGAAGTCTTCTTCCCCGAAAGACCTGTGAGGAAAAGAGTAAATTCAGGACTGGTAAACTTCAGGGTATATAAATATGAATAATATCAAATAATTTAAAAATAAAACTGCTTCTTGCTTTTTATGAATCTTTGCTGCAGGGCATCTTAGGAGGAATTCTGGAGGCATTTTGGAGAAGTCAGATCATTTTATTCATCAGCCTTCTTGTAATCAGGGACTCAAACTGGAATTATGGAGGCTACCCACAGTTCCCCAGCCCTCAGAGTAAAACCCCCATTGCTGCATGTGTTACAGCCCCTGCTGAGGATTCAGCATCATAAGGACAGCTTGATCCCAAAGAACCCTAAATCCCTTGTGTTGCTGCATGTGAGTCTGTCACTTACAGGCACACAGGATAAGAGGTGACTCCTCTCCAGGGAAGACACAGACCAGTCTTTTCTGAAAGCTGCTATGGAAACACACAGGAAAATGGGATAGCCACTATCTTTAGCTCTTTACAGAGGAGTTGAAGACTGGTTGTCATAGAAAAATGTTTGTCTGGTAAAATTTTTATTGCCTTTAAAATACAGTGAAAAGCCTTTGATTTGTGATCTTTTCCATTAAGACTTGGCAACTTTAATTCCAAAGGAATGGGCCGTGCCTGCTACCAGTGGACACTCAAGTGGGGAAGGCAGAAAGCTCCAGTTGGTCATGTCCTTGCAGACGTGTGCTAGTGCTGAGGACACCTCTCACAGGGAAGAACTTGTTCCTAATATCCAATCGAAACCTACTCCTCTTTCAGTTAAAAATCATTGCCCCTTGTCCTATCACTATCACTATAAAAATCTCTCTCCCTGATTTTTATAAGCCCCTTAAAGCACTGGAAAGCTGCAATGAGTTCTTCCAGAGCCTTCCCTTCTCCAGGCTACTGGGCAGGGCTACTGGAAGGAGCTAAGATATGATGGTCACAGCAGGAATATGAAAACCTAATGAGACCTGAATTCATGGGGGGGGGGGGGTATCTAGAAATATTTACTGCTGGTTAAAAACATTTAGACAGAAATGATTTACTCAAGATGCCAAAGCAAAGAGAAATGACAGAAAAAGGAGACAGAAGAAAATTTATTTCAGTTCCTGAATGATTATTTTTCTTGGTGACAATCAGCACAGCTGCTTAACAGCAGAGAGTTTAGCAAGGAAGTTCATTGATTTTACATCTGCTTTAGATCTGGGAGGTGTTTGTGCATATCACATGCAGAGCAGCATTCTCAGGGAGGAAAATAGCTGTCATTTTCCTCTGCATGAGTCCTCCCTCGTGTGGGAAGACAAGCTCTTAATGCACTGGAAACTAATCATGCCTTTAAAAATAAATTCCCCAATCTCTTATCTGCTCTCTGTCTGCTGCTTCTTCCTCCCCCACAGAATAAATTTGTATGAGCTGATCAAAAAGAACAATTTCCAAGGCTTCAGCCTGTCTTTGATTCGCCACTTCACTCGGTGTGTGCTGAGGTGTTTACAAGTGCTCTACCAGGAAAGAATCATTCACTGTGATCTGAAGCCTGTAAGTACAATAATTTCATAACCTGCTATTCTGTACAGAATAAATGAGCTTATCCTATTCTTTATTGACTGAGAGGAACTGTCAGGAGAAACCCTAAAACCCAGTAAAATGTTTGCACAGAAGCTGTAATTTATTTCAGATTATATTCATGCTACAGTCAACTGATTATTACCATTGATTCAGTTCATTCACCAAAGCATTAAATGAGATTATTTGGTTGCCAAAATGTATGCAAATATGAATCAAATTCAGGTAATGACTTTTTGCTCAGAGAAAAAGAAAAGTACTTGTAAAGCTAAGTATTTCAAGATGAGGGACACTGTAATGCAAGGAGTATTTGCAAGGCAGCCTGTTTCAGGTTATCCTGTTAAGTCTATTTAATTTCTTAGGCATAACTATAAAATTAAGTAGCCTAGTAAATGGCAAGGGAATTCTGTAGAACAGTATTTAGAGTGTTCACCTGTTTCTGGAGGAACGTCTGTCATTCAATTCCCGCTGTTGTATCTGCTAAGCATTCATGCTAGGTGAAACATTTCCATTCTCCTTAAGCCCCAAATATAAATTTTTGCAATTTTCTGAGATTTCTGAAGGGTTTTAATTCTATTTTCACTTCAGGTGAAAGTTTCTTTTGGTTTCCTTTTCAAAAGGGCAAATGAACCAATAAAGGAAGAAATAAGTCCTCAGGTAAAAATGCTAAGGATAAAATTCTCTTCTCACTTTGCTAAGTGTATCTTGATTTAGAATTCTGAGAAGTCACATACTGTCTGTACCCGTTGTCTTGCCAATATCTTTGCCAGACCAATTTGCAGTGAGAAGAGAGGCTTGCAAGATAACCCAAATATCTGAATCAAAAACAATTAGCCCAATGGGAAATCTGTTTCCAGGCAGCCACTGACAAGGAATGACGTTGGCAGCATCAATTAGTGTAGTCTGTATTTAAACAGAGTAACGTATTAGTGAAAATGTAGTGAGTTAACTAGAAGACAGTTTTGTTCTCCCTTAATAATTGTACAGTTTCATGAATTTATGTTGCCTGAAACTCACATCTGTTATCCCATCTGCCTCCTATGATATTTCTCAACATAAGGTAGAATATGGAGTTTCTCTGGCATTTGTGCTAGGTAATCACTGCCTCCTAAGCCTGGTTTTCCAGTTGATCCCAGTTTTCCAGCTTTGATCAGCTCCCTTACATTGTGAGGGATTCAGTATTAGAGACAGAGTCCTACCATGAGCACGAAGGGATATCGAGCTGCTTCCCTTACCAGAGCCAGGAGCACCTGGATTGTGGAAGTCAGTCCTTGCCTTGACTTTCATCAGTAGCAGCTTCTCCTTCCTGGCACATGAAGCATTTTCTTATGAGCTAATTACCCAGGAAACCACTTCATCATTATTTGGCATCCACCTAGGAAGTGTTCAGTCCTTCAAAGCCCTGACATACAATCACTGTAAAACTGGTTGACGAAGGTAACCATCTGTCTGCTGAGGAGTGGAGAAGGAAATCCTTCATTTAGACAGACTTTTAATGAGGATAAAACTCATCTCTGCAGAAGAGCTGAAGGCGGTGTTTGCTCATCAGTGCACATATCCCTGAGCTGGCTGTTTAAGGATCACTTCTCCAGCTGGAATTGCAGGCACCCAGTGCTGTACCTTCCTGCACCCAGCTAAGAATCCATAGGACCCTGCCTTGTCCATTTATCTCTCCCTTGAAACTTGTGCATCACACAGGTGGAGAGGGGTGAGCTGACACCGAGTCTGGAGCAAGCTGTGCAGGGAGGAACTGTGGAATGTGGCACCTTCGTGGGCCAGGGGCTTTCTGTACTTACAAATGGATGCTTCTGGTCAATTTAGCATAGCAAGAAGCCAATTTAGCAAGTGCAGTTTGGCTTTTACTAGATAGGCAACCTGAGTTTCGGGGAGCTCGCTGGTGCCCTGTCTGGCTCACCTGCAGCCTTGGGTACCTTTCAAAATCTCCTCTCTGCTTTGCCCAAGTGCACATTATTGGCTACCTCCTCATGTTAGCAAATGCATTCCAAAGGAGGTTGAATTTTGAAGCTCTCATTATGCAGAGAAGTGTAAATGTGATATGCATTCTGATTTTCCCAAGTGTTCACTAACGTAATGTGGTGCTAAACCCCTCTTTTCCCTGTGATTTTTTTTCTTTTTAGGAGAACATACTATTATACCACAATGGCCAAGGTTCAGTCAAAGTTATTGATTTTGGATCAAGCTGCTATGAAGACCAAAGAGGTTTGCAGAAAAGTCAAGTTGATGTAATTTTCTTAATAAGCTTTCTTAATTTTAAATAATGTGGAAAAACAATTTCTTTGATTGGGCTAATATATTGACCTATGCCCCTAATTAGAACCTGATGAAGTGTTCAGCCACTGGTGGTGGAGCAAATACTGGTAGAGACAAGTAAGATATTACCATTCTTTTTCTTTGTCCCAAGCCTGATCAGCTCCTCTACTCCTGTTGCAATCAGAATTGCACTTTCAGGAGTGGTTAGCTGAAACAAACTTAAGAGGATAATCCAGATATTTCACTTATCAAGAAGTTTGTCAGGTCCAGAGAGACTTTCTCAGTGAGATGGTTAAATTACAATTGGTACTTTTTGTATGAATACTACAGGGAGGGAAATGGGAAACGTGCTTTTAATTTAGGAACTGTTGATTGATGCCAAAGGAACACCTTCAAGTAGGAAAATGAGCATCAATAAGCTGAATCACAGCATTAGTAGAACAATTTTCTTCAGTGAAACTTGTTGAAGAAGAATTTCTAAATAGAACAGTGGAAAGTGTATCACCCGTTACTTTTAGGATGGGATTAGAAAATACTTCCAGAGCCTATGTGAGCAATCCGTGGATAGACAGATTTATGATGCCTGAACATATGCCACTTCTCAGTGAAATCTGCAATTGACATTTCAGTCCCAACTGTGATATTTTGCTTCTTGTCTGATTTTTGACGCAGTGTACACCTATGTTCAGAGCCGCTTTTATCGCTCCCCTGAGGTGATTCTTGGTCATCCTTATGCTATGGCTGTTGATATGTGGAGCTTAGGCTGTATCATAGCAGAGCTTTACACAGGCTACCCGCTGTTCCCAGGGGAAAATGAAGCTGACCAACTTGCCTGCATCATGGAGGTAACTTTTGGGATTGATTTGCATACCCATTTGATAAAGTGCACCACCAGCAACAAAGAGAAATCTCAAGCAATAATGAAATGTGATTGGCTACGGCCTGGCCTTTCAGAGGGATGTTTAATGCAGCCAAATGGCTCTTTGAGCCAGAAGGTCCCCCGTGAGCCTCTTTTCCTCCAGGCTGAGGCCGCCCATCTCCCTCAGCTTCCCTTCATCAGACTTGTGCTCCAGCCCCTTCCCCAGCTCCGTTCCCTTCTCTGGACATGCTCCAGCCCCTCAATGTCCTTCCTCAAGTGACAGGCACAGAACTGGACACAGGACAATCACTGCCCTGGTCCTGCTGCCACACTGTTTTTGACATGCACTAAGGCAGCACTAAGGGATCCCTTAATTCCCTCCACAATAAGAGGAAATATTTTGTAGACATTTCACAGTAAATTGCAACATTCAATTTCTTTTCATATGGAGGGCAAAACGCCACATCTCACCTCATGGTGTTGTGTATCTTTATGAAACGAGGAGTAACTCTGTGAATTCATTTTCTGTGAAGGTATTGGGTCTTCCACCAGCTGATTTTATCCAGGCTGCATCAAGGAAGAGAACATTCTTTGGTAATTTCTTCTGATTATTTGTCCTTGCTGGATCCCCTCCTGGTAGTTAATCACTAATTAATAGCACTGCTAGCATAGGGTCAGAGACCTTTAGCTAATTCTTAGCTGATAAAAATACTTCCAGAAAGAGGTATGGAAAAAAAGCAAAAGGATAAAATGAGGCCTACAAATAAACCTGGAACTCTGCTCTTCCTGTCTTATGGGCCTCTAACTGCCAAAATGATAGGGAAGTTACTCCTTAAAAATATCGTTCCTAAAAGGAATGCAGTGGGCTCTGGGAACTAATTTACATTGTTCATTTCTCCACGTATAATTTGGGTTTGGAAATTGCTCAAAGCAAACAAACCAACAAAGTGTCGGATGTAGTCTCTAGGATGTAACCAATCCTGCTTGCCAGAGTTCTGGCACATTATCAATCCATCAGGGCAAAACTGGAGTTGGTGGGACGATCATGGATACTGTTTATGCAACTTTTTAAAGTATTTAGTGAAGGTTTTTAATGTAATTTGTTTGAGCATGTCTTTTTTTTTTTTTTTAAGATTCCAAAGGTTTTCCTAAATCTGTAACTAACAGCAAGGGGAAAAAGAGATGCCCAGACTCCAAGGATCTAAGCACAGTGCTGAACACCCATGATGCTGGTTTCTTGGACTTTTTGAAAGGATGCCTAATGTGAGTTCATACCACATGCAACAAGCTAGTTTTATCTTTTCTTGCATTCTCTTGTGCCTTTAAGATCTTTGTATCTGTTGGGTTTGGGTTTTTATTTTTTGGTAGAGTCTTTTGGTTTTGTTTTGTTTTGTTTTGTTTTCCACATGGCATCATTTGTATAACTATTATTATTGACACTTTACTGTGTCTTCTTAGGAACTGACTTCAAATGTCTTTCGAGCAGTTCAGTAACACTTTCCTAAAGAAATCCTAAAGGAACTGCTAACTTGTGGTTGCATGGGGAGAGAAGAAAAAATCATCCCACTTGTTTCACAAGGAGGCTGCTTTCACTGTTCTCTGTTTGCCAAGTCTGTGTGAATCATTGATCCATTTTGGTTTGCTGGTTGAATCAGAACTTTGAGAAAATAATTTCAGTGGAGCAAAAAACCAAACCTTAAACAAGTAATTTTGGGTCCCTACCCTAATAACATCAGAAACTGCATGTTAAAAATGGTTTGATGCTGCAGAGGGTTTGATCAGCACAGTGCTGACGTAAATAGGTTTTGAAGGATGGAGAAGATCACGTAAGATTTTTCTGTGGTTTTGGGATAAAAAGATAAAACTATTTTGTTTCAAAAAAATGTCCTCATGACCTGACTTTCAAAAGACAAGGCTGCATCTTTTGCCTTGTACTAATTTTCAGCTAGAAATAGCTGAATAACAATTTGTCTCCTGTGGATTTAAGGTGGGAACCTTCCCTGCGCATGACTCCTGATGAAGCGATGAAACACGCATGGATCCAGGAGCCAAAAATATTCCGGAAAACACAGGCTCCGAGGAAGATGAGTGATGGCTCTTTCTCTGTACTGGAAAACAGAAGAGAGACAATTCGTAAGCATGTTCTACCTCACAACTAAGTGCATTTATATCAGTGTTTGGTGTTTCTTTGTGTTTAGTGTCATCTGCCTGCAGTAAGGGGAGGTGAAAGTGTGGAGGTAATGGATGGCCACTGAAATGTGTTGGGTAAAGGCACCATTCCTCACTTGTGTAGAAATGCATGCCTTATTTTAGCTCAGCTGCCAGCAAGAAGACTGGAAGTGCTAAAGATTCACATGGAAAGCCCATTTCCCTGCTGAGAGCAAAATAGTACCTGACACCACACCACAGTGCATCTCGCTTTCAGAGCCAAAGAATGCAGCAGTGGGGGTTGTAAGATCCCAGAGAAAACTTTCACCTGATTTGCTGGGAGTTTGTGTCAATCCTGTGTTTTACCTGCTGTTAAGAGTCTGCAGTCTTACCCTCTCATTTTAATGATTTATTGTTGCAGAGAATCTCTGGAAGAATGCAGCTGACAAAGTGAGAAGTGAACTGGCTGACAGACTGACTCCCTTCACAGGCACAGCAGAAAATGATGTGCAGAACACAAGGAAGCACGCTATTCCAGAGAAATATTTGGAAAACCACATGGAAAAGCCTATTAAGTACGATCAAGTGGAAGACAGTGGCGAAAGAGCTCTTCCAAAAACTTCTCTTTTTTTCCCACCGATTAAGTAACACACAGCACAAGCTATGACTGGCTCAGTTGCATACCTAGTATATTTTGTAGGTATTATCTGTACTCAGGAATATAAGCTATATCTGTCTGTTCATGGGCTGTGCACATTGTAAGTATATTTAATGTTCTTTTTACCCTGAAGTCATCTAGCCAACCAAAACAGAATTTGAGAACCATTCCTTTTCTTCGTCTACATCCTTGTGATCAGAGATTCTTCACAACCAGCAGCAATAAAATGGAGACTGGAGAGGTGGAGAGTGGCTTATTCTTGGTGTTATAACAGACTTTTGAATTTTATATTTTCCTGAATCTAAAAGAACAGATGTGTTGAGTGAAGAATATGAATCCGTTTACTTACAGCAGCATAAGTCAGGAATAATTCATGGATAAGATTACTGGATTTACTTATGTATAAAAAAAATAGGAAAAATCAAACCCAGCATCCTCATTTTCCTCCTTCTCCATCTTCCCCTTTTTGTAGTGAAGCCGCTAGATGGAAACCATTGTCACACCTTCTTAGCAGATTTAGAAATGTAAATTATGCTCTTTAGCTCTCTAGCAACAACAAAGCAGAGTGATATTCTGGTCCCATTTCTGCGGGGACTCAACAGGAAGAATGGATTAAAGCAAGCTGCTTTGATTCGGGAAAAATGTCTTTCATGGGAAGTTTAACTTAATACTTTGAAAAAACCCCAACAAAAACCAAATGGATTTCTATGATCCCTATGGTTCATGTGTTTAATGTGTTTAATTTAGGTATTTCGCTCTTTGAACAACAGACTGTCTTTTCACTGCATTTGTAAATCATCCACCTCATTACACCCCTTGCATTTACTGGAGCTTACAGCTAGAAATTCAGTTTAAAAGGAATAATGAGAAAATTGTCCTACCAAAAGCAGCTTCTGCTTTAGCTGTGACACTGCAGCAGCCCCAAGGGAAATAGGTGTTCAGAGGTGTTTAGAGTCACCATAGCAGCAAACTCCCACAGGCTGTTTTGCAAAAGGAAAAAGCCAAAGGATATGGAAATGGTCCTCAAACAGATCCAGTGTTACAGGAGTAAACAAGCTACCTGACAGGTACAGCTGAACCAGTTAATGGTAGAAGTCACCTCAGGGAAGATGGACTGCTGTGATCATCCCCTCAGCTTCAGGCAAATCCTGGATCTCCTGAAGAAACACCTGGAAAATGAGTGACCCAGGAAGGGCAATAGCCCATTATTGAGGGTAATTGAGCAGAGAATTATGAGGGTATTTTGGCAGACAAATACCATCCTGCTGTGATGCAGACATTCCCGACAAGCAGGCCAGCTTGTAGTGCCAGAATTATCTCTACCTCTGGTTTCAGAGAGACTCCTTTGCAGCTGAACCCTCTGGGAGACCATGAATGCTCCCATTCCCATTCTTCAGCAGAATGATGTACTGGGGAAAATGAGCTCTGTTCTGCACCATGTTATGGCAAAGTACAGCCAGGGTGGGTGCACTGCAGAGTGTGGACAGAGCCCTCATCACATTTCTCAGACCCCTGGAACAATAATTTTCTGTTTTGCTGCAGTTGCTGTTCGTTCTTCATCTGCTGTGTCACATTCCCTTCCCTGCTTAGGCTGCCCTAAGTTACAATATCTGATTCTCACAATTGTGCACTTGGCTATTTGTCTGCTCTACTTCAGGGACAAAGTTTGGAGTCAATTACATCGAGGTGCCGTTGACACCTGGAATGGATGTCACCCTAATGAAGGTGTAAACCTCATTTGATAAATAGGCTTCCATGCTGGAGCCATGTTTTCTTCACAGTTAGTATATTTCAATAGCTCTTTGTAGTAAGCACCATCATATTGTTCTCATGCATATGCTGATGGGTTTTCTAAGGCGTTCATTGTTGAGGAAAAAGTGGCAAAGTCATCTGAGCCTGTAATTCAGTTTGATCATCCTTCCATACAGAAGGCAGATGGATGACATTTCACTGTAGCTGCCCTGAATTTGCTGTCTTCCCTTCCTTGCTGACCTGCTGTTCTGTTTTAATTCCTGCAGCCTTCATGGTGATCTCCATCTTCAAAATCTTTCCTAATAAGGGCTCTTGTGGATAACTGTTGGATTTTTTTCAGAGATGACAGAAATAAATAGAAATTACTTGGTGGAAATACCTAGCCCCGAGATATCATCACTGCTTTCACATTCCTCTGCAGAAACAAGTAGATCCATCATACATAGGTATCAGCCTCATTTCTGTGTCATTTTAAAGGAGATAATGAGAAAATTCTCTGGGTAAGAGGACAACCTACAAAATGCTGAGAAGAATCCTCTGACTCACACTCAGCTTGAGCCACCCTCAGACTTTTCACGACACAGACTCTCAGAGAAAAGAAGCACTGATAATTTGCTTTCTTAAAAAGCCCAACCATGCATCATGTTTTGTATCTCTATGTATTGCCATTTTTTAACCACATTTGCCAAGAAAATGAGGTGGCTGCTTTCTTGTCCACATTGGCCTGTCTGTCTTGGTCTAGTGGAAGGTGTCCCTGCCCATGGCAGGAGGGTTGAAATGACATGATCTTTAAGGTCCCTGCCAACGCAAACCATTCCATGATTTTATGATTCTGTCTTCCAGTTGTTGGGCATTTTTACAGCACACATAAGTGATTTGGGGTGTAAGGCTGGGAGGGGTATCACAGTATGGAGAAGTTCTGGGAAACCACGTCCCTGAGTTCAAGAGAATGTGCAGGGACCAGCGCTGTTGCAGCAGTGGGTATTTACAGGATGTCAGATACAGATCTTCAGGTAATCAGAGTGTGAAGACACAAAGACTCAGTGACCAAGCTGTTAGAACACTTCTGTCTCTGAAACCTCATTACAAAACTGTTGTTTGTAAATAACAGCCTTTCTGGAATCAAATGCTTTCTGCAGAATTGCACTTCACCACTGCTTCTGGGAGGCTGTGTGGGTATAACTGCAATACATCAAATTCACAGTTATTGCAGAGCCCGCATCGGTGGCCTGCAAAAGCAGAAACTCTCCTGATTACTCCTGATCTGCTGTGCAAGGCTTTACCAGCAGGCATCACTTTCTGCAGCTCTGGGCATGCCTGTGCCCTCCTATTTGCTGTATGAGACAAGTAAAGCCTATTTGTCATCTTTTACCCTCTCTGTGCTCCCAGTGCTCTGAGCTCTCAGATGACAAGTCTGTCCAGAAAATGGCTGCGTAGACACTGTTTGTATCTGTTCCAAAATGCCTTTATCCATCACCTGGGATGCCCCTGCCTTCAACAGTATTTTTGGCACCCCTTTGAAGCTTGAAAAGGGAAAGGGGTAAAAAGAACTACAGTCCTACAGTTCCCCATTCTGTAAATATTCCTCACATGCTGATGTATCTGTCCCTGCTAACCCATTTTGCAAATTACTTATTATAAAGAGAATCTCCACCTCTCTATCCTCAGAGGTTTTTGGGGCATCCAGGATTTTCAGCCTGTGAAGAAGGAAAGGGCTTTTCACAGCTGCAGTGGGACAGTTCCTGGAACAGGAGGATTTGTGCAACACGGCTGTGGATAAACAAGCCCAGAGCAGTGAAAGAGCTGAGAAATTACATTAAGCAAAGGTGAAGTCCTTTCACAAGGCAGCTTGTGAAAAAATCTCCCTTATGCCACCCCCTTTCCTTCAGGATTGTATGCATTACTCAACAAGGAGCTTTACATCTCCTCTGCTGCTTCCATATGATCCATAGGATTTGGCAGAAGTCATCCTGCAGATGTGTGGCAAAGGGTGAGTCAGCTTGGCACCCTCTTCCACAAGGGCTATAGTTTTTTGAAATAAAGAGAATCTGAGATGGATTCAAACATGGAAAAGAGGGCTGTCAAAGAAGTGAGTAGCTGAAAGAAAGATATTTTTTAGCCTAGTTACCAAAGGTTCAAGTTACCACTCTGTTAAGTATCTATTTGGATATCAGCCTTCAAACATTTTTAAACTCAATTTCTTTTTAAGTTGAAATTTTTATTAAAATTTGTCCTAAAAGAACAAGCAGAGGTGTTAAATAACCTCACCAGAATGCAAATATTGTGAAATGATACTGACATTGCTTCAACTGGTTCTATATAACAGGATTCTGCTGCTTCCTGCACTGCAACAGGGAGTTGCTGAGCAGGGGAGGTGTGGGGTGGAAGTTGGCTGTGCGTTAGGGATGTGTGTGCTGCCTGCAAAGGACTTCAGCAGTGGTACAATCAGGGCTGTTTTGAGACTACTGGGCACAGCATTTTCCTCGTCCTTCACCTCCCAAGCTTGTAATCCCCAGAGAGAAAACACGGTGAAACTTCACTGCTTTCCTCTCCTGTCTGTCTCTGTCTGTTGCCTGAGGCAGATACTCAGAGGTGCCATTGCATCCTGTGGTTCTGACTCTCCTCTTCCTTTTCACACTTAGCTCCTGTGTGAGCATTTAGTTTTCTAAAGGAAACAGATTTTATCTTCCTCCCTCTTCTCAGGTCATCTATAATTTTAAAATCTTCCTTGGCATGCTGCTCACTGCCAATCTGTGGTATCTTCCTGCTGCTGCACATCTCCCACGCTCCTCAGCAGTGCCATGCAAACACCACCACATCCTGTTCCACCCAAGAGACCATGCAATTCCAATCCTTGTCACACAGCTAAACCACTTCTCCTTGCAATTCCAGGACAGTTGCATATTCCAGCAGCATCTCAGTTGCATCCTCCAATCTCACACTCTTCTCCACGTGAAGAAAGCATTTTCTGCTTAAAAGTGGAGAACAAGCAACAGTGAAAATTTCTCACATGGGCAGCTCTGCAAGATGCAGATTCCTTTGCCTTCTTCCTTTCCCACTTCATGATTAATTCTGTTTTTGGTTCATCTCCCAGAGAGGCCAAAGTGTCTCAGTTTTGATATCCCTGTGCTGTCCTAACCTTCAAATATTCACTTTGCATTACTGTATCCTTCAACCCTGCCTAGTTCCCCCCAAATAGAGTCTTTGGCCTCTCTGGAGCAGACAGTATAAAAAATGTCAGCATTTTATTAAAGAATTGAAGAAAGAAACCATGAATATACTTGCTGTCTAAAGTAGGACTGTCAACAACATGACCTGGGATCCAAGCAATCTGTATGCAATTTGGTCTCTTTAAAACCTATCCCTGAGGATCAGATCAGATAACTCTCCTCTGCTGTTCATCTGTTCTTCACATGCTTGTCCCAGAAAAATAATATGAAGGGCTTTTCTACATTTTCCCTGCAAGTTAATAGGAATAAACTAATATGTCCTCCAAAATCCACAGATCTGGGGTAAGTTTTGTAGTGGATTATGCAACTGGGAAAATTGGAGATGATGGACAAGGCACTTCTGGCAGAACTGGTCAGAAACCTGCTGAAGGTCTTTGTTCTTATGTAATTACATGGAAAGGTCTTAGGCAGCACAAAAGATGAGGCACTTTTCTCCTTTGATTCACTCCCACCAAGGTTTAGCACATGGAGCAGAGGCATTTTTCTTATTCTACTCTTCCAGATTGCTGTCACAGGAGCCCTTTTCATTTGCCACAGCAGCTTCCTCTGATAAGCCATGGCATTAAGACTCAGCCTGTTTCCAACAAATTTGTCCCTAATCATCCCACCAGAGTGGCATAATCAGGGTTCATTTCAGAATCTGCAATGGAAAGACAAGTTCGTCAGAAGAGCCCCTTTTCCTTGGTGAGGAGAGCCAACATTCACCCACCCTGAGGAGTACTGGGTAGGAGGTAAACACTTTGCTGCCTTGTTTTGGTTCAGTAGTACAAAACAGCTGTTAAAAATGTTTAAAGATGTATATGAGATGGCTTAGCACAGTTTCACTCAGGCAGGGTGCCAGGGCGTGTTATGTAAAGTGTTGATCTTTCCCTACATTTTAAATTGAATATAGAACAGTTGGGTTCCAGCCCTCCTTCCTGGCAACAGGCCCAGCCTTGAGCACTTCCATATAAACTGGGCCCATTCTAGCTGCCCACGGTGTCAGCAAGACTCAGAAACTGCAGTGATGATGCTGATGTTCTTCTCAGGAATCATGAGAATGCTCTTCCTCTTGTTCCTCCCACGCTTTTGTTCTGGCCAGGCTCCACCTCCACTGCCTCATTTCCCCACCTTCCTGGATCCTTCCAGCATGTTCTACCTCTGCTGGGACCACGAGGAACAGGAGCTGATGAGGTTGAGCTGCACATCCACACAGCTGGCTGGGTGGCATCTGGATTCAGCCCTCACGGAGAGCTGCCTGGATCTGACATGTGACAGGAGGTGCCTTCCCAAATGGCAGCATCTGATTCTCTTTATGTTGAACAGATTTCCTCTTCATCCCCAAGGGTCATGCTCCAAGTATGTTGAAAAAAAATAGCAAATTAAAAAGCTAAGAGGATTGGGAATCTTCAGCCTGGAAAGGCTGAGGGCGTTGGGATTTTTCAGCCTGAAAGGCTTTGGGGTGACCTAATTGTGGCCTTGCAGTGCCTGAAGGGAGCCCACAGGAAAGATGGAGAGAGACTCTTGACAAGAGCCTGGAGTGACAGGACAGGGGGGAATGGCTTCACACTGACAAAGAGCAGGTTTAGATTGGATATGAGGAAGAAATTGTTCCCTGTGAGGGTGGGGAGGCCCTGGCACACTTAAATGTGTCAGGCATAGGATAGGACATCCTTGGGAATTCTTGTTTTTTCTAGTGTCAGGCAACCACTAAGGATAGATGCCTGGTGTTAAAGCAGCTGGAGTTTAGAGGGGAAAAATGCCACCAAGGCTGCTAAATACAAATCAGGCTGTTGTTTTGTTTTGCTTTAATTATTAAAGAGAAACAGGCAGCTTAATGTTATCCAGATACAGAGAGAAAAAGAGTTTATACCAGTGAAGTGTTTGCCAGTTGCAGTGGTTTTACTTTGTTCAGCTGTTTTCAGTTCCTCTTTAACACAACAGTAAAATGTTTCCATGAAATATGTTGTGACATTTGTCTAAAAATGGGTGAACTTTGGAGGGAATGAGATAGGAAGCTTTCCTTATGGTCATCAGCTGGTTGCAAAATTATTCTTGTCATACCCACTTTCGAAATCTTTTTTGGATTGTGACCCAGAGAGGGACCTTTTGGCTGTGAATCACTGCAGGAAAAAATAGAAGAAACACTTGTTCTTATTTTTTTAATAATGATTTTAAAAAAGTCATTTGGAGTAAACCAAAAGTATTTAATTTCTCCTAAAATAACATCTTGAAAGGAAAAATTGAAGTGTTTGGTTTCAAAAGTATTAAATATTCCATTATTTTCAGAAAATATATTTAACATTAACAATGTTTTTTTCCTCCCTGGTAGCAGAAATTCTTTGTTTATATAAGAAAATAATTTTGGTCCCACAAAAGCTACAGGTCTTTTCAAATCTTTTACGTATCAGAAAATATCTCCCAATTATTTTAGGTCTGGATACAGTAAGCAAGCACATTAAATTCAGGAAAATCCACATTTTCTCAGCTGTAAAGCACATCCACTGAACCCATGGAACAGATAGTTTGAGGGAAAGACATCCTACTTACTGTAAATGGAATTTAAGTGAGGTTTTCAATTTGAAATCTTCCTTCTAAGCCTCTCTTTCTCACATCCTTGGTTTTTGTTTTAATTTTCCTTTTTACTACAACCAAAAAAAGTCATTATCTGAGTATTATCCAGTGGGTGAAAAACCAGTAAAAAAGGCTTGCTTTCACAAAGGAGGGTTGTTTTTCTACCTGTTTACTGCATTCCTCTTTCATAATGTATATTTCATTTTAAATATTTTATCTATTTCAGGGTAGCTGATTTGCAGACTACTTATCTTTGAATTTGGATCTTGTAATGACATCTTTACCAATTCTGTTTCCTTGGTGAGGTACAGAGACCCATCTGACTCAACTGACCCCAAAAGATTCTTCACCTCTGACCTGCGGCTGCTCAATGTAAGTATTGGACAAGAGCCTGGTATGTTAAAAATCTGCCCTTCTTCTCTCTTTCTTGGTCATGGCCATGCTGAGTTTGGGATTGCACAGGCCAAAAGATGGACATGACTGGTCTTGGAAACATGGAAATAGAGCTGGCAAGAGTAGGAGTGAAGTGGGAGTGTGAAGGGTTATTTCTTAGGAAAAGGCTATCACCCATGCCCTTAGCTAGAGTTTAGGAAGCCAAACACAGACTGGTGTTAATGAGTTGCAACAGAATTATTAACACAGACATCTCATTATTAACACAGACATCCAGGGCCATTGTCCCACCCATATAGACCCACATTAAAATATCTTGAATTTACTGAAGATATTTACTGCTCCCCATCATAGTTTTGTGGGAAATACACAATACCACTGAGAAATAATGAATATACATTTAAATGCTGAAAAGTGTGGCTAAGTGTGCAGAAGTTACAATACAAACTACCCTGTGTGCTATCTCCAGTATTAAGTTATGCAGCATCTCAATATCACATAAAAGGATTTACAAGGGGAGCTGCAGCCCCCTTTAACTTCCCCCTGTGGTATTTGCACCATCCTTGTCAAACGGAGTTCAAAAGCACCAACTCAGTGTGGTATTGCACCTTCCTTCTTCAAACAGCACAGGCCCACACAGCACTCCCTCAAGACGCAGCAGAACCTGCTGATCAGCGTAGGCAATATTCCACAGGAAAGAGGGGCACTATTTTTATGGCAAAAATTGTGGGATTAGTGCTATCATGTGCTTGTCACTCCAGAAAGCCAGCAATAAAAACTGAAAAAGTTGATTGAACTGGATGGATGTTTCCTACACTCAGTTCATGTTACAACTGGCAAATTAGTAATGCAATTCCCTAATAGAAAAAAAAAATCTGAATGAAAAATTAATTAAGACTTGGTGGAGCTGAAAAATCACAGAGTACTTTGGGTTGCCCAGAGAAGCTGTGGCTGCCCCATCCCTGGAAGTGTCCAAGGCCAGGTTGGATGGGGCTTGGAGCAACCTGGGATAGTGGAAGGTGTCCCTTCCCGTGGCAGGGGTTTGGAACAAGATGATCTTTGACATCCCGTCCAACCTTTTCCACCTTTGTGGAAATGTCAAATGGCTTCTTGACTTTGCTGTGACAGTAGCCCAGCTTTTATACTCTTAAACAAGCTGACATGCTTTCTAGTTTCATTCCCCTGGTGGATTTCTCCCAAAGCCTGGCCAGGGCTCAAGGGGGAACCAAGGGAGTTGTCTTCGATCCTGTACCCCCCTAATTAGCCCAGATGTGGCCTTATCTAGTTTCTAGATATAGAAATGTAAATACATGTTTTGCCAATAAATGAACCCATATAACAATAGTTCATTAATGATCAAAGATAAAGATATAGATAACATTTGGTTGGAAGGTTCATCTAGAGGCCAACTTTGGCTCAGGGCCTGTTGTTCAGGCCTTAGTCAGGGCCTGTTGTTTAGGTCTCAGTACTTCAGCTGCCTGTCACAAAATTTCTGGACATGTCTCCCTGTCAGGTCTGAGGGCCGCTGCAAATCTTCATTTGACCACAGTACAAACTTCTGAGTCATCAACCACCACAGAAACTGCTTTACTTCCTCTCCTTTCTCTTACAGCTGGTGTTTGCTTGGCTTCTCTGGGCCTGTGATTATGAGAAGGCATAGAATACCACAACACATCAACTGGCCCTTGAAAAAGCCTCTGTCATTACCATTGGCAGCAGAGGGTGTTCCAGGATAGCCCTGAGAGGATATTTCCATAAAAGAAAATTGTCTCTCTGTGGAAGAAATAGCTTCAATCAGAATTGGTATTTATTTTATTAGAAAACCACTCAACTTTCTACTATAGTTTGTTCTAAATCAGAAAAGCAATGTCTTATAGTGCTGTAAGGACAGGAATACAGTAATCATAGAATTATTGAATGGTTTGGGTTGGAAGGGACCTTAAGATCATCCAGTTCTGCTGATGCCTTAGGTTTTAACTTTTATATTTTTCAAATCCTGTACTGCCTAGTGTGTAACTGAAGTTTCTTGTGGCCTGTTAGCTGCTGTTCTCATGCTGGTTAGATATAACAAACCTCTCTAGGTTTCCACATCAAGGACACCAGGCCCCAAAATGTGTAAACTAAAAAGGCTCTGAAGGGGGGCAAACTTGGGGTAATTACACAGTGAACTGAGGTTATAATTGGAGAATTAACCCTGATATGCAAATGAACCAAACTTATAAAAGTGTGAAGAACCCGTGACCCGGGGGTCCACCTTGGGTGTAGCCTTTTGACTGCCCAAGGTGTACCTTGAAGGCCCTTCAAATAAATACCTACCTTTATTTCCTTATTCTTGTCTAGTTTCTGTTTTAGGTGGCCATCTCAGGCATCACCACCTTCCCTGCCATGGGCAGGGACACCTTCCACTATCCCAGGTTGCTCTGAGCCCCGTCCAACCTGGCCTTGGACACTTCCAGGGATCCAGGGGCAGCCACAGCTTCCCTGTGCCAGGGCCTCACTGCCTTCACAGTGAAGAATTTCTTCCTAATACCCAACCTAAACCTACTCTCTGTCAGTGTGAAGCCATCCCCCCTTGTCCTGTCACTCCAGGCCCTTATAAAGGGTCTTTCTCCATCTTTCTTGTAGCTCCCTTCAGGCACTGGAAGGCCACAACTAAATCACCCCAAAACTTCCCTTCTCCAGACTGAAAAATCTCATTCTCTCAGCCTTTCCTCACAGCAGAGGTGCTCCAGCCTCTCAACACTTTAGTGGCCTTCTCTGGACTCTGTCCAACAGTTCCATGTCCTTCCTGTACTGGGGACCCCAGGGAGAAAAGAGGTCACCCCTCAGCCTCCTTTTCTCCAAGCTGGACAAACCAGGATCCTCAGCCACCCCTCACAGGACCTTCCTTCCAACCCTTCCACCAGCTTTGTTCTCTTCCTCTGGACCTCCATTCAAGGACCTTCATGTCTTTCTTAAATTGTAGGGCCCTGGGCTGGCTTTGGCTGGGATAGAGTTAATTTCCTTCATAGCAACTCGTATGGTCTACATTTTGGATTTGTACTGGGAACAGTGTTGAGAACACAGGGATGTTTTAGTTCCTGATGAGCAGAGATTAAACAGAGCCAGAGCCAGCGCTTGTCATCCCACCCCACCACTGAGGAGGCTGAGGGTGCACAAGGAGTTGAGAGGGGACACAGCTGACCCCAACTGCCCAGAGGGATATTACAAACCTGGAAAGCCAGGGGATTGTCTAGTTCAGGCTGCACTATTCCAGTTGCTGCCTTTGCATATGAAGCACCTTTTTCGCTTCCCAAAACAGGCGGGACAAATCCCCCATTCTGAATCCCCATTTGCCACCAGAATTGCCCTGCAGAGAGGCAGACCATGTCTGTGAGCTGCACAGAGCCCATGTTGCTCAGGACACAGCAGGGCAGCCTGGTGCTGCTTCCCAAGGGCTGCAGCCACAGGCCTGCCCCAACGTGTGGCAGGGTCCTATTCCAGCAGTGCTGAGGGCATTTCCTGATGGATTAGGGGAATGTGTCCTGTTCCAGAGGTGCTTTTGGGAGCACAGCCTTCTGGAGTGCGCAGGGCTGCTCTCCTGAGGTGCCCTTGGTGCCCCTGGAGAGCTCCACTCTGCTGCCTAGGCTGACTGCTGGGCCTTTGTGCAGTTCCTCCCCTTTCCATTGCACGGAATAAAGCTTTTCTTTCGACACACACAGGGGTGTCTGTGTGTGGGTGTGAAGCTTAGGGAACTCACTTCCAATGCCAGAACCACTTCCCAACACAGGTGACCTCAGGGAGGCTATGACCTTGCATTTCCTCATGTTACTGATGTAAAACCCTCTGCCATCAAAAGGTGAGGTAGAAATAGACTTCTCTTCTCATTAGAAGGTTATGCATAACCAGAAGAGTTGAGAACTTCCTCCTGAAGGTTAGAGAGGGGAGGGAGCTCTGAGTCGTACCCAGCCCAGAGCGTCACTCTAAGAACAGCAGAGGGAGGGAAAAGGGAGAAGCGGGAACAAGAATGGCAGAAAATGTCCTTTATGCTGACTTGAACTTGCCTGAATCAACCAGACCCGGAATCCTGAAGGTCCCTGATGTCCAAGGTAGGTCCATTGCTGAGCACTGAGCTTTCTTTGCATTCTCCAGTTTCTCTCCCCCACATGTGTTGAGAGATGTTCCTTGGAGCACTAAAGTCCCAAAGAACAGAAGGGAAATGTGAGGGAAACTGCTGGGAAAATGTGCAGGTGGAGTGTCCAGATAGGGTTGTTTATATTTACAAAGGGGAGTTGTTATAAGGTCTACTTTTCTCTTGCTGAGGTGCAAGTGTGAGGGAGCATCTCTGGTGTGATATTAAGAGTAGATTTTCAGTTTTGGAGACTATTCCAGAGCTGAACATCCACTGCTCCTGCCCCAGGCCTGTCGTCCCCCAGCAGACTGGGATTCCTGCAGCTGTTGCTGGTGTTTGCAGCAGTCTCCTGCACAGCTGTTCCCTCTCCCTGAGCACAGCAGGCATTGCCTGGGGGCTTTTCCTCCTGCTCTGGCTGTACAAACTGCTTGTTTAATGCACAAGTGTGAAATGTTTCATGGACAGGTTTAGTCTGATTTAAGGTCAAAGCCTTTGCAAAATTCTAATCTAAGACTTAACTTTCTTTAATGAATTTAAAATCACTGCATTAACTTTTGCACTGGTTTTGCAATATCTGCATAAAACAGACTTCATACACGGTGTCTCTATACTTCATTTTCATTTTTCTTCCCTTTCTTTCTAACTCTCCTTTCACGGATTTCACGATTATTTCTCGCCATCCGGTGCTTGTCTTTTGCAGAAAGTGTGAACCCTCTGCATGCCTTTTCAGGTGGCTGGAGCTATTGACACCCCAGGAAATGTTTTTTTTCACCCTTTCAACAGATGAATTCAGGGCTCAATTGACCACAGTAGATGCCACCTGATTACAAGTTCCATTTTCCTTATAATTTAACCCATTTGTTCCTTTTCAAAATTTGATAGATTTCTAATAACATTTTTATGTTTCTCTGCTTGTGCCTTTCGGGGAAACCCCTACCAACTCTTCTAGGTAATCACTTAATTTATGCACAAGATTTCCCAGATATTGGCTCCATCTTCTGAAAAGAGCTCAAAACCCTGGCTTCTGTCTTAGCTCTGTACAGTGATAGAACCCAGGGGGTTCAGTGTTGTATATCACGATGACTTTGTGAGTTTCATAATATTGCAACAACTTATTTTTGACTTTCTACCCACTTTTTATGTGTCTCTGACCTTTCTTTCCTCTCCGTATGTTTTCTTCCCTGATGGTTTGTATTTATTACCTGCAGATGTTAGAACAGTTTTCACTATTCTCCATGTTTTTTTGTTAATTATGATAATATCTTTAACCCCTCCAAATTTAGCACAATCTGCAGTTTTGGGGCTTTGATGTTTTAGTCATTCTCACCGTTCCTGTCTGGATGAACAACTTCAGGCCACGCTTGGCACTTTTCTCCCCTTTTGTCGAGATTGACAGTGTGGGTGTGTGCCCCTGTCCCCTCTGGTATTATCTGCCCTGAAGAGAAACAACATCTGTTCCTGCCTATAGCAAGGGCTCCAAGGGTGAAAGTATCATCATGGAACATGGAATCAGAATATCCTGAGCTGGAAGGGACTCACAGGATTATCCAGTCTAACTCCTTGCCCTGCACAGACACCCCAACAGTCCCACCCTGTGCATCCCTGAGAGCCATGTCCAAACACTCCTGGAGTCTGGCAGCCTTGGGGCTGTGACCATTCCCTGGGGAGCCTGTTCAGTGCCCCACCATCCTCTGGGGGAAAACCCTTTCCCTGATATCCAACCTAAACCTCCCTAAATCAGCTCCCGCCGTTCCCTCAGGTCCTGTCCCTGGTCACACAGAGCAGAGATCAGTGTCTGTAAGGGAGAAAAATATAATTTGTGCATAGTTAAACACAGTCACTTAAACTATTTGCTGTCCTGTATTCAGCACTTCTCACAATTTCAGTCATTTTTGTTTCATTTAAGTTGATTCTCAGTTCTCTCTGTGCTCCGTTCTTTTTCTCTGGCTCAGGTTGTACCTATGCAGAACTGAAAGTGCAATCCCAAGACACAAATGATGCAACAAACTGCAAATCACCTGGTGAGTTTAACTGTCTGATAAAGTGATGGGAAATTAAACAAGGAGGGGAGAGGGGCCCATCCTGATGTCCCAAACATGCAGTGACACAAAACTATGAGGAGGCAGGAGGATACAATTGTCTGCTTTCCAGACTCAGAGTAGGGACAGCTGAGGTGTTTCATTCTGTGCCCCTAAACACTTGTTGGCTTCCCTGGCAAAGGAATAGAAGGATTTGATGGGCCACACCCAGACACCCCTGAGCCCAGCCTCCTGTCCCCAGCAGCAGTGAAAAGTGAACAATGGAGATGGGGAAGCAGAAGACGGGCACTGATTGCTAGTTGGACTCTCCTCCTTTTCACCTCTCCTCAAACCCTTGGCAGGTTGGGGGATCTGTTCAGTTCCCTGAGCACAGGGGTCCAGAGCCAGTGGGGAAGCACCAGGACATTCAGCCTGGTTCCAGCATGGAAACCTGGAAGGCCCCAGAGTCCCAGTGGGAGCCTGGAAAGGCATCCCGGAATGCAGAGGAAAGGGCTCTTTTTTCCAGCTGTTCCCCACACCTTTATTTTCCTGTCCCTCTGTAGGTAAAAGCTGTTGTTCCAGAGCACGATTTGCTGTCCTGCTTGCTGTCCTGGTTGTGATAATCCTCACACTGGCCACAGTTGTGTGTCGGACACTCCTGTGTAAGTCCTGCTAAAAATGTAGCAGTGGCAATTAATTTGTGACTCTCTCCCACTGACTGATGCCCAGGCCATGACATCCAAAGCCGGGAAGAACAGAAGGACAGTTTGAAGGCCAAGGACAGCAGTTTTTAGCCAAAAGATAATGCTGATATAACCCAGTTGACAAACTGACAATGTTAAATGATATAGAATTCATTACACAAATGATTTGAAGAAACCAGTTGAGATTTGATAGTGCCTATCAGTAATATCATTGCTGTCCATGAGAATCCTACAAGGTGAGGATTTTTTATCATGACAACAAGATGTCCATAACACCAAAAATCTTAAAATAATTATGAATTAAAGATCGTTTGAAAGAAGCATCTAAGTCATGACTTAAAGGAATTTGTTTGCACCTTACCCAAACAAAAGCCTTTTGCTAAACCTCTGCATAGATACCATTGAGATCATAACGTATTTTGAGCTACATAAAAAGATAAATGATATTTTGTAGGAAAAAAATCTTACTTCCATCAGAAAAAAAAAAGATCCACTTGGTGCTTCTTTTGAATGTTTTCAAGGAATCATTTTTAATTTTCAAATGGTTTTTCTTGTTGCTTTCCATCCTTTGGCAGTTGAGAAAGCTTGAGAACCTTCCACAACCAGTCACTCTCAAGTCTTAGAGTTTGCCACTGCTCAGAGATGCACATGGGGAAGACATGGGGAAGACATGGCAAAGCCTTTGATCCATGCAACTTAAAAAATAGGGCTGGAGGAGGCAATTCATTCTTCTTTTTCAAGGCAAAGAGTTAAGGACAGACATCTGATAGGGCTCTGATACTTATAAAATGTCAAACACCAAAGGATGGGCCAAATTCTAAAGCAGCACAAAGTAACAGGGTGTAATTAGCATTCAATGCAGCTTTAAGTCTAACACTGAAATGTTAGACTTGGATCCAGGCCTGGCTTTAGTTACAGCTCTTTTGTGGGTTCAGTACTGCCTCAGTGACCTGACAAAATTCTACCAAGAAACTTGACATCTAGATCAAACTTGAGAAATTAAATCAAGGGGGGTTTTAAATTTAAGAGCACACAGGTTTCACTTGTGCTCCAAATAAAAACTGTTGCCATTTTGAGGAGTTTATTCTAAGTTTTAGTTTAGTATGAATTTTCCATATGGTCTTGTTATGCCAAATACACTGGTATTAGGATATAACTTGTTTAAGTGAATTAAAATGTTGCCTTTGGCTTAGCGGAACCTGACCTGACCATTTTAGGATTTTTATAGCAGAATGATGAGCAAAGAGGCAGAGTTTGCATTCTGTGTTGGGTGATGGGGGGGTCAGAGAGGTCCAGCAGAGCTCTGACAGTGTGTGGCACAGTGGTCATTCCTCGCAAGCAGAAATTGTGTTCTTATTTCCAAATGGTCCAACTGCAGGCAGCCAACAGGACTCGGCAGCAACCATCCCTGAGAAGGCACTAGGTAGGTGATCCTCTGTCATTCCAAAGGGAGTTTCCAGAAGCCTGTGGGATTGATGGTTAAGGGGGACAGGAAAGGGGCTGCATCTAGATTTTGTTCAGAAGCGAAGCAAAGAAAGAAAACCTCTGCTATGCCAGGAAAACAAACCTTACCGTGGACAGTCCCAGGATGAGCTCAGGGGAAGGGACAGGAAGAACAATCCCTCTGGTACCTTGGCACTGCAGGGAGCAGGATGGACAATGTGCCTGTGCTGCTCTTCCAAGGCCGTCCATTCCCAGCCTTTGACCTCAGTGCAATTCCCTGTTGCTGTTTAGGAGCTGCTGAGCAAGGATGAGAAAGGCTGGATCATGCTTGCTGTGCTGCTCCCTCTGTCTGGCTCCTGCCTGGTGATCGTGGGCTGGTACCAGCTCCAGATCCTGTGGGGGATCCCTGGTGCTCTGGTGACAGTTCTCAGCAGGGGCACACAGAGATTTCTGTGTCTGTAATTGTCTCTCTGACCTCTTTTTTGTTGTGACATCCTTTGGTCAGTGTGAAGGTGGATTTTCCACACCTGTTCTTCTCTCATGCAGGCTGCCCCCAAGAATGGGAAAAACATGGGAGAAAATGCTACTTCTTTTCTCCAGAGGAGAAACTGAAGGACTGGAAAGCCTTCCGTGAAGAATGTGCTGCCATGGACTCAGAGCTTGTGATCATTGACAGCAGGGAAGAGCTGGTGAGATCCAAATCCCTGGGGCAGCTGCTCGGAGGGCTGGAGCTGCCTGGCCAAGGGCTGAGCAGTGACACTTGTGCCTGCTCCTGTCACATGTCCTTGGGCTCTGGGACCTGCTGCCAGCCATGGACACCCCAACCCTGGCAATAGGAGCAAAGCCCTACCCAGGGAGAGGCCTCCTGGAGCTTGGAGTCCTGCCCCTGGAAGCTTCTGCGCCCAGGCCTGATCCCATGGAAAGGAGCAAACTCCCTGCCCAGCTGGCTGGGCTTTTACAGGGATTTAGCACACAGGCCAGGGAGGTTGAACAGACACTTCTTTGTGAGAGCCATGGCTCTGACAAAACCTGAAAAGGTTTTGCCACACCCATCAGAACAGAAAAGTGTCCCCAGGTACCAAGTCACACCTGTTAAAATACAAATTACAGCTGTGAGTGCACCACAGGTGTATTATTACATTTGTTACATTCATAAGCGGCCTCCAAAATGGAGAAATCCATCCTCTGGAGCTGTGGGAAGTGGTGCTGTGGCTGGGTGCACGCTGCACTCTCTGTGCTGGCTGTTTAGCACTGAGCCTTCTGTGCCTCTGGTGAAGAAAATGTCGTTTTCATGTATTCCCATCGTTGGCTTCCTTTCCAGGGTTTCCTTACTGAAAGATCAAGATATAATTACTACTTACTGGGTCTCACATACTCTCAAGAGGAGCAGAAGTGGAAGTGGATCAACAACGTGGAATACGACCCAGCCATGTGAGTTCATTCCAGCAAGTCCCTGCCATGCAATGTCTGGGAACATGAAAATCCCAAAGCCAGAGCAGAGCAGAGAGCCCAAGGGAGATCAGGATCTGTGGTTTGGGGGGAAGCTGATTCCTTGAGATGCAGGTGTTTCAGCACATGCCTGTGCCAAGGAAAGGGAGCCTTTCAGTGCCATGGGACACAGGCCTGTCCCATCAGGGTGGCAGGAGAGGACACAGCTGTAGTTCTGCTGGGGAAGGAAGGATCTGACTGGATGCAGTTCCCTGGGGAAAGGAAGGAGCCAGGAGGCAGGGACAAGAGAGTGTGTGATGCCAGCACCTTTGGCTGGAGGGGACCAAAGCAGGGGAAGGTCTCTGGATGGGAAAGCATTGCCAGAAACTTTTGTGGAGATGTGGGGAACAAAAGTGAGGAATGGGAGGGAGATTCCAGCAAGTTCCCGATCCCAGTGACAGTAACACAGCTTAGCAGCCAGGCCAGGTGCCGCTCTGCCTTTCACTGCATGAATGTAATCAAATTTGACTTTTTTCCCCTGTTCAGGTTTCATATACATGGACCTCATCAGTACTATTACTGCACGGTCATTGGATTTGGTGAAGTACAAACTGCACCTTGTGGTGGATCCCAAACAACACAAAATTTGTGTGAAAAAGATGCAACAATGTCAAAAAGGCTTCAGAAGGACAGCTGAAAACAAGAGGTCCAGGCTGGAATGTCATTCTCAGCTTCCTGTAGGAAACATGGATGGGATGTGTCTCATTTCTCTTAAGCTGCCCAATCTCTGCTCCCAGGGACTCCTGCAGCCTCCGTCCAGACCCGTGGCTTAGCTGAGCCCACTCTTTCCCTGATGGTGTCTGAGCCTGGCTGGATCCCCCCTGGAGGAGCTGGCACTGACACACAAGGAGGAGTCTGGGACAGCCTCGTGCCAGAGGTGGCACTTCCAGACAGGCACTGCCAGGGGAGAGGAGTCCAGCCTGGGGACAGTGTGATCCCAAACAGATCCTGCCTCTCCCAAACACATCCATCCACAGCCCTGTGTTCCCAGCCCTGCCTGGGCACAAGGAGACCCTTCCCAGCCTGGCCACAGCCTGGCCTTGCCTGCAGCCACATGGGAAGGGCAGCACAGATTTCTGGTGGGATCCTCTAGGAAAGGGCAACCCCACTCCTTGCCAGGTCTTATGGACAGGACGAAGTCAGGTGTGGGTGTGGATAAACCTTCCCCTGTCCCAGACTGTCTGTTCCAAGAGCACACGGGATCCAGAGCCTGTGGGGGGAATGGGAATCAGCACAAGGGAAAGGATCCTACAGCAGCACAGCTCTGGGCATAAAATCAGCCGCAGTCCTGTGTAGGGCAGGGAAGGAGTGTCAGATTTAGGATCTGCTGGGGAAGGGCACAGGATGGAGACCAGCAGAGACCAGCAAGGCCTGAAGAACAGAGTCCCAGCAGAGGCTGAACTGGGCAGAAAACAGGACAATGGAACCCACAGTGACCTGTGAAGGAGCTGGTGAGAAGTATGAGAGTGACCCACAGGGAATGGCAACACCATGCTCTGCCCTCTTTTCCTTGGAGATTGATCACAGGAGGAAATGATGCCTGAGGGCATTTCCTGCTCAGAAAATTTGGCACCAACACCTGAAACAGGTGGCACCAGGAAAACAGAGCTGTGATCAGGAAACAGGAAATGTCACCAAAGCTCTGCCCACATGCTTCGGGGGGCTCTTGCGACTCTGGGCCTTGCGTGACTCCAAGAATTATCCTTACTGTCTCCTTTGAAGCAGAATCATTCCTCCTTAAAATGGTGCCATTCATGACTCTCTCCTTCAGCTGCAGGATGGAGAAAGTCCTGGATGAAGTGACGATGATGGCCTGGTTTATCACTGGGAAAAAATTGCTTAATCAAAAAATCTATACACAGCATGTTGTGGCCATTGGAAGGGAAAATGGAATCCTACAGGAAAACTGTCTCTTTCTGACTTGAAAGCACATTTTGATGTCCCTCACACCAGCCATCCTCCCCAATGACTGCTCTCATCAAGATGCTTTGGAAACATATTTGTAGTTCTTTCCCTGACTTTCAATCCCCAAAGAACAGAGTTAGAACATGGAGCCGTAGCAGAACAATCTCAATGTCAGACCCCAGAATTTGTACTGTTATTCCAGAAGGAAGCTGAGCTGGAGGGGGTCTTTGCACTCACTTTACTGGAGAGGGTGGGAGAGCATTCTATGTTGTATTATAGATTTCTGCCCTTCTGCTTTCATATTCCAGCTGCTGTAATGAGCACCCTTGGATCAAGTGGGCTCTCCTGAAGGCAGGGCCAGGGAAAAGCCACTTCCTGGGGAGCCACTGGCCCTAGGTTGGAGCCTTCAGCAGGCAGCAGAGGCAGCAGCTGTGCACCAGAGGGGCAGGAAGGGGAAGCCACCCAGGGGCCACTGTGGAACTGCACAAACCCCATCAAACCCAGAAAGCCATAGGAAGTCTCAGGACTCAGAAACAACTACTGCTTGCAGGGAAATCCCTACCAAGGGCAGAAGTTTGATTGAAAGTGCTTTCTTTCCTCTGCCTCTGTGTTGTTCTTGTTCACAGTTCTCTGATCTTTTGATCTAAGTTTTACAATAAACTTTCCCTTTACAGCTTGTGATTCTTGGATTACCTCTGGCATCCCTACTGCATGGGAAGGGTGAAACATTTCCTCCTCACTCTGGTGTGGTCGGGGTCTCATCCTGATGCCAAGGCCAGGCAATCCCTAAGCAATCCTAACCTGACCTCTCGCTGCTTCTGTGCTCGGTGCCCCAGAGGATTCCAGGCTGATTTAACTCTTGCTGCAGTGGGGCAATGGGTGACACTCCCTGGGACACGCCAGGCTGGCAGCAGCAGCCCCACAGGGGCACATCCTGGACACAGGACTGGCTCCATTTATCAAGGAGAACCTGTGACACGGACACCTCCAAGAGCTGATCCTCAGGGTTCATCCTATTTCCATGGACCTGTATCCCAACTGTGTCTCAAGCCAGCTGTGGTATTCAGGATACACTTGGTGGAAAAAATGCTCTGAATATCTTGGCAAAAATCACAAGCAAGGGATTTTTATTTTTTCTTTTAGGAGAAAACAGTGAACAAAGGCAAGGTTTTTAAAAAAGCCACCCCAAACCATTAAAAAGCCCAGAAGCTGTTGCACAGAAGTAACTAAGCAGAGACAGACATAAATAGACATTTCAGAGACAAGTGACATTTTACGTAAAAAAAGAAATTCATGCACTATTGCACATGCAAACAATTTTATCTGGTTCTAAATGACAAATGTATCAACACAAGAAAAGAACTTCGCTGCCGCTGCTGGGCGGTTCAGTGGGGATGCAGTGCCAACTCAGATTTGCTGTCAGAACAGCAAGCAGGCTTCAGGACACACAAAGAACGCCTTAAAGGTAGCACTGACAGTGTTACAGAGCTCACAGCCATCACTGGCAGATTGGTTTCCTTTTTAGCACACACTGGACTTTCTGGAACCATTTTGGGTTTGTGGCTGCAAAGACTTCAAATGGCGAGTGACTTTTCAAGATGCTAAGTGTGATGTTTGCTCTGTGGTGAGTCATAAATTATCTATAGAGAAATTCTGTTCTTTCTTGGAAAGTGGCCCAAGGGGATCTCATGGGGTTTAACAAGACCAAGTGTTGGTGCTGCACCTGAATCAGGGGAATCCCCGGGATCAATCCAGGTGGGGATGAGCAGAGGGAGCAGCCCTGGCAGAAGGACTTGGGGGTGCTGTGGGTGAGAGCTGGCCCTGCCCCGGCCGTGTGCACTGGGACCCAGAACCCCCCTGAGCTGGGCTGAGCTGAGCCCCCAGCGTGGGCAGCAGGGGAGGGGGGATTCTGCCCCTCTGCCCCTCTCTGCTGAGACCCCGCTGCAGGGCTGCATCCAGCCCTGGGCCCAGCACAGGAAGGACAGGGAGCTGCTGGAGCCAGCCCAGAGCAGGGACACCAAGGGAATCAGAGGGATGGAGCAGCTCTGCTGTGAGGAAAGGCTGAGGGAATTGGGATTGTTCAGCCTGGAGAAGAGAAGGCTTTGGGGTGACCTCGTTGTGGCCTTGCAGTGCCTGAAGGGAGATTATAAAGAAAGAGGGAGAGAGACTTTTTTCATGAGCAGATAGTGACAGGACAAGAGTGAACAGTTTTGAACTAAAAGAGAAAAGATTTAGACCAGATATCAAGAAGAAGTTCTACACTCAGGGGGTGATAAGACCCTGGCACAGGTTGCTCCAAAGAGGCTCTTCAAAACCATTAATGGTTTTAATCATGACCACTTGATGTGCCTCCTTGGCTGCTTTTTGACAGTATCATGGTCCCAGTCAGCACAGGTTGCCCAGAGAAGCTGTGGCTGCCCCATCCCTGGCAGCGTCCAAGGCCAGGCTGGACGGGGCTCTGAGCAAGCTGGGATAGTGGAAGGTGTCCCTGCCCATGGCAGGGGGACTGGAATTAGATAGTCTTTAAAGTCTATTCTAATTCAAGCCATTCCATGATTCTATGATCAGTGAGTGATTAAAGGTAATCAAAGATTATTTGGGGTAGCAGCAAGCAGGAGGCAGCACCACGGGACCCAACTCTGACTTTTCAAATCAGGCCCGTGAGAGCCCCTTTGTGAAATGCCATGCTTTTTCCTTACAATGTTTGTATTTGTCTCCCTACATCATGGCAATATTTTAAAGTAATTTTCCAGTGACTGAGTTTGGAGGGTATTTCTGCCTTTAGCCTTCAAGAAATGCCTATCTTGTTTATCAGCTTCCATTTTAGGAATTGGCTGGAGGCTTCTTAGCCAAACAGATCGGGGAAAGTGAAGGTGAGTGTCTCAGTTATAAGCATCTGGGGTTTATAACAGTAGTTTTGGAGGATCAGATGATTGACAGCTATGTTGACAGGGTTTCTCAGGGTTTTTTGCCAGCCTGGAGAATCTCCTGCAGCTGTCAGAATCACCTTCTGTACTCGTGGGTGAGCATGAAAAGAGTGCTCACTTCTGAATGCTCTGTGGTTAAAAGCCACAGTGCTATTTTTGACCTCAGTGACAGGCAGGACTGAATGGCAGGAGCCCAAGCCACTCCTCCAGAGTGAATAAATGCTGAATAAACTGTTCTTAGAATGCCAGCTGCGCACACACTCATGTTCCACTGTCTCCTCGTATGTAAAACATGCTTTGCATGAAACAGGTACTGAACCCCCCTGCTGCCTTAATTCCACACCCCACTCTCATCCTCTGCCCCTCTGGATTGGTGTCTTGCAAAACCTCTGGAAAAGTCTCCAGCTTGTGCTCTCTGGACCCATCACTTCTTCTCTCTGCTGGGAATCCTCAGGTCCCTAACCTCCCTGAAGCCACCATGCCTTAAGCCTTGTCACACAAACCTTTTAGATTCTTCTTCACCCTTTTGTCTTTCCTTTTCTTTCCCAGTGCCTTCCTGGGAATTTTGTCCAGTTCAGCTCTCCCAGTTCAGTGCTTAAATGAACTCCTGCTGCAGGCAAAGGCTAAAATCAGCTGCAATTTGAATTATATTTATGGAAATATAAAGTTTATATGGCTCTTTATAAGCTGTAAATATAAACACCTGGAGATGATTTTCAGCAACTCACCACTGCTCAGAGTGCTTGACAATAAACGTAATTGGAGACCGCAGTGAAAGCTTAAAATGTAACCCCCCATTGCCATGGTTTTCTGTTTGAGGTTTCCTCCCCAGGTACAGAATGATGCTTATTTTGGATAAACCACTGCTGAGTTCCTCACCAGCCTTGCACAGAGCCCATGTGATGACTTGGAGAGAGCTGTGTTCCTCAGGCTGTTTGAACACGCAACACAGCCCAGATCTGTTGTAAGTGCAGCAGTTATTGTGCAAAACCACCAGATGAAATGTATGACGTGTATGGCCCTGTCTTCTAAGCAATGCTCAAATTTCTATTGCGCCTTCATCCCCACAGCTGGCAAGCCAGCATCATCAGGCTTCATGCTCTTCTAGGTAAAGCAAATCACTGGCCAGGTTTTCCAAAGAGGTTTAAGTAATCAGTGTTTAAATACTTGATTTTACTGTCATCCTCCATACAAAAGAAGAAANACGATCAACCCCCAAAAAAAAAAAAAAAAAAAAGAAAAAAAAAAAAAAAAAAAAAAAAAAACCAAAAAAAAAAAAAAAAAAAAAAAAAAAAAAAAAAAAAAAAAAAACAGACCAAACCAAACCAAACCAGAGCCTTCTGTGTCAGTTCCTGGAATTTGCTGATGTCAGAGTATCCCAGCGAGATCTTGTAGGAGCCGACTTCTCCTTGAAAGCCTCCCCATTTCCTATTTCTCCGGAGTTGCGGAGTGACTGTTCGCGGCGCAAAGCCCCGCTGGGCACCGAGCCCACGCTCCGTGGCCATGCCCCGGGGGGACGGCGCACTCCGGGGCCGGGAGCGGGGCCGGGAGCGGGGGCAGCGGCTGCGGTCGGAGCGGCCCCTCCGCGGCCGGGCGGCTGCGGCCCCCTGAGCTCCGCGCCCATGGGCAGCGGCGGCGGCGGCGGCTCCGCGGGGCGCGGCACGGCCCGCAGCAAAGGTGACGGGCGGGGGACACCGAGGGGCCGCGCTGGGATGCGGGGAGGACCCGGGACACCCCTCCGGAGCGCGGGGCTGAGAGCGGTGCCGGCCCTGGGAGCGCATCCCTGGGCAATGGGGAGCCGGGGATGCCGCCCGGGAGCCGCCGCACCGCTGGAGACCCCCCCGTGCTGGCAGCGGAGCGACTGCCAGGAGAGGGGACCCTCCTCTGGAGCCTCTGGGACACCTCGTGCCCCGCTACCTCCCCAACAGCCGGATACAGGGCAGTGGCAGGGCGGTGTGTGCTTCCGAAGGCCTGGAAGGGACAGGGGAACAAAAGGAAACTCTGAAAAGCTGTGGCTGTGGGATAAGGCTGGGTATTTCTCAGGAGAAGTTTTGGGCTCCAGAGCTGATGGCTTTTCTTATTTCTCTTATCCATGCCATGTTTAGGCACCAGGTCAATATCAAACTTACTGTCCACCGTAATTTTTTCCATGCTCCTTTCTTTCTCTTTTGATCACTTTAAGTTCTGGATGATGTAACTAAAATTTAGGGTAACTCAGAGTTCTTGTTAGTGGAGTAGCTTTGTGAAGATAAGCTAAATGTCTCTGCTCCCAGCCTGCTCTCCACAGAGAGCTACTTTTTTTTTTTGGAACAGCTTTGTGGGTCCTGGGCTCTACTCCTCTCGGTTGGTTCTGATTTGTTGTTTTGGTTTTTGTTTTGTTTTTTAATTCCTGACATTTATTTTTTCAGGTCTGTTCTCAAACATCTGGCTGTGGCGAGCTGTCGCTGGAGTCCTTACGGCTGCTGTCATTTTGATTTCATGTGTTCAGTTTGGTAAGCAAGGAGTTTTAAAAGAAAATATAATTAGCAATAGAAATTACTGGAGTTTTGGGTTCTATATTCAGAGGGCAGTGAGGTCCTGGCACAGGTTGCCCAGCGAAGCTGTGGTTGTCCCTGGATCCCTGGAAGTGTCCAAGGCCAGGTTGGATGGGGCTTGGAACAACCTGGTCTGGTAGAATCTGTCCCTGCCCGTGGCAGTGGGGTGGAACAAAGTGATCTTTAAAGTCACTCTCAACCCAAGCCACTCTATGATTCTGTGTTGTTTGAAATTGTGGGCCAGCATTGGAGAAACAACTCCACGTGCTGCAGTGGGGTTAGGGAGGGCTCAGTTTAGCCTTAGTGTACTTTTGGTATCAACTTTGTAACTTCACTGTTGGTCTTAATCCAAGTTCAAGAAAACAAATAACAACTGGAAGATTGTGCTACCAATCTGCAATCCTTCAAAAAGACACTATAATAAATGAAGTTATTCAGCTGCGAGGAAGCAACACATGCAAAAACTGCAGTTGTTGGGATTTTTAAGGTGTAGAAGAGTCCTTGGGGGATACTTTATTATCACCTTCTCAGCTACTTCTACCAACCTGTCCCTGACCATCCTTTTAAGGGTACGTCAGGAGGCAGAAGGGTGCA
Organism: Pachycephala philippinensis; assembly: GCA_013397055.1. NCBI lineage: Eukaryota > Metazoa > Chordata > Aves > Passeriformes > Pachycephala > Pachycephala philippinensis. The sequence continues at coordinate 71,186 of VWZT01011105.1, read as the reverse complement.
GGAACCAGAACATACCATTAGTTTACAATAATTATTTCTGCTGGGCAGAAGTTACAATGCTGTGGCTAGACAGATTATTTTAGATTATGCAGTCAGAAAGCAAACTAAAACCTTTTCCAGCTGGAAGAAATGGGTAGATTGATTTTTGTCTTTTCCCAGTAAACCGTTCTCCGGCCAAAGACTCTCCTGTGTGTCCTCCCCTGGACCTGTGTCCATCAGGCTGGCTGTACTTCCAGAGGAAGTGTTACTACCTCTCAGAGAACGAAGCCGCCTGGAGCTCCAGCCAGAGCCACTGCTCTTCCCACAACGCTTCCCTCCTGGTCATTGAAAATCAGCAGGAACTGGTAAGAGAACCAAAGGGGGATCCTGTTTTCCCCCCAGTTCACTTCCAGGGAACTGTTTCTCCAGCCTCCTCAGCTGACCAGTTAGGAAACTGATGTAAGACCACAATGAGTCACAGCCTGCAGAAAACTTTGTGCCTCTTCTCCCTGAAAACAGGAAACATCAGTTTGAGCAGTTGATGTTTCAGAAAATGTCCAAGGACTTGTCTGAGTTAAATTTGGTGCTGCTCACAGCCATAAATACTCATATTGAAGGCATCTATCAGGGTAAACACTGTTGCATCTCATTTATCTTTAATTAAACAACTGTTTTCTCAAATTGAGATAGGTTAATGACACAGAAGTTGGTAAATATGTTAATTGTGGCATTTGGAGGCACGAGATAGTTACCCAAAGTGCAGCTTGGAGCATTTTTTTCTATATTATACCACAATATTAGGAAAGATTCCACTCTGCACAAAGGCCTAGGAGAATATATTCTTCTGTAACTGTTCCAGACCTTGATAGCAGACCTTGATATTTTAGAATGGCCTCTCCCTAGGTCACTCAACCCTATCCCAGTCACCAGCCTCTGTATATTTAGGTTTTAATATTGTTTTTTCTGCAGGAAAGATTGTTGTTTCAGTTTCGCTTTTGCTTTTGCCCTGGATCAAAGACTGTGTGTTTTGATAGCTGGCCTGAACATGCAGAACTTCTTTTCTCATGTGAGTTTATTCCTACAGAGCTTTGTGTTGAAGATAACAAAGCAAGACCCATGGATTGGACTCTATAAAAGAAATGAAGAGTTCTTTTGGGTAAATGGAAAAGCATTAGACAATGAACTGTAAGTTGATGTGGAGGGGTTTTTCTGGTGATCCTTGATTATAGGGGAATAAGACAAGATAAATAATACAGAAATAGACAGTGACTTATAGGAAATATCTGTAATTATGCTGAAGGGATTATTATGGAGATGGTATGGAATGCAATGAAGATTTCACATGGCAATTGTTAAAACTGTGGCAAATGAAAGTTAGGGGATAAATTTGTAATGTTGAGAAGCAACATGAGGCAGGCTCATGGTAACAGACAGTAGAGAAAGTGAAAGTGAAACCAAGAGACACCAAGATACCAAAGCAATGAGGGGAGGAAGGGGAGATTACAGTAACACAAATTCCTCATTACAGAATATATTTTGTAAAAGTGTCAACCTTCACGTAACCTGTGTGAGGTTTATAGCAAAGAGATTTGGGAGACTGCTAAGACATGTTTTCATTTTTAGAGAATGTTCCTCCAAAAGAGGCTGCTGGAGGGAAAGGAAGCTGTGAATTTATGTTGCATGAGCTGCTCTGTGGCCAGGGCCCTGTGTTCTGTGCCACCAGTGCCAGGTGTGGGGCAGGTTGTTCCTCTCTCTGGCAGCTGTCCCATCTCCTCAGAGGCTGCTGCAGCTTGTCCTGGAGGAGCTGCTGGCAGGAGTTGGCAGAATTACCAGTGATAGGAAAAAACACTGAGATTTCACAAATCTGAAATTACCTTAAAAAGTGGAAAATTTAAATACTTTTAAGTCTGTGACATTACTGGTGATGTGTGACTATATTCACTTCATTCCCAAGCCCTGAGGGCTTGATCTGACAAAGGCATTTAATGTGAGATGTGAGTAGCATGTGGGCACCTCAAATTGAAAACTGCAGCCCTTCCCACTCTTTTATCCCCTGTCTGCAATACAAACATCCACTGATGCTTTCATTTTCAGTGAGGTTCTTCCCATTCTCAGACTTCTGCCTTGGAGCTTGCCTCAAACTGCCCCTCCTGCAGGGGAGGGCAAACACCTCGATGTCTAAGCTCAGGTGTTATGACACTGATGGGGATTTGTCCCTTGGCTTTTCCAGAGACCATTCCAGTTTGCTTGGCCTATCCACAGAACTTTATAGCACTTTGTTTGAAAACAGAGTTGCTGAAGGAGTCCCTTACCTCTTATACAGGGACACCTACGGTGTGGAAACTGAGGTTTGCTTCCTGTTTCCTCCCACCCCCTTAACCATGGTGCCTGTTGGGTTCTGAGGAAGGGAGAAATGAGAGATGCATTTGCTTCACAGCTTCTGCTGGAACCTTTTAGCTGTATAGGAGGATATGGAAGTGCAAGGTGGTGGTGCTCACCTCGATGGCACAGCATCTCTGAGAAGGGCAAACCTGAGTTTCAGTCTCTACTCTAAGGTCGTATTTCACATTAGGTGACCACTACAAAAGATGCAGGAGTACTACAAGTCCTGGATTTTGTATTCTGGGCACAAGGTCCTATTAAGAAAAGACAATCTCCATGGTGTTCTCTTCAAGGCACAAAACATCATCCTCCTGTGGTGCCTTGCCTGTGGTAAATCAGGCTTTATCCAAAGAGAACTTGTGGTGCCTTTCCTGTGGTAAATCAGGCTTTATCCAAAGAGAACTTGAGGTGCCCAGAGCTGCCTTTGCTCTACTGCAATATTTGATTGTGGGTGTCCAAGTAATCCTGTCTTCCCTTCTCTCTGACAGGTTTGAAGTAAAAGGCTCTGGAGACTGTGCCTATCTGGAGTCTAAAGGAGTCTCAGCTTCAGGATGTTATTTAACCAGAAAGTGGGTCTGTAGCTTGAATATCAACTCAGCACAATAAAGGTGGGCCAAGCCACCACCCCTGACACTCAGAACTCTGATATGATGCCTACAGAGGCTATGTCTATACTTTGGGACCTGGGAATGTGTCCCAGCTCCTACCTGGAGGTGAATGACTTTTCTGGTACCCAGAATTCTCCACCCGCAGAGGAAGCCTCTGATTTCTAAAGATAACATTTAAAAGGCTCTCTTCATCACCTTGATAAGTCATTTCCTTGCCCCATTTTTCCAGCTACTGCCCAGCCTGTAGTTTCTTTTTGTTGTGCCATCAGTATTTCTTCCATTTACTCTTCTCTTGTCGGAGCAGCTGCTCTTTCTTTCCCTTTTGGGTGTGCACTTGGAGGTTTTCAGGTTTTCATTCTGCTTCTCCTTTTGCCAGGCTCTGTGTGCAGGGATGGGTGGTGAAGTGGGTCTGTCTGGAGGACTGCCAGTGCCTCGTGGATACAGGGTAATGACGAAGTGAACACTGTTGTTTTAGACAGGATCACAGCAAATTCCTCTCTCCTCATTTGATGGGATGCACCTTGCATTGTATTCCATGTTTTGTTAATATTATGTTACATTAGTCTTGTTAAATCCCAGTTGTAATGCTGTCAATTTATGTAGCTGCACGGCACCTGAAGTTATCCTCACAGAACTTTCTTTAGCCAAAAAAAGGTCATTTACCTGAGCATCTGCACTGATGGGGGGAGAAGAGTTGGAACTGGAAGAGTGATAGTGAAGCTGCAGGCATTAATGTGTAAAGGCAGAAATAGTCCTCAGTGCAAGGAGGCAAAATCAGGAGAAGGGAATGAGAGAATTATCAGCAAGGTGTGTTTCTCTGTGTTTTCCTCATGCCCTGTGGCTGTCACAGTGTGAGGCTTCTGAGCAAGGGGGACATTTCCAGATGGACAATCAGCGTTTCCTTGTGTGGGTGACATTTTCAGCACAACCCCAGTGCTCTTGGATTGCTGGGAGCCTGAACAGAATTAGGGCACAATCCCTCTGATTGTCTGAGTCCCACTCATGTCTAGCAGGTTATCCAAAGATTAAGTGTCATTTGACTCAGAGGAAGCAAATTTTTCTGAAAGGAATATACCTATCAGGTTTCTAGAGAAGGAAGAATGGGAAATTCACCTTCATTATCTTCTGTGACAGAAGGACTTGACTGTAGCAGGACCATGCACATGGATATTGTCAGCAACTTGTGACTTTCAGATGTGTATTTAAATATAATCACTAATTTTGCTGGATTACACTTTTCTTAATTGCTTGTATTCTTTATAGGCACAGTAACAGCACTCTACAGTACGAAAAGCCTAGTTATGTATTAATTTATACGTTGGGGGGAGGTGATATTCTGCAGTGTTTTTAAATTAACCTGGTTCTGAAGAATACGGTATGTACAATAGTCCTGAAAAGATACTCAATAAATATCTTTGCAGAGCCCCTGAATTACAGTGGTTTGTATCTTAATATTGGGACACCAGAAGTATTTTTCATCTCAGGCACCATTTGGGTGAAAAAAAAAAATCTGAAGCAAAGTAAAATATTCACGTTTGAATATGAAAAAATCTTTAATCATAATGTTGGGGCTGACATGAAACAGGACATTTGATCCAAAAAATAATGCATTTCCCTTTCTAATGCTTCATAATGTGTCAGACTTTTAACAAAAGGTAACAGTGAAAGCTTTTCTGGAATCTGACTCCTCAGGGATGCAATGAACATCTTCTTCTGGAATGTTATGAAAAGAAGGGTCAAGCTGCAAACTCTGCCAACTTGCTTTACTCAGAGTGGGGTTTGATGAAGTACTTCAATGGTAATTTCTTTTTTCTTTTTAAAGCAGTGACTGCCTAAATTGTAGGTAAGAGCTTCAGTAGGGCCCTGCAAAAACTTGTTTAATTACATGGATAATAGCAAGAAGGCCAAAATAGTAGATGTTTAATGAATATTGTTAAAACCTAAACACCACAACTAATTTGAGAGAAGCCAGCATGCAGGAGTTTGCTTTTCTTGTTAAATTCAGCACGAATCAAGAAAGAACTGCCATGAAACCAGCACTTGTCAACTCCACTGCATAGAGAAGGGTGTACTGTGAGTACCCTGAAGTTAGAATTTCTCAGCAGTGAGAAATTATCTCTCTATAAACCATGTATTATATAGGGATAGATGGTTATCTTACTAATTTCAGACTCTTTCATTTTCTTTGCTTCTCTGTTTCGAATGAACAAATCAATCCTCCTTCCCCCACGTGCTGTGCTGAGTTTGGGGGATTTTTGTTGTTGTTGTTTCCTCTTACCTAACAGCAGTTTCTCATGTGAGCCTTGAGCTGCTGATGCTGCATTCTGCAGGGTAAATCTGTGTTGGGATTTTTTTTGTTGTTGTTTGAAGGGAAGTCTCTGACGGTACAGTTCACTTTTTAATCTCCAGCCGCAAAGTGCTGGACATTAACCCTCCCCAGGCATGTGCAGGTGTGAAAAAACATCTCTGAAACTACAGCTGCCTTTATTTGTGTGTATCACAGCAAAGATGAGCTAAAGGCTCTACATCTCAAAAGCCATGTTAGACTTGTTTCTCTTTTTCATTGCTATGAGGACTTAAATTCCAGTCTGTGCCATTTTTGTTAGAGTAGCACCTTCAGTTCATGACATTTCTTCATTCTTTTCAAATATCTGAATGTAATAAAGGTGCTAGGTCAGACTGCTCTTAGCATTTTTGTATTCTAGACCCAGAAACAGCATTTATTCATGACACTTCAATGCCTAAGTAATGCATTTACTGAGTGCACTCACAGGCATTAATTTCACCAGTTTTTGGCTTTGGTACCTCATCATACCATAACTGTGGTTCCACGTTGGAATTTACAATGTAAAGGGACGAAAATAGGTGGAGAGGAAGGTTATCAACTTTATTTCCTGGCACTGCAATGTTGTCTTACAATCCAAGCCCCTTCCCTAGTTAATCCCTTCAGATTCCAAGGCTCAGCATCAGAAGAGGACAGGAGCAATCAGCACATTAACCACGAGTGTTACAAGTCACTCCATGCCTGCTCTGCTGTCTACACCCAGTAGCTGTGCAGCAGCTTTGAATAAGACACTGTCCAATAAATGCATTTTTTTTCCAGCCCTCGCGTGGCTTCTGTGAGTCACAATTAGACTCCAAGGAAAAAAAAGTCCAAAACCACAAACTTCAGAAACACGAAACTCCTGAAACCCAAACAAGAAGTCTTCAGGTCAGCAGCTGCCTGAGGTGGGGCTGACAGCAGTGGGCCCAGCACACCCTTCATCCCCCACAGGGGCCATAATTCCTGCACATCACACAGTTCACGTGCACAGTGCTCCTCCTCATGAGTATCTCTTCTCCTTTGCCCTTTCCTGAGGCAGCTGCTGCCAAAGACTGTCCATGTGAAGGTTCAGCACCCCCAAATCCACGTGTGCCAGCTTGCACCCCTGTTGCAGGACCTGTCTTCTGACTTCTTAGGGAGCACAGCACGGCAAAATGCAAATTTCCCTGCAGGTCTGATAAAGATTATTTATATCACAAGTTGGTTTATCAGCAAAATGGGTCTTCTGACAAGAAGCTCTGCCTGTTGTCTGGAAATGTGGCTCAGAGCACCAGCAAAGTTGCATTCTTCTTACAAATCCACTCCTTTAACGTGTGGCAGTTATCTGCCTGGATCACATTTTTCCTTCTGTAAACAGCACAGTTCTTGTCAGCCTCGATTCTTTTCAGAGCTGTCCTGCTGAGAGACCAAAAGAAATGCAGCTGTCAGCTTTAAACTCAGCTTTAAACTCAGCACTGGTTAAAAATCCTGGCGGTGCTCTGAGTGAGGCGGGTGGGTGATGCCCACTGGATCACCCCCGTGAAGCACAGCAGCCGTGCAGGGGTGGGATGGGCACCCCCAGCAGGGACTGGTGGCTCCTGAGGGATGGATGCTTGGGATTGTTACAAGGATAAGGATCCACTCCACGCAGCCACAATGCTGAAGGAAGCTGCACAGATCCCAGCCCATGCTATGTGACAGACATCACCTTCAACAGAGGCACATGGTCTGTGAAGTGAGAGTTTGTTGGCAGGGATTTCAGCAGCAGTGTGTCATAATGTCTCTGCATTAACAAATACATGAGCTGTGGCTGTGGTTGGTCCTGGAGGCAGAAAACAGTTTCCAAAAGTGCCCAGCAGGAACCTGTTGACCCGGAACTGGCCATGGAATAGACTCTGAATGTGTGCCTGAGGCTGCAGGGTTAGATCTGTGCTTCGGGTAATTAGCTCAGATTTAGAGTTGTATTTCCAAGCAAGGATACCACACTTTGCTTTTCCCAAAGATATCCTCCCCCAACAAATCATCACCTCCTTTCTTTTACTCTGTGATCTTCCACTGAACTCCATTGTTTCTCCATGTCTTCAGTGTCCAAGCCAATCCAGATATATTTGGTATCTTTCTCTTTGTTGTCTATAAATTCCTGTGGAGCAATCAGACGGATGTTACCTGACAGAAGAGCTTTCCTGCTGTGCCCAGGTCACTGCCCTGCCTCATGCACAGTTTTTATTCCCTCATGGAGAGCAAGCACAGGGATGCAGCCATGGCAGAGCAGCCCCTTACATCAGCCCATACACGTGACCAGGCTCCTCTCTTCCCAGAGCCAGGTGCTGGAAACGGGTGGAAAGTCCCCAGCATTTCCTCTTCCCAGTCAAAACTACTCTGGCTTCCACACTTGGCACCTCTTGTGCTTCACCTCTTCAGCTCTACTTTGTTGACATTCCCAAACCCAGCTCCTGTGCAGGGAGAGTCAGATGCTTTCCCTGACGGGGCTCTTGCTTGTCTATGTGTACACCTGACATCCAGGCCATTTTCCCTTGGAGAAATGTTTGCCTAAGGCCTGTGACACGGTTTTAGGGCTGCTGCAAGACTCACCATTTCAATTTCATCCTCAATGACAAGCAGCTGGGATTTCCTGGCCAGGCAGTTTTTCTGGCTGTCCTCCCAGCTCCTGGCCTCCTCGGAGAAGAAGTAACATCTGCCCCTGTGCAGCTGCCACCCGGGGGGACACAGCTCACATGTTGTCCCTGTGGGTGGGCAGGGGGAACCTTTAGCTCCTACCGTGAATGGAATTACTCCCCCTGTTTATGAACAATTGTCCGGAAAGTGTTTTCCAGGACAAGAGGAGGATCTACAACATATGGCATTTCTGACAGCAGCTCCTGGCAGAAAGAAATGTAACGAAAATACTGGAAACTTTATACCACAAGAGAAGCAAGACCATTATGATTAAAACATTAGTTTAGTTTCTGTTATCACTGCTCTGCAGGAACACCGTGCTTCCTGGGTAGCACCAGTGAGTTCCCATAAACTGCAGGGTGTCAGAGAAATGGGAACAGAGACAATAGAACTGTGCACACCACACGTCCTCTATGCTGGAAAGGACTAATGTGCCTTACCCTGTCTATCTTCACACAGCTCCTCCACAAGCCATTTCAGGAGCTCTGCTGAGACGGTCCTCTCTGAAGAAATGTCACTGCTGGTGCTATTCAGACCATACTGGGGCAAACTTTCTGATTTTCCTGTTCTGCCCTTCAAAACTTGAAAAGCCCAAAGTCAAAAAAAAAAAAAAAAGAGAGAGAGAGAGAGAGATATTATGGTTAACAAGAAGGATAAGGAAATGCAGCCTTTGTACCCAGAGCTGTACTGTGAATGTGAGGATGTCTCTGTGTACATCGCCTGGTACAGACACAGTTACGAGCAAAACTCAGGGAGCAAAGCCCTGCTGAGAAGATGTTCATGGAATGGCCTGGCTTGGAAAGAATCTTAAAGATCATCTGGTTCCAACCCCCTGCCATGGGCAGGGACACCTTCCACTATCCCAGGTTGCTCAGAGCCCCATCCAACCTGGCCTTGGACCCTGCCAGGGATGGGGCAGCCACAGCTTCTCTGGGCATCCTGTGCCAGGGCCTCCCCACCCTCACAGGGAACAATTTCTTCCTCATATCCAATCTAAACCTGCTCTCTGTCAGTGTGAAGCCATTCCCCCCTGTCCTGTCACTCCAGGCCCTTGTACACAGACTCACATTTCCTGTATTTGTGTATAAATTGACACCTTTAGTGCGACACAAAGGGAATTATTCTCTCAGGTCTTTCAGAGGTTTAACCATGTCTGCAATGAAGGGATGAAGCAGGAAGTAGGATCTACTCACATTGCTTGGCTTGTATGACCACGACTCCCAGCAGGATGAGCACGAGGACACCCAGGACCAGCGCCACATAGAACCAGGCTGAGCACCTGTGCTGGCAGCCTGGAAGGAGGCAGGAGGAAGAGCAGCTTAAGGTCCTGGCATTCTTAAAATTAACACTGGGGAAACAACAGAGAAATCATCTGCCTAAAATCAGTCTGCTGTTGGAAGGATGCAGTGGCATTTTACTTATTAAAAATCTGTGTCCATTTTGCATTCATGGAAGTGAAATAAAAATATTTGGTCACATAGAGCAAGTGATTTTCAACCTTTAATAATTTGCTTTTTCTTCTTTGAGTTCTTTTTCTCAAGCATTGCCGCCTCCCACCTACCCATACACACCCTGCAGAACCTTGCAGAGCAATTCAGGGAAAGTATCGGGGATGGCTGTGGTGTCTGTCAGGGATGG
>VWZT01011105.1:31254-54884 GCA_013397055.1 Pachycephala philippinensis | reverse complement strand
AAAAAGAACTAAAACCAACCCTGAACCAAACCCCACTTTCCTTATTTGGGTTTCTTTTTAAACTCTAGTCCACAAAGGAGAGCTAGAAGGCCAAACGGGTTGTTTGAACTCTGTCTCTTTCCACCACTGCACACACACTTCAGCAGTCTTTTCCCTCCTAAACCAGTCACAACCATCCAGAGGTAACCACGTACAGTCTCGAGGCCGTTCCCTCTCATCCTGTCCCTTGTTCCCTCGGAGCAGAGCCCGACATCCCCTGGCTGCCCTCTCCTGTCAGGGAGTTGTGGAGAGCCACAAGGTCCCTCCCAAGCCTCCTTTTCTCCAGGCTGAGTCCCTCCAGCTCCCTCAGCTTCGTCTTGACAAACTGTTATCTGGGTTGAGTTTAATTTATTGCACGATCCACACTCGCCTTGTGTCTTTTGGGTTCTCCAGGTAGAGCCTTTCCTCACCCTCTTCTTTCCCCCCAGGAAATACGGATTAATATGCAAAGCTTACAGAACCCTACTGCTGGTGAGGCCCATAAAGTACCAAGGCTTGCTGTGTATCACACATCCATGTGTCTGGGGAGGGGCGAGTGGTGTTTTAGCCTTGAGTTTTCACACTTTTTGGCAGAACATGGAGATGTCTGAGGGTCCAGGCTCTCTCGCAGCACCTGCAAGGAAAGATGGTGGGACGGTTGTGTAGGATTCCTCTGCACATCACGCAGAGCTTGGCAGCCTGGAGCTTCAGGGGCTCTGTGGGAGTAGGCAAAGGGATGTGAGCTCATCATTCCCCATCCTGACGTGCTCCTGGGTGCACACAGACTCCCCCCTTCTAACTGCCAAGCCTGAGTGGTGTCACTTGGTGGTGTTCTGGTGTTAGCACAGTTACCAGCTCCAGCTATGCACAGAGCAAACGTGGTGACAACTGCAGATGTCACCCCTTCTTGTGGGTGTGACAGCATCACCTTCACTGCGTGTGGAGGCAAAGGCAGACTGCAAACAGCGACGTGGGCTGCAAAGCAGAATCCAGCAAAGCAGAACTCAGCCCCTCCTGCCACAGAACAGGCAGCTCAGCTCAGGACTCCAGCTGCCTCATAGTGCACATTTGAAAGAACCTGAACTGCTGGTCTGACAACAAAATGCACTTCCCAAGGGCTGAGCTGCAACACAGAGGCTTCCAGGTTAAACAGAGGGAGTTCCATGAGTAAATCTCCAGTTTAGGTTTCAATTCTAAGCCTCTGCTGTGTCACAGCAGAGTCTGTTTCTATGATGAGGTACAAAAGCAGCACCCAGATGATGCCTTAGGTTTTAGCTTTTGTATTTTTCAAATTTTGTATTCCTAGTGTGTAACTCTGCAGTGTCCTGTAGCCTGTGAGCTGCTGCTCTCTCATGCTAAGACAGACAGAACAAAGCCTCTCCAGGCTGCTCTCCAAGGACACCCAGCCCGTCCTAGGCCCAAAATGTGTAACCCAGCACCTTGAGAAGGGGGGCAAGCTGAGGGGAAATTACATCATTAGCTAAAATTTAATTGGTGAAATTGGGTTGATATGCAAATGGACCAAACCTATAAAAGTGTGAAGAACTCGTGACTCGTTGTCCATCTTGGGTGTAGCCTTTGGCCTGCCCAGGGTGTACCTCTGAAGGCCTTTCAAATAAATATCCACCTTCATTCCCTTACTCCTGTCTCATTGCTGTTTCTAGGTTGGCCTCTTTAGGCATCACAGAAGGCATGATCAGAGCCAGGGCTGAAACAAAGACACCTATTGCCATAAATGAATGTCTGTGCCTGATTATCCCACACTGCAGCAGGAAAATTATGTAATTTAAACATTTAAACTCACAGGCTGGAATTTATTTATCTATTTGTTTAGTCCTTCCCTGGTGTGCTCTATTCTGCCATACAGACATAGCCTGCCTTCCTTCAGGTCTAGTAGAGCTCCTGTCTCTTACCCTCATGTCGGAAAAAGTCTGGAGTTTTGGGTATCACTTTAACCTGTGGGTCTGAGAGCACTTGGAAAAGAAGGGCACCAATTCCAGGATGCATTTGGAAGGGTAAAAATGAAAGGACTTGCCCAAGCCCATCAGCAGACCAGGGGCAGGGGCTGGAAGACTGCTCAGCACTTCTGTCCCTCAGCACAACACCCTTTCCTGTAGGTGTGTGGGTTTGGACTGGGACAGAGCTCATTTCATTCATAGCAGCTACCATGGATTTGTGCAATGCCTAAAGAGGCCAACCTAGAAACAGAGACTAGACAGAAGTAAGGGAATAAAGGTGGATATTTATTTGAAAGGCCTTCAGAGGTACACCCTGGGCAGGCCAAAGGCTACACCCAAGATGGATGACGAGTCACGAGATCTTCACACTTTTATAGGTTTGGTCCCTTTGCATATCAACCCAATTTCACCAATTAAACTTCAGTTAATGATGTAATTTCCCCTCAGCTTGCCCCCCTTCTCAAGATGCTGGGTTACACATTTTGGGCCTAGGACGGGCTGGGTGTCCTTGGAGAGCAGCCTGGAGAGGCTTTGTTATGTCTGTCTCAGCATGAGAGAGCAGCAGCTCACAGGCTACAGGACACTGCAGAGTTACACACTGGGAATACAGAACTTGAAAACTATAAAAGCCAAAACCTAAGACATCATGTGCTGGAAACAGTGTAGATAACAGGGATGTTTTAGCTATTGCAGAGCAGTGATTACACAGCATCTTTTCTGCTTCTCACCCCACTCCAGCAGCCAGGAGGGGGCACAGGAGTTGGGAGGGGACACAGCTGGGACAGCTGACCCCAACTGACCAAAGGGATTTCCCATATGGCATCATGATCAGTATATAAAGCTGGGGGAAGAGGGAAGGGGGCATGTTTGGAGTGCTGGTGTTTCCCAGGTCCCAGTTACACACGTGATGGAGAGCCCTGCTGTCCTGGAGATGGCTGAGCACCTACTGCCCATAGGAAGCTGTGAGTTAAATCCTTCTTTTGGCTTTTCTTGCGTGTTCAGCTTTCGCTTTATCTGTTGGAATGTTGTTATCTCAGCCCACGAGTTTTCTCACTCTTACTTTTTTGGTTCTCTTCCCCAACCCCCAGGTGTGAGGGAGCAAGTGGCTCCGTGGGGCTGAGCTGCTGATGGGGTTAACCATGACAGCAGGCCAGGCTGATTGCTGATACCTCATGGATTTGCAGGATGTTGCTTTACAAACTGTAAATCCTGAATCCAGATTCATCTGTTCCCTTTTTTCCATGTATTCCAGAGCTGTTTCTGTAAATGCACACACACGTAGAGTTACACATCCCATGGCCATTAATGCATTTATTTAATGTCACAGTGCTTTTGGATAAAAATTTTCTTTCTGCTTATGAAATTGGAAGCAAAGCTGTTGTAAAAGCATGACCATCTGTAAGTTCTGTAGATTGAATGGACAAAAGGTGGCTTTGATCACACACCTTACAATTCTTCCAGCAGATATTGGAATTAATATGAAATGGCAGGAATAAAGAACAAAGAGCACTCCTGTCCACAGAACTTTCAGTGCTCTCTAGCCTTATTTCTTTACAAGTATGTGACAGCTTTTTGTTTTTCCCCAGGAGGCAGAAATGCAACTATGAATGGATTTTTCTTGATAATTTCAAGATTCAGAAACTCATCACATCGGCCTCAGGACAGATCAGTGTAACAATGCAGATGATACAGCCCCTAAATTGTGATGCTTGCATGGGGGGGGAGGGGAGGGTATTAAACTAAAGAAAAGCTTGATGTACCAGGATCCAGCTTGAGCAACAAAGAGTGAGTCAGAGTGAGCAGTAAGATCAAGTATTGCTTGGATGGAATTAACTCACTGGAATTAGTCCAGCCTGGAACATTTGCTGCCAATGCACTGCAGCAGTGGAACTGGAGAAGGAAGGTAAGTGTGAAGCAGGGTGTTAACAGGAGTGCCCAGTGTTGTGTGGATCTTGCATAAGGAAAAACAAGGAAGTAGAAAGAAGAGCAGTACAGAAGAACAAGAAATCCTTTTCAATCCTAAGTGTATCACCACTGAGAGGCTGCAAAAAAGAATCCCAGAATGGCTCAGGCTGGAAGGGACCACAGAGGGGCATCAGGTCCCACCTCCCTGCTCCAGCAGGGCAATCCCAGAGCACAGGGCATGGGATTGTGTCCAGATGGTTCTGGACTATCCCCAGTGAGGAGACTCCACACCCTCTCTGGTCTCTGTTCAGGGCTCAGTCACTGCACAGGACAGAAGTTCTGCCTCCTGCCCCAGGGGAACTTCCTGGGATCAGTCTCTGCCTGTTCCTCTGGTGCCATTGCTGGGCCCCACGGAGCAGAGCCTGGGCCCTGCTCGGAGCCCTCCCTGCAGACAGGGACACACAGGGACACACAGGGACACACAGGGCTGGGGGCCCCTCTCAGCTGGGGCTCCTCTCGAGGCTGGACAGCCCCAGCTCCCTCAGCCTTTCCCTCTCAGAGATGCTCCAGGCCCTAAATCATCCCTACAGCCTCCACTGGCCCTCCTGTCAGGTAAATTGTAATAACAGACAAACTTGCACAATTTGCATCCATAACATTGCACACAATTTATCCTGCTGCGCTGAGTAATTGATATTGGCTCTTGATTTTTCTTCTGTTAAAAATTGTTCTTACATAAATGTGCAGCCAGTACTGCCCATGAGCTGAGCACGAGAGCTAATTAACTGTCTGGAAACTGGATGTCTAAGTTCTCTGAGGGTTGGGATTTTATGATCTGAGAAGCTCTTCCTTGGGACACTTCAAAGAAATAAAAGTCAGCAAGAGAAGCTTGAAAGCCTTCCAGCACAAATCTTTGTGCTTTGTCCCTTGCTGCTCCTGATGCTTTTGACAAAATCCCCAGAAGTTGTTGGAAAGAGCTTAGTGGGCAGTAAGTTACTCTCTTACAGTGTTAATTTAAATTATTCCCAAATTTTCCTTGGATGTGGTTCCGTGAAACAAACCAATCAAGCAAAAACAAACAATGAAACACACACACACAAAACCCCCCAAAACCTAAAAAAAAACCCCAAACCCCAAGCAAAACCAAGATGGCCTCTAAGAACCCTTCCACCCCAAGGGTTCTAGGTGTGATTCTAAGTGTGCTGAACAAGAAGGGGACAGAATGGCCATCGTGCTTTGAATTGAAGCCATGCACTAGCAGGACTAGGAAAGGAACTCAACAGTGTAAATTACCCAGACAAGTGAACTGTTTTTCTCTCCCTTTTCTCTTCCTCTGTCTTCCTCTGACACACCCCAAACCCTTCGAACAGGTAGTTCTAGCACTGCACTTTCTCCTGTGCAATGTCACAGTCCTCAAACCCACTCTTTCAATGCACACACACTCCTTCCCGCAGGGAGAACTGATTTGAGCCCCTCAGGTCCCTTTTACTGGATTGATGGACTTATTTTCATTTATCTTACATTAAAATCAGCTGTCTCAACTTCTGGGGTTTTTTTCAAATGCTGGAAAATGCTTCTCACTTTACCAAAAGAAGATGGTGTGCATATGTCTCATTAAATAGCATTAAATTAATACATTTAAATACATGTGTTGATCCTTAGTTCTGCTTTGTTCCTGTCCACTTGAGGAGCTGTTGGTACATTTGAGCAGCTTAAGGCCATTATTTAAGCAGAGACCTGTGCGGCCTGGAACTAGGGAAGCAGCTCTGTTGAAACCTTCCAGTTTGCAGCATTTCTGTTGCACTTCAAAAGGACAAGTCTGGGCTTTTTGTAACAGCAAAGGTTTGTTTACTTTGAAATTAACAAACAAGGTCTTTTCCACAAAAGTGAAGTGGCCATTCTAGCAAGTCCTTGGTGATCTTTTAAGTGCTTGTCTGGAATATTTCTCTCTGGAAATTGAGGGTTCAGTGGAAAGTTAAATTTTTTTTTCCTTCTGAAATGGTTATAATGATTTCTGTCTGCTGTCAGATTCAGCAAGGTTCCATCAGGATCTTTTTGGGGTCAGGATTACATCCTGGTTTCACCTTTCATGTGCCCACAGAGTGTCCAGTGGTGATAAATCATGGGAGTGCAGACCATGGAGGATCAGCCCTGGAGCAGGGGAACAGTGTGGGGTGAAAGAAACATAGAGAGGAGCTTTTATGGACTGACCCCATTGCTCCCATCCCCCTGTGCCTCTGCAGTGGTGGGTGAGGAGGGAACTGAAGCCAGGAATAAAGGAGTGAAATTGAGGGAAGAAGGAGCAGGAACAAGGTGCTGCTTGAATCTTTTTGTTTTCATTTCTCACTATCCAAATCTATTTTAATTTGCAAAAGTAATTCATTTTCCCTAAGTCAAGTCTGTTTTGTGCACGATGGTAACTAACGAGTGATTTATCTGCTTTTCTCATGACCCACGACATTTTTCCTCTTTTTTTCTCCCCTGTCCTGTTGAAGAGCAGGAATGAGAGAGAGGTTGGATGGGTATCTGGCTGCCTGGCTGCCAGCTAAGGTCAATCCATCACAACCATCCTACCAGCCGAAATTACTTTACAATTTTCTTTTTTTTCTTATATATATTTGCTAAGCTGTGTACAGTTCTAGTAAAATAAAGGCAGTGGATCCTGTGGTTATTTCAAGAAGCTCTTAAAAAATATTAGCAAGAAACCACCCACAGGAATATTGACAGAAATCGACTCCTAAGTGGCTTATCCTCCTGAATAGGAACAAACCAGTTTTAAAAAGTCAGGCAGCTGCTAAATAAGCTGTTCAAATATTATAGTCCTTTGTTTCACTTGCACAAAATCCCCTTTACATGGTCAAATTAGTTTTTGCAAGTTTGGACTAGAAGTGAAAATATTTTCACGTAATGACACATAAAGATAGCAGAAATCCCACCCGGGGAAAGGAAAACCAGTCTTCCAGTCTGACAAGAGTAACACCCCTCTCATCTCCCTCCAAGCTAAGCTCACGGCTGTTCCAGGTTGGCAGCAGAATTTGATACCAACGTTGCAAGGATGGAGGTCAGAGACAGTCCCAAGCCTTGACAATGCACAGCACTGTCTCAACAGAAGGATGAAGATCCCAAACAGGAGCAATCCAGGAGAACATAGGCATGTTTACATTTAAACACAATGTTCCCCTGGAATTTTCTGAGTAGGTGTGTACTGCAGTTGGTGTGCAGTGTTTTTAGAGATCACAAACCTTGTTCCTCTTACTTCTGCACATTCAGAGAACTGGCTTCGTTTTCCATCTTGCTTCTTGTTACTCAAACACACTTCACGCTTCAGATTGTATTTCACCAGAAAGAAAACTTCAAAGCCACTCACACGCATAGGTAAAATGCTATATCACTTCCTTTTCTTTTGTGGAGTCCAGTGCATGCTTTAACTGAATAAACAGAGAGCTATTCTGAGAAACGCAAATCCTTCCTTGGCAACATGGTGTTGTGAATCCAAGGCAAAATCATTGGGATTTTTCCTTCATTTCAGAAGGATATTCATATTCCTTTTACTGAGATGATAGATCCAGAGAATAATGAGAGATAAGCAACCAGGCAAGAATAGCAAGAAGCCAGCCTACAAAAAGGCAGGTGTTGAAAGGAAGCAAAAGGAGACAACTATAATTTCTATCAGGCTGTCACTAGTGGGGTTCCACAGGGCTCCATCCTTGGCCCTGTTCTCTTCCACATCTTCATAAACAACTTGGACTCAGGAGTGGAAGGGATCCTGAGTAAGTCTGCAGATGATCCTAAGTTGGCAATGTTAGCACAATGTGTAAATGCATTGTTCCTTTTGACATTCTATTTTGTTCTCCTAGCTAGGAAGCATCCAATTCCTAAACGCTATAATATTCTGTTAGGTCAGTGATGTTCCCCATAAAATATAAAAATGCTATGAAAATCCTCACCACAAGAACTCAGAGTTTCTGGTCACATAGCTGGTGAAGACTTTTTGCAATGTTTGGGCTTTATGTCTGAGAAATCTCTTTATGTGCCTAAAATCAATGATGGTTTTAGCAGGCCTCAGTGGTTTGTTACCATTCAGATGTGTTGGGAAAATCAACCAGTTTACCTCCGAAATGTAATAACATCTACTTTCATGAACATCCTTACAGTGCAACATGTAATAAAACCCCGCTTCTCAAAATACCACTTCAAAACATGTTTCATGTAAATGAACATCAAAATTCCTGTAAGTGGCTTCGGCACCACGTAAAGAAGCAGGAAGCTGCCCAGAGGTTTTATGATACAGATCAAAGGACACTAAAGGTGCTTTAATAGAATGTAGATGCTCTCATACAGTCAGAACAAAAATAAGATTAATTAAATTTTGCAAGCCTTTCACTTTACTAGCTCCCAGGTCAGCTCTTACCAGGCTACGGATGTTCACAAGTTCAAAACCACTCTTATCTGGTAGCACTGTGGTCACGAAGCTGGCACCCTCTTTTTCCATCCTGTACTCTGCCTTTGAATTTCTTCTGCAACTTCCATCTTAATTTTGCCTTCTGCAGAGCAGCCTGGAGCAATGTGTTATGTTATAGAATGATAGAATGATTTGGGTTGGAAGGGACCTTAAAGCCCATCTTGTTCAACTCCCTGCCATGTGTTGCTCCAAGCCCCATCCAACCTGGCCTTGGACATTTCCAGGGCTGGGGAAGGCACAGCTTCTCTGGGCAACCTGTGCCAGGGCCTCAGCACCCTCACAGGGAACAATTTCTTCCTAATATCCAACCTAAATCTACCCTCTTTCAGTTTAAAGCCATTCCCCCTTGTTCTGTCACTAACTTTCCCTCTCCAGCTTTCTCGTAGGCCTCCTTCAGGACTGGAAGGTATCCAGCTCTGAGGTCTCCACACCTTCTCTTCTCCAGACTGAACAGCCCCAATGGGCTCAGCTTGTCCTTGTAGAAGAGATGCTCCAGTCCTGAGAGCATCTCCATGACCTCCTCCAGACCCATCCCAACAGGTCCATGTCCTGTGCAGATCCCCAGAGTGAACACAGGCTCATTTCCTAAGCACTTCCTTGTAAAGCTTTCTTCCTGGGAAATAGGTCCCCATTCTGCAGCCGCCTCTTATTCGTGGATGATTTTAAGAAAAAGGAAGCAAATAGAGTATGAGGAAGCTCTCGGATGACCTGATTTGAGCCACCAGCAAATGGTACTGTGGTTTCAGCAACCTTCCAGCCTCTGAGTAACATGAAAATGGTTGTTGCAGGAAGTAGAGGTAACTTCTACATGTGGGCAGCTTCTCTTCTCTCCTTGCCAGGGCTGAGGTGAGCCCTGCCTGTCTCATCCACGGCCTTCCAGCTGTATCAAGGCTGGCTGGCACATGCATTGGGTGACATCCAAAGTCAGAGGTGAAGCCTTAGGAGTGGAGTTAAAAGTGTCTCCAGTCTTGATAAATACCCACCTCTTCTCTATACTCAGATTTTCCATTTGCAGCACCTCCATGTCACAGTCAGCACAAGTTCTTTAACTTGCCATTTATTTCCAGTTGCTGCTCTCTTTGCTGCAGGAGGAATCCTTACAGAGGGGACAGGAAGTTGGGATGTGAGACCCCAGGCACAGTTCTCACTGTGTTTGTTCCTGCACTAGATGTTACGTGACCCCCCCACCCTGGGGGATTGTCAGGGGATCCTCCAGGAACCCTCAGGGGTGTTGGGGTTAACAAGGGAAAGAAGGAGGGTGTTTGTGGGTGCAAATAGCCCTGACACAGGGGAAAAAAGCTGCTGCTTTTGTCAGAGCCCTGCCCCAGCAGCCACCAGCAGTGTGTCCGGCCATGGGGCAGCCCAGATGCCTGGCTGCCATGGTGATACCCATGAGACAGCTTCTACTTCACCACCTCCCCTTCCCTCTGTGAATGAGAGGGGCTGGGAGTCCTGGAGACCTGCCTGCTCAGGAGGGCTGTGAGGTTCACCCTTTTGGGTTTGAGAACATCAAAACCTCAGAGGTTGTGGGCAGCATTGATGGGCACTACAGTCACTGCAGCTTCTGCACCCTAAAACCTCTGGACACAGCAGACCCCTATAAGCAAGCTTTTAGAGAGTTTTCAGTTAGTGCCAGCAGGAACAGGATTGTGTCCAGCGACCTGTGAATAGAAATAACTGGCAACTAAAGACTTAATTTGAACTACTGTGGGCTTTGAGATTGATATCTCTCAGGAGTGTGTTCTGTTTTTTAGGTTTACCTTGCATGGCTAGAAAATAGCTGCAATGGGGTATTTGCAAGAAGGAAGGGGTCTGTTTGATGAGTTCTTATGCAATTTATAAGAAAAATGACAATTCTGCTGGACTTCAAGGAATCATGCATGATCAGGCATTTAGACTTTCCCATCTCCCTCTAGGAATGTTTGGATCAGTTATCGCAAAGGTTGTTTATTTAAAGCAGGCTTGTGCCAGTGTGTCACTGCTGCTGTATCAGTCACTCTTGCATAATTCCCTCCCTTTGTAGCTGTCTGTGCACGGTATTCTGTGTCCTCAGCACCTGATCCTGAGCAGCAATTCCAAGCAGAAGGAGAGTGTGTGCAAATATCACTGATGGCCAAACAGCTGCTTGTGCTGCCTGAAAGCTGCTGAGCTCAAGGGAAGCCTCTCTTCTAACAATAAAAATGGTCCCTGAAAAATGCCAGCATGGGGAAGGTAACAGAAAATAGCTCAGTTTGGCCCAGACAAACACGAACCAAGATCTGTAGTTGTGCTTAAGTGCAGTTTTATTCAAGACAGTTCTTGATTGTCTTTTTGTCTCAGAATCCCAGAGGAAACATCCAAGGTGCAGCAGCTAAAAGCCCCAAACTGCCTTACACTCCCTCCTCTCCCAAAGAGCCTCTTCCCAGGCACTCAGGGAGGGAGTTTCCACATTGCAAGTCTTTGAGACTCACTGCATTCCTCTCAGCATCCTGTTTGCATCAAAACAAATTATTTACATAAGTCATAAAGCACCTGCACAGCTCTTGAAACGCAGAGCACGAGCTCTGATTCCAGCTGCACCAGCATAAAGCTGGGATAACCTGAGTGCAGCTGAGTGTGGAAATTCCTGGGTGTGAAGCTGGCATCAGTGGGACCTTCAGGACTTTCTCAGCAGCTTCACTTCCAGTGTTTCCTGTCCCTAATGGAACACCCACCACCCTTATCTGAGTGCTTTCCTGTGAGCTATTGGAGCCAGTCAGACTTTAATTGACCAAAACAGAAAAAATTCTGAAAAAACAGGGGACTTTATCCATTGTAGAATTACAATTTATGTATCTTTCCGTTCCTTAATATGGAAATAATACTAGTTCAAAATTACACAATTATGCAATCAAAAATAAACTTGTAAATGACAGTTTAGGTCAGCTGAGCAAGGGACAGACCAGAATTCAGTAGTTTGCCTTTTTAAGCCCGTATCCAAACTAGGACAGCATGGAATAAGAATAAGAGTAAGGAAAAAAAAAAAAAAAAGAACAAAGTGCTATGATGTTTCCTGCAGTATTAGAACTTCCAGGTAATCTATCCAAAATTTCATTAATCCATTTGCACAGGAAATATGTCTGAAGTACCACTGCTTCTAGTGAGACTTCATAACCATCCTGAATTTATCTTAATGCATCACAAAATCTTTAAGATCAAGGCTTTTTGAACATTATGTATAGAATACTGAATTACTTTTTGGCAGACACAGATGATTATTGATTTCAACCCAGCATCACATCCTTGTTATTAGTGCTGTTTATGATATACACTATAGATTGATCTGCTCAGACTCAGGAAGATCTTCAAATATTTGAAATAAAGTTATCAGAGGAAATCTTGAACGTACAGCGTCCAGTAGTTTTGAATTTGAAACATTTTTCTACACTCCTTCTAGGAAAACATGTAGGGGAAAAGGTGGTTAATTATCGGATGGGAAGGTCTCCACCCTCCTGAAAACACATGATTTCTTACCCAGGGATACTAAGGTTGCATCTGCCACCTCACACAGATTGCTTAAAAGGAAAAAAAAAAGGGGGGGGGGCGGGGAGAAAATAATTTTTTATTACTATTCTTAGTGGCTTTTATTCTGCTTGTTCAGCTTTAGTCAGCTCATCAGTTTATGCTCAAAAGCTGAAAACTTGAAGTGAAACAGTGGGCTATGTCCATGGAGATTTATATACATAAATGTGCTCGTTTTGGACAGAAATGATATGAATTTATTCTCCATAGTGGAGAGTTCAAAACCATGAAGTAAAGAAAGGTTTTCCCCTTCCTACTCTGCCCAGTGCAGGAATAACAACCTGCTATTATCTATTTCAGGGAGGGAACATGCTGGGTTTTTTAGCCTAGGCCAGAGGATTTCCTTTAACTGGGAGCTATAGCAGAGCTTGAGGTGCTGGGACAGAGCAGGTTTATCTGCAGAACTCAAGGAATCAAACAGGTCACTGTTATGCAACTCATACTTTTTCAAAAAAAGAAAAAAAGGCTACATAAGCACTTCAAATTTGCATCAGCTTAAATGGAATAGAAATTCTGATATATTTTATGGTGAAGTAGAGACATCTAGTGACTATTTTGTGTTATTCAAATACAAAGGATTAATGTAGGAGGGAAAAAAACTTCTTTCACTTCTTGAAATATCCTTTCAATGATAGGTACAACTTTATATGCTCTCCCCAATTCCACTGACAAAATAATTCTTCAAATTCTGTGCAATTATTAATACACAGGATGGAATACGGCAAGCCTCCAGAGGTTCTTTCCTCCTTTCCCCAGGTGTTTGGAAAGCTGTGGATGCTGCAATAAATAAATTTCGTCTGGCTTTGCATCACTGGCACTGAGGACACAGTTTAGTGCTTAAGTACTAATACAAATCCCTTCCTCATGTTGTTTTGTTGAAGTAAAGAATCTTCCTCAGAACAACTTGGCTGCAAACTCAAGCAAGAAATGTCTTTTTCTACTGAACCATCACCTGCTTGCTAAGGGAAGGGGGAGGATGCTGGAATTAGAAGGGGAAGGATGCTGGAACTGGAAGTGGGCTGGAATTAGATGGTCTTTAAGGTCTCTTCCAACCCAAACCATTCTGTGATTGATGTTATGCTGCTTTGGACAGAAATGCTTTAACCCCGTGACCTTCTACTCACTCACTTAGGTGCCTAAATCTCAGTTGTTTACAAACTCCTGCTTTCCAGCGGGTACCTCCACAGTCCTCCCACCTCCTCCTGTGGGGTCAGTCAGGTACTGCAACACTGCGGGATACTTCACATTTTCTCACTATATTTCAGCAGTCAAAAAGCACATTTTTCCAGAGTATGGGAGAGTATCGCTTTCTCTCTTTGCTGTTGTCCTTTCCATGAAAGAAAAGGACATTGTGATTCTGCTCCACTCTGCTGAGCCCCCCCTGCAGGGCTGCATCCAGCCCTGGGCCCAGCACAGGAAGGACAGGGAGCTGCTGGAGCCAGCCCAGAGCAGGGACACCAAGGGGAGCAGAGGGATGGAGCAGCTCTGCTGTGAGGAAAGGCTGAGGGAATTGGGATTGTTCAGCCTGGAGAAGAGAAGGCTTTGGGGTGACCTCATTGTGGCCTTGCAGTGCCTGAGGGGAGCCCACAGGAAAGATGGAGAGAGATTCTTGACAAGGGCCTGGAGTGACAGGACAAGGGGGAATGGCTTCAGACTGCCAGAGAGCAGGTTTAGATTGGATATGAAGAAGAAATTGTTCCCTGTGAGGGTGGGGAGGCCCTGGCACAGGTTGCCCAGAGAAGCTGTGGCTGCCCCATCCCTGAAGCACGGGTTGGAGGGGTTTTGGAGCAGCTTGGTCTGGTGGAATCTGTCCTTGCCCATGGCACAGGGTTGGAACTGGACGATCTTTAGGTTCCTTCCAGCCCAAACCATTCTGTGTTTAATGCAGAGCCTTTTAGTTACCAGGATTGTGAAGGCCCAAACTCAAAACACCTCAATGATTTAAGCTGAAAATGCCAAAGTGTTCATCCTTCTTCTATGGCTGGTCCCAAGAGGGCAAAATACTGCATTCCTTGACTTACCACCATGATAACTCCAAAGAACCACATTTTCTGCCTTTATCGAGAAAATTTGAAGATCAACGTGCAAAGGAAGCATAGGTCAGACTCACCCCTGGTTTAATTCTGAGCTCAATAGTGCCCCAGGGATATGAGGATTAGCATGTGGTGTAGAGCTGGTTGACGAGCAGAAGTTCCTCTGTGAGAAGAATTCAAAGTTTTGGTATCATTCTAAGTTACCAGAAACCCCAGAAATTTAGAGAAAAACCCTCAAAATTTAGAAATTTCTATGGGGAGGAAAATCCAAAGAAAAAAAGGAAGTGGGCCTTATAGTAACATTTTTAAACCCAACTTTTAAAATTTATTTTATTCTGTATGAAATAAATTTTTAAAAAAATAAAATGCAGAAAAAAATTGTTTCAAAAGTATTTAAATTAGCTTTTTCAGCAATATCAGATATTCTTTCTGTTCCTCCCTATTTCGTTGCTTTCTGGTTTCAACTCTGAACTACTGAAGTTTAGGAGGAAGTTTTGTGATCTGATAATCACAAACCAAAGCAACCTAATAATCATGAACTGAGTTTTCTGTTGAAACACATTTTAAAGTCCAGTTGGTTTGAGGAGACCACGAACATACTCAGCATGCTGCCAGGTCAGGTTCTAAATGAAAATAATATGTGGGCTGACAGCTACAGTTTATGAGAAAATTGATCAAAATCTCAGTTTTTAATAGAACATACACCAAGAGAAGGGATTAAGAATTTAGGATTGTTTATCAAAAGCTACAGGGTGAGAATTTACATTTGAAAAAAAAAAACTTTCTAGTTTCCTTCCGTTTTTCAGTCACCTAAACACCTCTTTTGACCTAATGTGGTGTGATGGGGGAGGTCAGAAATAGGGGCTGTGTTTTCTTCAGTGAGTCCATTTTGGTGACAGATCTGAGAGCTGAAAGCAACTTTTCAAAATGGCAAGCGAGGTGCTCTACGCCGAGGTGTCGCCCAAGGAAAGAGTGAATTTCATTGCAGAAGCTTCAGATACAGGTAAGAAAAATGGTCATCTTAATATTACTTATTTTCCTTTGCTCATTGGCATGTTCTTAAAACTTTCACTCTTTCTTAAATGGTTTGCAAGCAGCTGAAGTCATGCTGAAAGCCTTTTATAACTATTAATACCCACCTCTGTTTATTATATGTATCTATTGGCTTGGCAAATTCATGTTTACTGATAAAATGAATACTGAATTCGAGCAAAAGTGAAGATTGACCTTTAAAATCCCATTCTGGCTTTCAGTAAGATGGCCGAAATGGGCAGTTTCTGAAACACATTGATGTTCAGACACTGAAGATCCTTATACAGATTATTAGAATCTCCTTGACAGTTAAAGTTCACTGAATGGACTTTTCTCTCCTGCAGTCCACTTACAGTTCGTATTTTAATTTGATTCACTTTTTTAGACACCAGAAATATTTTTAAATTTCAAAGTGAGAGGTCTGTTTCCATTTTCGTTTTTCCTTCTCTTTCTTTTTTTCTCTTTTTCTCTCTCTCTCTTTATCTGTGTCCCTCTTTCTCTCTGCAATACAAGTCAAGATTTAACAGAAGTTTCTATAATTTTGAAAACTGTTAGTCCTACAATTTGTGTACGACTTACTGATGCCTTCAACTATAAAACTGCATTGCTTAAAAAGTTTATTTTCAAAACATAAAGTGCAAAATATAGCCATTAATGGATATAGGTAGGAAATAATTTATGTTTTTAAACCGAAAGTATCGAGTTTTACTTTTTCAATTCTGATCAAAAACCAGATCTTTGCTACTTACAGGACAATTGAACACGGAACATTTATTTTAAATTATAATATTCAGAGGTTACAATAGGAAAGCAAAATATGTCCTGAGTAGTATTTACTCTTAAAAATTAGATTTGTATATTCACTCCTTGGAACAGAGTACGAAAAGCACCTGTACAGACAAATCTTTGTCTTTCATTTGAAAAGTGAACTCAGTTTGCCCCTTAAATGATGTGATCAGTTCTCTGCAGAAGAGCTGCACTGCCAGGACAATCCTTGGAATTCCAGTGTAGAATGGTCCCCTAAGGATTTACTGGAGATGCACCCTCACGCCCAGCACAGCTGACTGTGAAAATGTCTCAGACTTTGAGAGCATAAAAGTCTGTTCCATCGACATTTATTTTTTTCCTCACCTGTCCCTTAAATTTCCGGTTATATGTTATAGTTTTAAATGCTTTCACACAGCTTTTAATCCACTTCAGTGAATCGTGCTTAGAAATTGCTTTATAAATTATTCTGAGAGCCCCCTAAGACAAGATCATAGTTCTGAAATTTGCCAGTATAAGGTGCTTGGAAATTCAGAATCTAAAAAAATTTAATGGCCAATTATGGGGCTAATTAAGTAACCAAATTTCACACAAAATGCTTTTCTTACATTTTAGACTATGCCAGCATGGTGTTTAGCCTGTCATAATATTTTTGAAAAAATTATTTTCAATTGCAATACCTAGATTCTTGTCACTTCTGTGAATCTTGCATCCCTGTTGGTGTCCCAATAAATGCTTTACTTAAATTGCATTCTAAAACAAGGGCTTCCACAGGCTGATTGTAATATCTTGCATGAAGAAATACTTTAAATCAATCTTGAATTTGGCACCTATTCATAGCACCAGTGTGTCCTAGTGAGATATAGCAGAAAAAAAATCACCTATCCGTATAAATAATATTTGTTCACGTTCTTATAGATATAAAATCATATCTATACATTCTTACAATCTTCATATTCGATTTCTTTGGGTGTTCCACTGCTCTCATACTTGAGAGCACCAGTGCAGGAAACTGAGCCCTCCTCTTCTGCCAGATGCAGTTAAACTGTTCTGACTTCTTGGGTGCTGCCTGAGAAAGATGCTTAGTTCTGAAAATGGGTTGGATTTGACATTTTCTGTAAATCTAAGGTAGATCTCAGAAGCTCTGGCACCTTTAGGAGGTTGATTTTCTTCAGGCAAAAAAAATCTTATTTCATACACTATTAGTGGGCAAATTTTTTGAAAGTAGCTCGTGGGGAATGAGGCAAAACATGCAAAGGAGGCAACCCTGAGGGTGGTGTGTTGCAGTTGATGTAAAAATATAGCTCCTTCCTTCCTTCCTTCTGCTGCCACACCCACCAAAAACTGCTGGGGTCAGTGACACATGTCCTGTCTCTCAGCTCTTTCCCTCCTCACTGTAGAGTTCATCTCTGGATTTAATATCACAAAATGAAAGAGAAGCTGTGTCACAGGGCAGTCCACTGCCCCATTACACCTGCAGTCGTTTTTCTACTGATACCTCTTCCCTGAGTTTTTCTGAGTGTAAAATATTGCTGGTTTGGGCCAGTGGCCCTGTGGAAACCCCCTGGGCAGTGAGATGCCCTCTGGGTGTACCTTTATGAATTTAAAATGAATTTAAAAGCACTTGCCATGGGATGCAGCTCAACTACATCATAGGAGTCAGGTACCTAAACATTGTCTTTGCCTTCCTTGGGCTTTGCACCCAGCACTGGCCACTGAGAGCCAAAGAATGGGTTGTTTTTGCAGTGGAAGAGATCTCTGCTGTTAGGCACATGACCAGTGGAAGCATCCATGCATAATGATGAATGTGAAATGGAGACAAGCCTCCAAAGATAAGCAGAGCTCTGCTAAAGCAAAAGCAGTCTCAGCAAACCACCCACTGTCTTGGTTGCTGCTGAAAATCCTGTTGCAACTTCCTTTCCCGGTCCTGTTCCCATGACCAAACACTCCTGACAGTCCAGCAGACAGGAACTCTCCACTACTGAGGCTGGGAAGGCAGGGAAAGTGCAATTTTCCAGCCAATCCCACATCTTTGGGAAAACCCACCCTGAGAACACTTTTTATGCTCTCTGTTGGTTGCAAAAATCTCGTAACACAGGATGAAGTACTTTTTGTAACGGTTGTGACCGTGAATGTCACAGCCATGCTTGTGGTTTATTAAGACGCAAATAGAGAAAAAAAATTAATTTAGCCCCCAAAAAAGTTGCCAGTGATTAACTTCTGCTTAAAGACTGACATAAATGTGTATGTAAGATACGGAATGACAAGAAAAAAAACAAAATTAATAATAGAGTAGTTCAGTGTATGGTAACTGAGAGTCACCTAGAAGGATTTTTAAATTTTTCTAACATTAAATAAATTAAGAAATAATTTTTTTTTTTAAATTTGGAAAACTGCACAGGGTAGAACAATTATTGCATGAACCCTTCTAGTAATTTCAGCCCTTTTTGTCCCTCCAGGTGATCCAGTCACATATGCTGAGGTGAATGTGAAATGGAGGTCTGACAAACCTGACAGCACATCCAAAATGATACATTCAGGTATGACAACGCTGCAGGACGCTTCACATTTTCTCATTATATTTCAGCAGCCAAACATCACATTTTTCCAGATTATGGGAGAGCATCTCTTTCTATCTTTGCTGCGGGGGATTTCGATCCATTTCTTCCTGCTCCCCACTCCTGAGGGATGCTCAGAACATGCTTAAAATTCATTTTGCAGTGGATGCACTTGAAAACTCTTCTGTTCGTTTTAGCAACAATTTCCATGTATTGTTTTTCACTTCCAAATGAATTTTGGGTGAATGAATAGGCCAGCAATAGTATTTAAAGAAAACTGAGTTACTTTTGGAAAGTAATAGTCAGAAAACAGACATTTTGAACAGCTTTTTGACAACTCCAGAAAAATTGTGTCTATTTTTCTTAAGTTAAAATTTTAAGATACTTTAAACTGTCTCAAACCACGTAACCAGCCCTGAAAGAAAATTTTGTTCTGCAAAGTGAAAGAATATATTGGATATGAGTTTTGACTTTTGTGTATGAGGTGAAAATGAAGACGAGATTCATGTGATGCATAAGAGCAATTAAGATATAAATGGAAGAAAATGTTAGCTGTGGGAAATGCTAGTGCAAACAAACATTTCCATTGGGGTAAACCACAAGAAGGAAAAAGAAACTAAAAGCTTCAGATGGTTTTTCTGAATAAAAGTGGCGGTCAGGCAGACAAGGGAGTGGGCCAGGTGGAGACCTTGTTACAAAGACAAAACTAATTTACTGGCTTCATTGAAATGCCCTCTGATTTCATCCCAGTGAATCCAGGCTTGGACTGCAGCATGGAAAGTGTTATCAGTAATGCAATTCTGATGTAGGGCCATCGACCTGTCTGGTTTTTGGCTCCTTTTTGCATCCCAGTCCTCACTTCCCTCCTTCGTTTCTCTGATTCTCACTACACTGTCCAGGTTTTTAGAATTTTTTCAAGGAATACCAAAATCCCTATATACTCTACATATAGATAAATGCTACTAGGAAAGCTCTGTCCCTTCCCATTCTTCGCTGGAACCTCTTTAAAACCACAGAAGCCAAACGTTTGTTCTGATTCTTGTTTAGATTGGGGAGCAGTTTACATGGAAAGTATTAAGGAATGGGGATCAAATGAACACAGTGATCCTAGTCAGGATTAGAGTTGGAGCAGAAAATGATGGAGGCAAGGATTTAACGACCAATAAAACAAGTGTGTCTTTGTTGTGCTTAAAAATGATGGTCATCTGGAAAGAGTCTCTAGAATTTCAAATTACCTATAAAATCTTTTTTTAAAGCCTGAATGGGACCTTCAAGCTTTCCTTGTGGGTCTTCAATTGTTCCTCAGACAATGAACACAGGATAGCACAATCACTGCAAGCCATTTTCCAAGGAAAAGGCAGGGTATGTTCCAGAGTGGGAAGCACTGGCAGTGCTGTGTGTGCATTCGGCCAAATGTTGGCACAGCAGTGCTGGCAAAGCTGTGCTCTGCTGCCGAAGGTAACAGGTTGTATTTTAGGTGTCTGCTCAACAGCTGCGATGACAGAATTTAAGACTGGCCAGGAAAAGGTTTCTTCTGACCCCGAAAGTGTGTTTTTACGTGTACACATAGTCATGCCCAGGTTTGTATACATGTAAACCTATATAGACAGCCAGGTGCTGTATCTATAGCAGGCTGTATCTGAAGGCCTAGGGACAATGGTTTTTCACACCCCTGTGACTCAGAACAAAAGCTGCCTTGCTTCTGCCCGCGGTGACACCCCTGTCCCTTGTCCCTTTGGCAGTGCCCTGCTCGGAGAACTCGCCCTGGTGCTACGTTGTCTTCGCCCTGGTCTTCTCGGCAGTGGTTCTGCTGCTCACGGTCATCCTGCTGGCGGTGAAATGTTACAGCCGCTGAGGAGGGCAGCCCCTTCCCAGCCCCGCTGGCACACAGGGTAAGCCCTTCCCAGCCCTGCTGGATTTCCATGCAATTCCTTGGCAATACCTTGGCGTTTAGCACAGGAGGCACAAGGAAGCTCCCAAACCAAAGGCTGTGTTGTTCAGGCTGGGATTTTTAGGATAACACTCACAGCAGGTTAAGCTTCAGTGAAGTACTCTAATTTTAGCAGCTTTTGTCTCTTTTATTTCCAGATAAGGCAGCACAGGAAGGTTCTGCTTCTTCAGCAAAACGGGACGTAGTGCTTGTTTAATTTCACATTATTTTGGCTGAAGAGACAAAATGAAGACATGCCATCAAGTCTGATCACTCTTCAGTTATGTCATCCCAGATCTCTGTTAAACCTCTAACCTCTCCATACCTGGACAAGGCATATGTTAATTTTATTTGGAATTTTCTTAGTCTTGTAATACCAGCAACCATCCAACTACACCAGTGCATGTATCAAGACATGGGCTCAAGCTCCTGCATCAAAAGGTGGATTTGGGCCTTGTTTAGACATCAAAAATGACCAGCTGGGGACATACTTTTAATTCACATCTGACTTGATTTTGCGCTGATTTGCAATACAGGTAAGCTTTTAGATTGCATTACATTCGAGTGCAAAAACTCATGGACAAAACAGGGAATGTGAAAGGTTGCACTGAGCTTTTTTATAAAGCCTGGGCTTGGACTTGATTTTTCTTTTTCTGACAGCCTTTAGCTGGGTTTGTATGAAAGGTATATTGAAGGTTCAAGAAACTGAATGTTGTTAGTAGAGAAGTCTCAGTTTCATCTCCTCATTGGCTTGAATTAAATTATTCTGTTCCACTTGTCCAGAAGAGCATCTCACAATATATTGTTTCTGTCTTGGGACAGTAATTAATTTTTGTATTTTTTTGGGTTTTTTTTTTTCCCCCACGTGCCATAGCTTCAGTTAAAACTGGAACTGAGGCACTTGAAGTTCAAATGCATTTGTTCGTAATTATGATCTTATTTTTATATTATTTTTGGAACTTATCCATTATAACTTCTTTGAGGCAGGCTGCAGAGGATTTGCAGACCTCAAGTTGGAGGAGTCTGTATAGCAAATATTTCTAAAATATTCCTTGTATCTAAACTTATCTGTACTTTAGCTGTTGCTGCTGTTGGTAATGTACCCCATCTTTATAATATATGCTCAGAAGTCAATAAAGGGATTCAGTAAAGCACTTCTGCTGGTGTTTGTTCTTCTGTTAGTCGGACTGGAGGAAAAATAACATTTAGTATTTGTATGAGTGTAACACCTTTGAGCTGTTGTTTTGGAGGTCTTGGCACCTGAAAGGCAACAATTTGCCCTGGGGAGAGCACTGCTGCACAAATATTGTCTATGCAATCTGAATTGTTTAAACCAGGTTGCCTGGTCACTGGTTGTATATATGACATTATGCACATTACACACGGCATCAAAAAAGTTGGATGTGGCTGTAAATCTGGCACTAAGAAGTTGTCTCTCTCCTTTTTATCTTGACCTTTGCTTTTCCCTGCAGCTTCCCTGATTTCTTATACAGCAGTCTCTCTCCCTCTGGCTGCAGGCTCATTCCTGCTAGGAGTGACACTCATTCATGCTCTTCTGTCTCGGCTGGGTTTTTTTCCTGGCCTTTTCTTCCTAAAGGTGTAATCTGCAGGACCAGCAGGAGTGGCAGAATCCCTTTCATTTGTCAGTTTTTGTGGGGTAGCCCATTTATGACACACCTGTTTTATAGAGCTAGATACTTACCCTCTTTTTTTTTCAGACTTACCCTTGTCCTTCCCTCTTCAAGGTAAAAATGTAGCACATAAAACCCATAAAGCCAGAAATTAGACCCAAGACACAGGCAAAAGCATGAGACTGGACATTTGGCAGAATGAGTATTAGAAATAGAGTATTAGAAATATTAGGTGGGCAGTAGAAGACAGTGCAAGGTGAGGGTACACAAAGCAATCAGTGAGGTGTCAGAACCAAATAGGCCAATATTACTTTTAATAATCTTATATTTTTTAATTGTTGAATATTACTCTATCTCAGAGGAAGGCTACATGACTGGTATGTCCAGGGAGGTCCATTTCTTTTACTCTTCTGCTTGTGAATGTCTTCAGCCAACAGCCTCACAGGTACCCTGGGTCATACACCCCTCAGGTTTCTACAGCGTGTGATGACCTGTAGAGAGAAGGATTTACTGATTTTATGGTA
The DNA here is from genome assembly GCA_013397055.1 of Pachycephala philippinensis. Classification (NCBI taxonomy): domain Eukaryota; kingdom Metazoa; phylum Chordata; class Aves; order Passeriformes; genus Pachycephala; species Pachycephala philippinensis. Next base: position 32,528 of record VWZT01011105.1, on the reverse strand, counting down.
ATTTCCCGGATATTGGCTTCTTAGCCTGTTCCTTTGTGAAGTATAAGGAGACAGGACAAAAGGGTTTTATTGTTTCTGGCCTTTTTTATCATCATATCAGGCCTCCTAGTTTAGTGAAAAAATTTCATGGAGGGCTCAGAGGGCTGATTCCCATTGCCACATCCCGTTATATGGGACCTGGACAGGCTGGATAAATGGGCTGAGGCCAAAGGAATGAGGTTCAACAAGGCCAAGTGCTGGGTCCTGCCCCTGGGTCACAACAACCCCCAGCAGCTCCAGGCTGGTGAAGAGTGGCTGGAAGGAGCCCCCAGGAAAGGGGCTGGGGCTGCTGGTCACAGCGCGTGCCCAGGTGGGCAAGAAGGCCAATGGCCCCTGGGCTGGGTCAGCAATGGTGTGGCCAGCAGGAGCAGGGCAGTGACTGTCCCCCTGTCGTGGGCACTGGTGAGGCCTCAGCCCAAGTGCTGTGTCCAGTTCTGGGCCTGTCACTGCAAGATGGACATTGAGGGGCTGGAGCGTGTCCAGGGAAGGGAACGGAGCTGGGGAAGGGGCTGGAGCACAAGTCTGATGAAGGGAAGCTGAGGGAGCTGGGGGTATTTAACCTGCAGCAAAAGAGGCTCAGGGGGCAGGGGCTGGAGCGTGTCCAGGGAAGGGAACGGAGCTGGGGAAGGGGCTGGAGCACAAGTCTGATGAGGAGCAGCTGAGGGAGCTGGGGTGTTTAACCTGCAGCAAAAGAGGCTCAGGGGGCACTTTCTCATGCTCTACAACTCCCTGCCAGGAGGGGGCAGCCATGTGGGGGTGAGGCTCTGCTGCCAGGGAACAAGGGACAGGACGAGAGCACACAGTCTTAAGTTGTGCTGGGGAAGGTTTAGCTTGGACATAAGGTGGAATTTTGTCATGGAAACGGTGATTAGATATCGGAACGGGCTGCCCAGGGAGCAGCTGCCCATGGAGTCCCCATCCCTGGAGCTGTTGGAAAGATGCACGTGGCGCTCAGTGCCATGGTGTGACTGACACGGCGGCGATCGTTCAAAGGTTGGGCTCGCTGATCTCCGAGCTCTTTTCCAACCCGAACGATGCTGTGACTCTGTGCAGGGCGTAGGCGGTGGGTGCGCATTTCCCCCCCACCATCGCCAGCAGCCCCTCGCCCCGGGGCCATCTCGCTCCGCTCCCGTCTCCGCGGCAACCGGGCGGGGCCGCACCGCCCCTTGGCGCCAGGCGCGGGGCCGGCCCGGCCGCGGCGGGCGGAGCGTCCCGGGAGCGGCGGCGCGGGCAGA
>VWZT01011105.1:0-31206 GCA_013397055.1 Pachycephala philippinensis | reverse complement strand
CGGCGGGCAGCGCTCCGCCGCGGTGACACGTCGCACAGCCGGCGGGGCGGGGGAGGCGCGGGGCCCGCAGCGTCCCGCCCGGGACAGCAGGGAAAGGCCCGGCGGGGCCCCGGGGGGGGCGGCCCGGGGGCGGGGGAGCCCTTCCCTGCCTGCCCCCAGTCCCTCCGGCCGGGGTCCTGCGTCCCGAAGGGATGAGCCCTGGGGAGGGAGGTGCGGCGCCCACCGGGTGCCTCAGGTCCGCTGGGCATAAAAGCAAGTTCCTAACCAGCCTCAACATAGTGTTGAGTGAGTGTTCTTTTTTTTTCCCCCTCCTTTTTTTATTATCTAACGAAGTGGCACAGCCAGTTCTGCAGTGATAAAAGTTTGTTGTTTTCTAATCTTGTTGGGCTTGTGCCGTGCTCAGGTGGGTTTTTCCGTGTTCTGGAGGTGTTTCTGTACTACTTGTTGTAGTGCACAAGACTGTGTGGACGTGTGGGCTGGGAAAGGTGCCTGGCCAGGTGACGCGGCACAAGTGCCTTCAGCTGCTCTCTGCTGCTTGTTTGTGTTGGCTTTGCGATGTACGCTGAGAACATACATGAAATATACACCCACCAGGAAACTTTGGATTAGCGTTACGAAGGAACACGTTGGGTTTGTTTTCTGGGAATAGGAATCCGGATGTCTGTCTCTGGTCCAAAACTGACTTCCACTCTTTGAACACAGTTCTTTAAGACTGTACAGATAGATGTGGTTTCTCAGAAAGCAGAGCTCAGAGGTGAACTCTCAGTTTCTAACAGAACTATTCTTAAAACCTGCCTTTGCAATGGGGTAAAAAGTTTATCAAGGAAAGATCCTAGTCCCAACAACGAGGGTGAGAGAAGTTCTCTTACAAGCTCCTGAAATTCACTGGCGCTATGCCTGAAAATTGAGTAGTTTAGGGCTATTGTGATGCTTTTTCTGTATTGGGATCACAGGAGAACTAGAAAGTACTGCCCCTGCCTGGCAAGCATGGAGTGCCTCGAGCAGTTCCCCTGTGCTGGTCTCTTTGTTACCCTGCTAGATTTAATCAGGTGCTACCTGTGGTTGCTCAGGTGTATCTGTCTCCCCATGTCAGATGCTACATGGAAATTCAGTGTTGACAAAGCAATATTAGCACAATGTGTGCTGCCACTCACCGTGGGCCAGTGGCAAAGAAGTGGCTCAGGCACAGAGAACTCGATAACAATGTGGTGGTGCCCGGTCTGGTTGACCTGAGAAGGCAGAGAGGGAGAGTGGAAAACAGCAGCTCAGATCTCACAACTCTCCCATGCCTGTTGGTCTGACCATTCTCCTAATGTAAAAATAGTTTCTTCCATCAATTTCTCTTCTCCTGTTTGATTACATCTTGTTTGTTTCCTTTCTGTTGTGTTCTTCTTAAGCAGTCTGTCTGCTCCTTTTATTTGTAAGTCTTTTTTTGTTGGGGAAGAAAGACATGACAAAGTGCAAACATTGAAAAGGGTTCTGTATTAAAAGCTTAGTAATTTGCTTAAACTGTGCCGTTTATGTGTAGAGTTTGGAAAGAACTGCCTGCTCTAGGCAGGCATGTGCATTTACACTGTTTTGGGTGCTCTGCAGTAGTTCTTACTGCACATGAGCTTAGGAAAAGAATTCTTATTTAAATAAATGCACAGTTTAATTTCTGGGTTATAGTGTGTTGAAAGTGATGTTTTAATAATTGTCTTGAAATTAACATCTGTAATTTGATGTTAGTTCCCTTTATGAGGAGGTTTTGAATTCTTGGTGTCTTTGGGTGTTACATAACGTGGAGCTGCCTGATGACAGCAAACTGGTGATCAGCTGCCTGATGACTTAACAAACATGTTACAGTTATTAAGTAGGTTGTATTTTGTACCCATAAAAATGTTCATAGTCCTTAAGCTACTTGATATTGTTAACTTGAGTGTTCAAGCTTTACAGCTCAGCTCTTTTGAAGACTTGCACACTCAGGCTGTGCTGAAAGTCTCTTTTATTCTGTCATAGACCTGTTCCTCTGAAAATGTTGGTTTTTCATTCTGTTCCACCTGGTTCTTTGGTTGGTGATGGTGTTCCTGTCTCTGCTTGGACTCCCAGTGTGCGTGTTGTGCTGGTGGTTTATCAGTAGCTGAGTTTTATTGCTGTTGTGGCTGTGGTTTGTGTGTGCATTGGGTTTTGTCCCAGAATGGACTCTACTCTCTTGTGTCCCCGAAGTTATTTTGAGATGGTGACACTTCCAAAGTGGGCACTCCTGTTACCTTCCCATGGCCAGCGCTGCAGTTCCCTCGATGATGTCGGCATTCCTGGCCAGGTGGCTGTGCTGTGAGGTAGCCCTACCTTTGCTCTGAGTCCGTGTGCCCCTGCAGAGCTGCTTCCCATGGGATCAGCAGCTGGCATTGTTGGTGCTGATGCAAGAGAAGAGGAAAGCACATCTGGGGGCAGTGGCTGGTGACTAAGGAGCTGCTTAGATCACCTTGGCTGAGTGTGGCATTGCCTCTGGAGTTCCAGCCGGGTTGGTGTTCAGGCAGCTGGATCCACAGCCTGGGAATGGCAAGGTGTGGATCTGCCCTGGGACTGGAACCCTGTTCCAGGGGAGGTTCAAAGTGTAGAGGCTGAAAGTCTCTGTGTAATCCTGGCCTCAGGGATAAGTGATCTTGCTGAACCTACTCACCTCTGCTCCTTGTGCCAAAAATAGCATTTCTATCACCTATTTATTACTGAATTTCCATATCCAGTGGCAATATTTTATTTGTTTATTAACAGGTGGATGTTTTATGATTTACTGACTGCTTGCTGTGGATTATACCCAAATCTCTGTGTTTGCCCTCCTACAAACATCTCAGGCCTTTGGCTGGTTTTTTCCAAAGTGACTCTTACTGGACCTACACTGTTGTGAAGTGCTTTAACACAAAATAAACAAAAAGCATGCAAGTGTATTTTGAAAGCACTAGAGTATTTAAGCATATCCTGCCAATTTATTTTTAATCAATATTTTAATATTTTAGTTGTACCTAAATTTGTACATAAAATACACTTTGTCTGTTTTTAAAATGGAAACAATTTCATTGGGTGGCTCTGAAATTGATTTTAATTTCTTTCCCCTGATTCTTCTTAAAATTTATATGATGGCAAACACTTTAAAAATTGAGAAAACTAAGCAAAATTAGTGTAAATGTTAATGAAACATGCATCTATTTCTGTTGCATAACATTGATGGAAATAGCTGTTCCTCCTTTGCTTTCACCAGAAAATTGGATGTTCCAGCTTGCATCTCAATCCTGAAAGGTACATTTTTATACCTGTGAATAATCTTCACAGGTGTTTGTAGGGAGTCTGTGTGAGTGAAGATCCTGAGCTGTGGCTGCCAGCTCCAGGGTGATGCAATTGACTTTAAGATGTTGAAATTACAAGGTGCTTATAATTGGAGGAAACGAAAGGGAAAGAAGGAGAATCTTCAGGTATGTTTATGACTGAACTTTTAAAAACATGAGTGGTTTTTTTAACCACCCGCTCCAGATTCTCGTTTCCCATTTGTACTCCAGGGAATTTCCACAAGACTTACAGCTGTAAATCAGCTTTGCTCTCCTGTATCAGAAGTGAGACCAGGGCTGCTTTGTTGGCTTTGGTTTCAAGCAGAATCTTCTCCTTTTTTGTTGTCTCTGTCTTCCTTTGGCCTTGTGTTGCGCCTTGTAAGAAAAAGCCTGAAAATAGTCAATTTAACATGAAGATGAGTCATGTTTTTTAAGGAACTGCTTCAAAGAATTGGGGGAAAAAAGAACAAGTTCTGATTACTTAGGCTGTGTGTTTTCTTAGAATATGGCATACATGAAGTGTTACTCATTCTTCTTTTTCCCTCGCTCCCTCTGTGTCATTCTTCCACCTGAGCTTATTTCAGGGACTCCCTCTAGCCACTCCTGTTGTCACACATTCTGTGTAGCTTTCATTTCTGCTGTGTGCCAGTGAATGCCCCATTTCCACCTACAGGAGTGGGATATGTAAATAACATTAGTAAATGTTGGGTCCCTGTTGAGAGGGAAAGGCAGGACTTGCACATGCAGAAGCTGTGATCTCTGTGCTTTCTCTGTGTGTTACCAGTCATTACTTGACTGAAGCTCACCCTTAAAATGTTCAGTTGTTGGAAGAGTTAAGGCTGGATCTGCTGGTGGACTGTGCTTGTGCCTGATGAATTTGGACTGCACAAGCTAAATCAACCCATATTAAACTGAGGAGTTTAGCCTCAGACTGCTCCTGGGCATGTACTTGAAATTAATTTGGATGGATGATGGGTGACATGACTTGAGCCCAGACTCAGAGCTTGTTTGACTGTGTATGTACAAAAAAACAGAGACAAAAATCTATCCAGTTGTACAGAGGGAGTTTCTGGCAAGAAGACTTCTTAATTTTATTTTTATTTTGTTGTTCAACTTGGCAAGGAGGTGCTGGAAGCACTGTGGCCTGTTTGTGATGTTCAATATGTCCCCACCTGACTTGGAATAAACTTCATTTTTTGTATCTGCATATAGCTAGAGCTTCCATTGCTATCTGAGGATGCATTAAGTTTATAGGAGGATGTTAAAGGATAAAGTTGCAGATTGGAATGCTGTCAATTTGTGTGTAAAAGCTTCTCTCTGTGGAGTTATTTCTTATTAGATGGCTCTGGCTGTACCTGTGGGTGGATGCTTGTACTATAAAAATACTTCTCTGCAGCCTTTGCAGCTACCTCTGAAAAAGCATTGATCAGATAAAGTCCTGTCATACAGGAATAGTACACATGGCATTAACTCAGGATAGCTGTTTCTGTTTAAAGTTGTGGTGTTCCTTGCGTTTGATCATTGATTTGTATCAGATAGTTTTTTTCTGGTTCTTGCTTTCCTTGGTCAAAGAAGCACAAAACTCAGAATAGCTGAAAAAGGACTTGAAAGTCGTGGTCTGCCGATCTGCAAAGTGTGTGAGACATACACAGACACAGCTCTTGTTGATTTGCTGAACGTTAGAGGTCCAATGTGCTGGCAGAGGGTAGGAGATTCCTGGGTTTGTCCATGCAGTAATTGTGGACCTGGTTGCTTTTTAACCAGCGTGGCACAGACGGTGGAAAGGCTGATGTGGCAATTGGTGTGTGATGAATCATGCAAATGTCTGCAGAGGCTGCCTGGATAAGCAGTGCTCAGAGGCTTTCTTACACAGCTGGCTCACCATGGCTTGCCCTGAAGGTCAAGGTTTCAGTATTGGAAAGTAGATAATGATGGCATTAGTCCTGCTGATGCCTTCTGAGGGCTCACAGGTGCAACATGAGGAGAGCCTGACCTCAGGGGAGTATTTCTTAAACACTTTCCTACTCCAGCAGTGCTGGAAGCGTTGTGTTAAACACACGTATGACCGGTGTACACAGGTTGAGTAATCAGGTCAGAGAACCCTCATCAGCCTAGATCAGACACATGTCTGATCTAGGCTGGTGGGGGTTCTCTGACCTGATTACTCAACCTGTGTGCACTGGTTATAATTGGAAATGGGGAGGCATGTAGTTGTGTGGGCAGATTGTGTAACTCCTCTTTAGAGGTATAAAATTAGGATATATGGAGTTGTCATGTCAACAGACGCTGTAAGAGTGAGTTAACCAAGTTGGATCACTGTAGTGGTGTTACATTGACCCCCGGTTATAAGGCCTGGTTATGCTCAAGTCCTGTTCCTGATTTGTTTGCTTTAAGGTGTGTTTTGACTGTGGAGCAAAGAACCCCAGCTGGGCAAGCATCACCTATGGAGTGTTTCTGTGTATTGACTGCTCGGGGACCCACCGGTCCCTTGGCGTTCACCTGAGTTTCATTCGGTAAGTACTTGGTGTGTTTTGTCAGTAAAATTCATCTTTTAATAGTTTTGTTTGTTCACACACCTGCTCAGAGAGGAAAACCCGTTCTTCCTTCAGCTTCTGATTCAAACCTTCTTAGTGTTTGTGTTGGCTTTGCTGTATCTGACAGCTTCTTGGGAATTGTGTTCAATTTGCCGGCTTTGCTTCCTGAAGCAGCTCATTGTGGTGGCACCTGAGTTCCACCCTTCCAAGCCAAACTGTGCTGTGATTCTGGTACTTGGGCAGTGCTCAGGCAGATAGCTGGTGCAGTAAATCTGCACCCTGAGCTTGTCCCATTCCAGGTGAGTGCCCCAGCTGCTGACTCAGGGCCTTTTGGGGTCTGATAAATAACTACAGATTACAAAAAAAACTGGGGGGGCGGGGGGAACACTTGGCAAAAAGCCAGAAACAGAGTGATTTTAAATGACTTTGGAGGTAACACTAAAAACATTTCTTTGTGTTTAGGTCTACAGAACTGGATTCCAATTGGTCCTGGTTCCAGCTGAGATGCATGCAGGTCGGAGGAAATGCAAATGCTGTACGTACTCCCAAGTGTTTGCTTTGCACATTGAAGCTTGGTAGGCTGGGAAATCTTATACTGTCCTTACTGCCTTGCTGGGAATATTCTTGCTGGGAATATTTTTATTTTTCCAGTCCTTTTTCTTTGTTACAGCCCCCCGGCCCTGCCATTTTTTAAGAATTCCTCTGGATGCTGGTTTCATCCTCCATTCTTGCAACTTTTCCATTTTGGTATAATCTGAAAATGTTTTTTTTTTTTTTCTTAGAAGTCAGTGATGAAAATCACTGAAAAGGCCAGATCACATCCCTTATCAGTAGATACCTAATTTAGACAGGTGCTGAAAGATGGCTTGTAAAACCAAGCTTATGGCCCCTTCCTGTGACCATCATTCCTTCCATGGCTCATGAAAAAACCATGGAACTGCCAAAAGTCACCCTGGAGTCAAGATCTGGATTATCACTGAAGATAAGACATGCTGCATTGTTGGAAGGGGAATAGCAGTGTCCTGATTTGGGCCAGTTCATATTGGCTGTTGCTTTCAACTTGACTTTTTATGTACTTACACAATGTGTTTGTAACTTGAAGTTCTGTTGACAGCTGTCTTGTTCTCAATCTCTGTTTCTGTTTTCTTTTGTAAGCTCTTTGGAAATCTTTTCCCAGTTTTTTCCACAAATAACTGAGAGTGCTTCCCTAAGTTGGCTCAGCCAGTGTGGGAACATGCAACTTCCAAAAGCAGTTTCTACTTTTCTTCTTATTTCCTGAATGCTTATCCCTTACCATTTTTCACCTGTGCTTGGTCCTTAATGCTGTTTCTTTAAGAAGCTTCCTCCAAGCTTGCATTCCATAGTCTTTCCCTTGACAGTTTTAACAATCTTTCCTTAAGTCTTTATGGTTTTTGTAGTATTTTTTCCTATTTACATACAAAAAATGCTGAGTTCAGGGTCATTATTACTTATTTTCCACTTCGCTGTTTTCCAGTCAAGTATTTTTCTGTGCATTTGGCATGCAGCAAGTCACTATCTCGAGCTTACAGATCTGAGCAGTTACATGGTGTCTACTCCCTCTTTTTCTTCTGCCTGTCCTTGCTAAATTATTCCTTTCCATGTACTGCTGTTATGTGAGTGTCCTCATCAAGTTTCTGTTATGCCACTGAGTACATAAAAATCACAGTTTTGGCTGATGAGAAGAGGGAGATGTCACATTAAAAATAGTTTATTTTTTAGTCAAATGCTTAAAAGCTTTGATGAAATTGTATCAGTTTTGCTGTGTAAAGGGTTTGAGGCAGTTGGAAAGGAGAGATGGCAAAGTCTGAGAAAGTCTTCAGGTAATCTTAGCATATTAGCAGAAGAATAACAACAAACCTTTATTGTTTAATTTTGTGGGGTTTTGTCTTCCTGCTTGGATGTCACTGTTTCCTATCATACATTGTACCAAGAGGTGCAATATACCCTCAGCAACTCCCCAGATACCTCAAATTCTCAATGGTCTGGTTTGGGTTACTTCAGAAGATTAGTGCTCGAAAAATTGGTAAATTGTCTGGATATGTGAAATAAAATTAACACTTTTCTTTTAATGGCACTAAAAAGCCGTTCCCTTTTGGTTCCAGTTAAATACCAAATTCTAGTTTTACTAACTACTGGCTGGAAGCATTGCTAAATTAACATCAATCATTTGTGTTCTGTAATTGCCTGATGGTGCTGAATCCTGGATAACAGCAGCCCTGAGCTTCCTGTTGTGTTTTACGTAGCTAGAAAATCCAAAGTGTCCCTAGTTCCTTTTGCTTTCAGATTAAGTATCTGTGGTAATTGGAATTAGGGTTTCTAAGAAGCCCCTCTGAGTACCAAGTTAACAGGTGTATATATTTACATGCAGAAATGCACAATCCTCATTTATTCATTTTATAAAATCACACAAGCCTATAAACGTAGCTGGAGACATGGATATGTGCATGAACACACCTTTCTTTTGAAGGAGGACCACTTTTGTACCCTCACTTTGATACTATTGAACATAAATTGTTCTCTCCAGCCTGACAGAGATGAAGCCAAGCAATGCCTTTTAGAATATTAGGAATGTCCTGTGGAGCACAGCTACTGGCAGTCAATTTTACCTCTTCCTTCCACTTAATCACTCGATTTCAGAATGAGGATTCTTTGTATATAATGGAAGCTTGCATTTGTATATGCTCTTAAAGCATCCCACTAATGTATTGGGGTTTTTCCTGTTTTATTTATATGTAAAGAAGTTGCCAGAGTGGAGTTTCCTTTGTACTTTGCAGATTACTTAGACCTCCATAATTTAAAAGATTAGATTTAGACAGAGGAGCAGAGTAGTTTGCTGTATTGCAATATATTTTTGTGTCGAATGTCATTAGCTTTTAAACCTGTTCCTCACAGCATTTTCTGTGTTCTGCTTCCCAGTCTGCTTTTTTCCACCAACATGGGTGCACAACCAATGACACCAATGCCAAGTACAACAGTCGTGCTGCTCAGCTGTACAAGGAGAAGATTAAATCTCTTGCAACACAGGCCACAAGAAAGCACGGTACTGATGTGAGTAGTGTGTGTCCTGAGGCCTGGAGATTCCTGAAAAACTTCACCTTCTTCCCCTCTAAAGTCACTTTAAATTTCCAATCAGTAATACAAAAGATTGTCACTTTCTTCATGAAGCATGTAGTGGTTTTATTCTTGCTTATCTGAAATGGAATATTTAGAGAAGTACAGCATGAAAAATTGTAATAGAATTAACTACAGACTATTTGTGATTTAAGTGAGATTTTTCTTGAACAGGTAAATACGTAATTTTTTGGTTTTTTCCCCTACAAAAATAGTATCTGGGAAATTAGCAAATTATGTAGAACTTGCTACTCTCCGTCAGAAATGCTGAGGCAGTTCATGCCAGCTGTCAAAACATTGTTAGATTGCTGACAGGAGTTAAGCAAAGTATCCAGAATTGATTTCTGAAGTATTTAATAAGTTTGACAACAAGTCTCTTCATACAGAGAAAAGATGTTTGCATTGCTTAATTCAGGTGATTAACATTTTTGACTGGTACACCTGAAGTTGATCAGATGAGTGGAAATTAAAAGCAAGAAGGCTTGATTTTTTTATCTCTTACCTGTGCATCAAAGAGCATGAAATTTAATGGATTATTATTATTCATACTATGGACAATGTAGTTCACATCACCAAGTTCAGAGAATATTTCTTTTGACTTAGTAAATAGCTTAAGATGTAAAATGTGTTCAAGTAAATACAATATACTGTGTGTATCTAAGTTTATGGTAAGTTCCCCAAATGACTCTTTGAGGAACTGTGATTATCTTGCTTCAATTACAGACTCCATCCAATTGTTTGATACTAATTATTTGAAAAATTCATTAGATACTTAGTAAATCTTTTTAGTTGTGCACTGCAAACTTAAATGATTATATGTTATTTAAATTACTGAGGTAAATTATTCAGACAATTGCATTTAGTACCAACCATCCCCTCCCCTGTCAAATGTTAAAAAATTCCTTTTCTGACGTACTGTTAGAGCTGATTGTTGAATGGTGAGGTGAGCTTGTACCTTCAGTGTCCTTTCTGACAGAGGTCGTTATTCCTGCATGGAGCAGGAAAAGCCATGAGAAGAGATTTGCCTGTGAGTAATCTTGGAGTGCAGAGCACAGGTTGGAGTCCTGTCCTGCATTCCTGTGGTGCTTTGGGGCCCCCAGCCCTGAGATCTGGCTTTGCTCGAAGCTCTTGGCTGGTCCACCAGGAACCCATGAAATATGTATGAATTTAATAAAAAAGGGAATTTGATATATTGAACCTTGGATAAGTTCGTAAGGAAAAATTATGGACAATTTAAAAAAAAAAATCAATACATTTTAACCTGAAAACAGAACAGAGTTGTTTGAAGATTAATGCATTTGAAAAATACACATTCGTGCAATTAACCTGTAAAATTCTGTCCCTTAATTTCAGCTGTGGACAGATGGGTGTGGAGTGCCACCTGCATCACCTCACAACAAAGAGGAGGAAGATTTTTTTGCATCCCATGTTTCTACCAAGGTACAAATTACCTAATTCTTGTTTCCTTTCTAAACACTTTTGTTGACTGTGAGGTCTATGGTGAAGATTAAACCCTGAAAGAAAACTTTATTGAGAAAAGGTAGGTCAGAGAGTTAATATTTATCTGCTTTTCCTTCTCTGAGTCTCAGAATTCTTCCTGGATGTGAACCACTTTCTAAGATGATCATTTTAAATGACCCAAATAGTAGCTAAATGTGGAATGTAAATCTATTTTTTTGTAGACATAACAATTCCACTTGGAGCCAGGATCTCTTGCTTGCAAGTGCTCTGATATAAATATACTGTGTTATCCCTTGGGTTTTCAGTCAGCGAAGTGTAACAGTTCTTACAACATTTGTTGTTACCTGGTCACAAACCTGCCTCTTGAGGGGGATGTGGTGGGAAGGACTGAGAGGACTCACCAGGAATGGTGGGAGAACTGCTCACAATCAAAAATGAAGTGTGTAGAAAATTGGAAGTGTAAGAGCTTCTGGTGGGGAGAAGGTGTGGTGATTATATGTAAATAAATGATCCAGCATACAATAAATAAATGTAAAGCACAGTTCAAATGGGTGTTACTGGTTTTGCTGGTAAACGTGTGGTAAACAAAATGCCTGAGAGGGGAAGTAAAAGTTCTCAGGAGTGGATTGAAACCATCTTGTTTTCAGTAAAGGTAGAAATTCCTTGTAATTTTAATAGCTGCCCTTCTGAGTACAGGTTTTAATCCTAAAAGCTGTAATCATAAGAATTCAATATTAATAAACCAGTGATGCTTAGGCAGTCTGTAGCTCAGTGCTCGTACTTATTTGCTGTGTTCTATTTTCTGTGCACTTTTGATTTTGTGGGTTTTTTCCAAGGCAAAGGATGCAGAGTGGGTGTTACCAGAACCAGTTTCTCTCCAGCAGAAAACTTCAGACAACATTCCAGAATCCTGTGAAGGTATGACTGATTCTTTGCTAACAATAAGTTGCATTTTTCTGATACTCTCTTAGTTTAGTCTTTTTTTACCCTGCTTTAATAGTTAAATAACCTAACCATGCCAGTATCACAAGAATTTGGGGTGCCTGCTGCTCTTTTAGTGACTGGGAAAGCTGTGATGGAAATACCACGTTATGGTGCATCTGCCAGGCACTGCCCTGAGTACAGTGAGATGTGTTTTGGTACTTCATGCACTCTAAAGAGCCTTCTGATATTCTTACCCTTGTTATTCCTTATCTTTCAGGACCAGAACATGGACCAAGTGTTGATGGCCTTAACACATCCCCACAGCCTGCATTAGGTAATGAGTGCAAGCAGCAGAAGAGAGCAGCAAGTGTAGGGAACCCAAATATCCCATTGGACAGAGAACGTGTGCCTGGGAGGAGCTGTGGAAATAGATTTTGCTCCCTTTTCAGAAATTTGAACATAAAAACTTGGACTGAAAAAATCCTGTATTGATAATGCAGTAGCTTCAGTGCCCAGGATCTTACACTTAACACTGAGCAGTTCATCATCCTGTGAGTAAGGAAAAAAAGCTGATGGAAACAGAATAGAATAAAGTCCATCAGTGATTTGTCACTTTGAGGCTCGTCCTGCAGGGCCAGGTATCTGAGAATGAAGTGTTGATTCTCAGCAGCACAGGGGTAGTAAAGAAGTGCTGGCTGGGCCTCACTCAGTCCTTTAGCAGGTATGGTCTTCATCACTGTTTTTATTTGGGTTTGGGTTTTTTAGAGCTGGAAACTGCAAAAAAGCTCACTGGATGCACTTCCTGCTTTTCTCATTTGTACCTTTAACACTTGTTCTAAAATAAGTGCTTTTCTTGGTTGATTTGGACATCACAAGTTCTGTCTTAAGGGAAGAATCTCTGTTCTGTGTATGCCCCTTTCCATCCAAATTTCAGCTCAGAGTAGTTTTTCTGTATGCAAAGGCATCCAGCAGGAGCTGTTGATAATGCTTGTGATATTTTAATGATGCAGGTATGTTTTATGTGTGTCACTGGTGGGTTTGAACACAGCCGATGCCTTTCTAGCCAGGAAAAAGCTCATCTTGGAAGTGATACGAGGTCAGGTGAACCTCAAGTCTGATACAGAACAGCAAGTCCTGCTTTCCTGTTCTGTTGACTAGTAGGAATCTGCAACAGATAACTGAGCTGTAATTTTATTTCTGTTGCATATTTTCAGGAGATGCCGATCAAAGGTAGTTCCCCACATTTTCTTGGAGATATTCACAGCTCTGTTCTGTAGCTCAGTGTAGTATCTCAGCCCCTCAGTGTAGAAAGACATTAAAATAAAATGGCAAAAACTATTCTAAGGTTGATACTGTGGAAATTTTCTTCTGCAGTTCCGGAATTAATAAAAATCGTATAAGTAATGTACATTTAATCCTTGCAGAGAACACCACCTTCATAAAAAAGAAGCCAAATCAAGCTAAGAAGGGGGTAAGTGCATATAAACAATGAGTAATTTTAACTGTATTACAGGTCATTTATTTCAGAATAGTTTAAAGGTAGTTTACAGACTTGCTTCTGGTTGGGGTCTTAGCACTTTCTTAGCATCTGCTCTCTGTAAAAGGCACGAAGAGAGTTGAGTGTCTCAGAATGATGGTTCAAGGAGCAGGAAAACGGAGGAAGGCAGCTCAAGTTTTGGATGTGTGGCTCTTGCAACTCAAGAAAACAGCCCTAATAGTCACCCTAATGCCGCCCTAATTATGGGCTATCAGGGTGACAGCATGTTACTCCTTTTAAGTCTGGGCTACTGTGGGACAAAAGATTTTGAAGGTTTATTTGAGCAGATAATTTAGATTAAATCCTATGATCTTGTGCTCCCACTAGAAGGCCCTAATACCCAAGAGGAATTTTTTATTCTGAGTGGTTTGTGCAGATCTGTTCCCTTCCAGTGAGAACAACAGAAGTGGGTTCACAGGTGCAGGTACAGTTTGTGATCTGTGTGTGCATGGCCTGGAGCTTTTACATGAAGGCTTTATAGCAATAAAAGGTGAATATAAAGTCATCGTGAAAGTTACTGTTGCTGCAGGGTTGCAGGTGAGGAATTAAACACAGAGGAGAATAAGAGCAGCAGTTTGAGGGCTGTGCCACCATCTGAGTCAGCACCATTGTATCCATATTTGCAGTATTAAGTGTTTTTTAAATCTGAAAATGGTTCCTTTGCAACAAAATTTATTATATTATTCCTATACAACTGAAGAAACCAAAGTTGTTCCATTTATTATATTTATTTGAGCCTGCCAATCTCTGAAAAATTAAAACTATAGTATTTCCATTTTTCTGTGGGACTTCACTGCAAAGCTAACTAAATTTGTAAGGAGAATTAGCAGCAGAATTTTGAAGTTCAAAGAAGTGTTTTCTCTGCTCCAAGTTTTCCTTGCTGTCTGCACATGCTCCCAGACAGGGTGTAGTGTTTGCTGTTGCTTTCGCATCTGGCTGTTAGGTCAGCTGAGGTGGTTGTCTCAGTTATAATATTGGGGCTTTTGGTTTTTTGTTTTTCAATAATTCCAGCTTGGTGCCAAAAAAGGTGGTTTGGGAGCCCAAAAAGTGAGCAGCCAAAGCTTCAGTGAGATTGAAAAACAAGCACAAGCTGTAGATAAAATGAAGGAACGAGAGGATCTTCATGGCAGTAAGAAAACTGAAAAGGAAGAGCCACTGTAAGTATGAATTAATTATACAGTGGTAAACTATGAAGCCTAATTTAGTGAGCTAATTGACAGCATTTTAAGTACTACCATAGATTAGCATGTGCCAATAAAACTTAAGTTTTTACTTTAAAAAATGCCCAGACAGGTGTGGTTAAGATGAGCCAAGCAGTAATTCCCCCAGTGCCCTTTTTGGCTATTAAATACATGTTTCTACAGTTAATGGTTTACTGTAGAAAATTAAATGTTAAGAAGACTCTTCACACTATTAAGAAGACTCTTGGCTCTTGAATTTTTTTTACCCCGTGCTAGTTACCTAGTTTGTTTTGGTTTGGTGTAGTGAACTCAGTACTGTTGAAAACAGTCTTTCCAAGAGCATGAGGAATATTCAGCTTCACTTGTCCTTACTGGGTAAGAGCAGAGGGAGTTTAAGTATGTCTCAAATTGCCTGATGAAGTTTTCA
Organism: Pachycephala philippinensis; assembly: GCA_013397055.1. NCBI lineage: Eukaryota > Metazoa > Chordata > Aves > Passeriformes > Pachycephala > Pachycephala philippinensis. The sequence goes on along the minus strand of VWZT01011105.1, from coordinate 16,708 downwards.
GCTGATTTATACTGGAATTGCCTTCATTTTCACCAAAACCCTTTGAATAATTCTGTGTGAGGCCTCAAATCTGTTGGTCCACCTTAATAAATACTCAGCCCTAAAGCTCAGAGGGTGCTGTTCCTGGCTCTTTCCACACTCCTCTGCTATGTGCTTTTGGTTTTTAATATTTCATTAGTTGTCATAAAAATTAGATGAATAAATAGTTGGTTAGTGTACATTTCTACTGTTACAGAGCTTAACATCCTCTCAAGTGCTGGAGAATCCTTCCTATAACCTTTTAAGAAATTTTCTGAATTATTACATAATTACAGGATCACTTTTTGCTCCTCCCCTTTCCTTTTGCTCACTTTTATGTTGTCCTTGCAGAAATGAATGTTTTGGTTGAATTTAAAATACCAGTCACAAAGGGATCATTTGAAGTATTTTAACCACAAAATCATGGTTCTTGGTGATTGCCAAAAACTACCAGTGGAGAGACTCTGAAGTAAAAACTAAATAATCAAAAAAAGGGTTGTTCATGTATTATTATTCTTTATCAATATTGTCTTTGATTGTATAATTTAGTTTGGAAGGAAGTCCCCAAGCAGTGTCTTGGGTTTTGTGTCAGAAATGTATGAATCTAAATGGATCCAAGCCAACTTTTATTTAAAGTTCTGCAACCTTTCTGCAGTAGGCAAAACCCTCTAAAAATGCCTGTAAACACGGAGAATGCACATACACTGAGTTTATAGATCCAGTCCCAGTGGAGGCAAAAGAACTGTATTTCCCTGAGAGTATCATATGGGAATTTTAACTGTAGGTGGCAGCAGATACCAAAACGAAAGGAAGGATGAATTCTTCTAAAACTGCATTTGCTTCCAACTAATTTGTGTGGTGGTTTTAATTTTAAAAGCTTGAGTAATAAGCTTTCCTAAATTAATTCAATATGACTTTGTTATGTGGCAGGAATGGAAGTGATTCTTCTGTAGTTTAGTATTTAGAAGGAGGAAGAGATCTGAGACTGGAAACTTTAAGTGTGATTTTAAATTGGTATACAGTTTCCTTATCTTCTGCTGTGCACTGACAAGAATAGATAGCTGAAATTACTTTTAAAAACTTGATCAGTATCCCCATTTGTTTTAATCAACAGCAAATAAGATTTTGATGTTCATAAAATAGATTTCCTGAGACGGGCTGCTAATCTTCCTGCTTAAAGTGCTGGGTAGATGTTAACATTTACTCCTTTCAGCTTTGCAGCACATCTACCAGCAGCATCCTAAATCTCATTTTGCCTTTCTTCTGGTAGTTCATTTGTACTTCATGCCAGTTGAGACTTACGAATTAAAATATTGCTGAGTTGCTCATTAAAATCAATAAAAATTGTATCCCTTTTGACCTGACAAATTAAATTTAAGCAGTATTTCTGCAATTCTGTAATCAAGATGAAAAACCTCAGTATCTGCTGCACTGCTATGACTGGAAAAAATTATTAAGACGGTTTAGAGGTGAGGGATGGATACTTAGCTGGGCCAAGATGTGTCTTAAGGGAAGACATTAGAAAATGCAGTGCTATAATAAATATTGTTAATGTTCTGCTGCTACTCCTGGGCTGATCATTCAGTGTAGCACTGGACATTTCTCTGGTAACTGTGTTTTGTTCCAGTGTATCATCTTTAAGGTTGGCCTACAGAGATCTTGATATTAAAGCAAGAGAAGAAGCAAACCTCTCTGGTAAGAAGAAGGCTGAACTGGAGAGGCTTGGCATGGGATTGGGCAGCAACAGGAGGTATGTGAAGTTCTGGAAACTGTATTTGAAATACTCTGTGTTCTCTGCAGTTATCCCTCATTTTACTCAGGAAATGAAGAAATGGACTAAAGCATGTTATGGAAACTTGAGCAATATCAGCAAAAAATCTTCTCTTTGTCAAGGGGAAGCTTCTGATAGATTTAAGTTTAACCTGCCAGACAGAGGCCAACCTAAATTGTGTTTTCCAGCTGTCAGAATGGGCTTTGTGTTCAGAAGTCCTGTCACTACTTCGGAGAAGGACAGTTTTCCAAAGCTTTCCTGTATTTTAGTTCCTCCTTCCTTAAGTGTGTGTATAGCTTGGGCTTTCTCAGCAAGCTTCAGAAACTAGATTTGGGCTTTCATTTCTTTTTTTCTATTAGGCTGTGAGCTTTGTCATCTCTTTATATGCTGTTTTCTTCCTGTCCCCAGTGGCATTTCTCACTCAGTCACCTCAGATATGCAAACAATAGAGCAGGAAACGCCCACAATTGCAAAGCCGAAGAAGAAGTACATGGATGATGTGGAAGACTCTTACTTCTCTTCTAGCTCAAGGTATTCTGTAAGCTTTTGGTTTTGGATGGACCTAGAAGTGCATGCAGGTTCCATAATAATATGCCCAGTATTTTTGAAAGCTGAGATGTTTGAACCTGTATACAGACCCAGCATGTTTTCAGGGGACATCTGAATCAGGAAAGTTGTGGAAAAGTTGGCTTTGCCTCAATGACAGATGGATTTGTGGAGGATGGCAGGTAGCTTTGTTGGGAAGGTGGTCTGAACTACGTGTTTGTAGGTTTTATCTTGTCCAGAGTCTAGTATCTGCTTGCACAGACAGTTGCCATATAAACTTTTATTTGCTGTATTCCAAATCCGGTGAATTTTTTGTCACAAGGACTTGTGTTCATTCCTTTTTTGTTTCTTTCTTGTGCTGCTGTCTTCAAATTAAACAAGCATTGAAGTCTGATATTAGATATACTACAGTTGCATCATTCTCTGCATGCCAAATGCAAAAACTTCCATCTTTTTGAGGTACTGTGTGTTGGGTGTGTTGTGTAGGTGTCTGCAGTCCTATTTCAGATGCTTTCATTTATCTGAACAGAAAATGTAAGCAAAAAATAATTGAAAAATTTTTTATCAGAGGATGCAGTGCAAATTATAAAATATTGCTCTTGGGACAAGAAAAAGAATTAAATCTTACAGGCACTAATTGCAATGAACCAGCTGTTTCTGGACTGAGAGATATATAAACAGGTGTTGCTTTCATAAACTGCCTTTATTGGATGCGTGCCACAGAAACATGAGAAATTGTACCTAATTGCTTGTAGACAGGCAAATAAAAGCACAAAGGCTTTTATGTCACTACTTTGTAGTGCAGTCACTGCAGCAGAAATACAAATGTGGGTCCAAGGAAAGTGGCAGCAGCCTTGTGAAATAAAACGTAGCATTTCAGTGCTTGCCTTGTTTGTTCCCTGAACAGAACTTTTAGTGCTCTCAAATTATTCATCAGCTACCAGCAGGCAAAGGATGAATTATGGAGGAGGCTCTTTAATGTGTGGTGGTTCAATGATTAGAGGATGAATTGTAACCTGGCTGTTCCCTGCTCCTGTTGTTCTGGTTAGAGCTGGGAGGATCTAATTGGAGTTGGTACAAAAGTTCATTCTCTTTAAAGAAAGAACAGTCAGATTTGGACTTGTTAAGGGTATCATTATCCTTTATTTCAAGCTGCGGCTTTGAAATTGATGCAAAGTAGCTTTAGCATCGTCTTAGTATATGCTCAAAAGCAAAATAATCATACTGGCTATTAGAGTGCTAAGTGAATTAAGCAAGCTAAAGGTCTCAAGGTTTAGACATATAATTGAAGCCTCTGAAAATCCTGAATTTTCATTTTTGCTTTTGCTACAGTTAATAAAATCTTAATTAACGTCACAATGTAAAATTGTATTTTCTGTTAAATGCAGATTTTCTTTCCCTCCCCCACCCCAAATACTGAAATAAATATACTGAAATAAAGGATAATGATACCCAAATAAAAAGCTGCAAAAATCTAAGAGGGAAAGTTAGAGAAAATAAACACTTTTACTCAAATCCATCCGAGCTCACGCAGCCCCTGCCCAGTGCCATGGTTTTGGTGGCCATTGTGAGACTGGAGGGCTTCAAATCCATAAAAATACCTTGATTGTTTGTTATTGTGGCATTTATAAAATTGCTGTGGATTCTTTTGTCTGTCAGGAGAGAGGCTCCTGCTTTTTGCAGAAGTTTATTCCAGAATTGTCTCTCATGTTTTCTATGCTCAGTGCTGAGACTTTGCTGCTGCAGGTGTCACACTTCTCCTAAACTGCAAAAACAAGTGGCCTGACCATTCCTAGCACAAACATGGAGAACATTCTTTTTTAAGAGTATTTTTCACAAAATGCAGGTGCAGACTTTAATATCCTATGTTGTTCTACTGAATGATTCCATTCTCCTATCCCCCTGTGGTTTTGATCATATTTCTCCCCATCCTGGTCATAGCCAAACTTCAGGTAAAGTTCTTCAAGCACAAAGGGAAATCTTAATCTTTGACATTTTAATAATTTTTGGTTGTTTTTTTTTTTTTCCAAATACTTTCCACATATGCTGAGATATGTGTAGGTAATCAAAAGGGGAAAAAAATCAAATAATGTACCAGAACTGACAAACATGCTTCATTTTTTCCCTTTTTCTTTGTTTTGTGTTTTCCCTGCAGTTTTGATGTGCAAGAGAAGATTGTCTTATTAAACTAAGACTCACTTTCAAGAAATATGTTTTTAGCATATTTATATGCTAAATATNAATTAATTTTATTAATTGTAATAAAATGTACTGCAAAACTCACAAGTTCTTAATATTTGGATAAAAAAAAATATACAGAACCAGAAACAAAGGCTTTCCTTCCTGTTCTGAGCTGTTGGATTCAACTGTACAAAGCTGCTGAAGCAGTATTGTGAAATCCACATTTTTCACTGACAACTGTCATTTTGGGGAAAACACACTTGCTAGTGAACATTTATTATAGCAGTCATTATCTAGCAACAAATAAATATATTCCCACTTTTCAATAAGTAACAAAGTTCTGACTTTTCAATAGGTTTTTCTTCTTCTTTTGTTCTAGGTACTATGATTCTGCAGATTTGAGGAGCAGCACTTTCTCTAAATGGGATGACAATTCAGATGCTTTTTGGAAGAAAGAAAATAATAGTAGAGACATTGATATATTGTTAACTTCAAAAAGCACAGGATTTTCAGACAGGTACGCCAAGAAAACCAAACTGATTTTTGTCCAGAAAGCCCAAGTTTGTTAATTTTGAGTCCTGGTCATAGCAGTGGGATTTTCTTCAGTCTATAGAAGGAGAATTTGGCCAGAACTTCCATCAGCAGTCAAGGGATCTCCTGACTGAATTTCAGTTGTAAGCTGAATTTCTTCCTTACATTTTAAGCACTGTCTGTTGTGCTCAGAGCTGTTCAGTCCCTGTACTGGAGGTAATTCCCAAACACTTTCAGCAAAAGAGGAAGTAGATAAAACGTGGGGAGAAACTCAAATATTTGCCCTGTTCTGAGCACGTACCTGCTTTGTTTATTGTGTGATGAATCAAAGGAAACCTGGTTAACGAATGAAAATTTGGGGTGCTCAGACCTGAGGATGAAGGTACTGGAAACACAAACAACAGGTCTGATTGTGATGATAAAAAATATCTTTCTTCTATGACAACTGTATTTTTATCTTTGTAGCCAAGTAGAAAATATAAATATGGGGGGGTGGGGTGGGTTATGTGCTTGGTTGGTGTCTTCTGCTTCTGTTCTTTTTACTTTAAACCATACTTTTCATTAACCTGTAAAATACAGTTTGAGCACTTCAGAGCTTCTTGTTTGATTCCCTTCCTTCTGCCACGATGTGAATGAAGTTTCTCTCCCTGATGCAGTTCCTTTTCCTTCCAGGCCCGCGTCTCGGCGTAAGCCCGAATATGAGCCTTCTGCAAACACAGATGAGGCGCAGAAAAAATTTGGCAATGTCAAAGCCATTTCATCAGACATGTACTTTGGAAGGCAAGATCAGGCTGATGTAAGTAGGTAGCAGTGATAAGGATTTTTAAACGTTAAAATATTCTTTGACTATAAAAATGGTGTTCTTGTGAATAAGAGAGAAGGCAATGAATAGTTAAAATTGGTAGAATTAGTGAACTTATAGAATTATGTCCCCTTGATTATTTGTTTGATAGAAATGTACAAATTCCTGATCATTTAGAATTTAGTTTTAAGGAATTGCAGTTGCACAAACGACCACACCTCCATCATTCCTCTCTTCTGATAGAACTGCTAGACTATGATTCAGCACTTCTGATTTTTGATGGAATCCGGCTTAATTTGTTCTAAATACCCAAACTGATGCCAACAAAGCACTGCTAAAACATCTTCCTGCTCTGTATTTTCTGCATGGAAACATCATTAATGTTGTAAAGCTAACCAAGTAGATAAATTGTTCAGTGAATTGCATGGAGTTGAATCAGCCTAGAAAAAATCAGATTATTATTGTGCTGCATTTTGGAGGTGAGATGCAGATTTTTAATGAAAAATTAACAGTGTAAATAGTAATGTAAAAAATGTAATTACTGTTTGCAGGGAACTTGGAAAAAGTTGACTTAAAAGTGTCTTGTGGTTGGAAGGGTCAGCAGGATGTTAACTGCAGTTCTTTCCCTACCATTTCACATTTTTTAGTTGTTGTTTTTAATGGTGGCATCGTTTTTCAGCAATTTTAGGGTAACTTAACAGCAAGTGGGACCCTTGGTGTTGCAGTGATAAATGTCACTCTTGGGTAACTCAGAAATGCAATGGTGACAAACTCAGTGTAAGTAATGTGAAAACTGTGAAAGAGGCACAACTTGCAGTATGGTCCCCTTCAGTTCTAAATGTCTGTAGTCTCAGATTATCTGACATGACCTCAAAAGGTGGCAGCAAACTGCTAAAATCCTTTTTATTCTCAATTCTTTTCCAGTATGAAGCAAGGGCTCGGCTAGAAAGGCTTTCTGGAAGCACATCCATCAGTTCAGCTGACCTGTTTGAAGACCAGAGAAAACAACAGACAGGTACATATCAACCAGAGCAAGAAACTGCAGCATGTGGGGAATGCAGGCCCTGACTCTGCTTCTAATCACAATTATCACTCTGTTCTGCAAGCAAAATAGCTCAGGCAGGCATGGCAGGTGTAGTCAGTGTTTAAAAATGAACCCCTTAAATTGCAAATTCTGTGTTTTTTGGTTCTGTAAGTTCAATATGTTATACTGGGGGGGTGTTATTTATAACACGACTGTGGTGTAAATAACTTTTATCAGAGGAAAACTAATATATTCCAATGAGGTACCACCTAAATGGACTCTCAGGTAGTTTTTTTGATCAGTTATTGTAAGTAGCTCGTTAACTGTCATAATAGTAGTGGATCTAGGAAAAATCATTCATAAAATGTTAGTGGACTTGAAATTCCCATGTAGTCTGTTGCATGGCATATCCATTCAGGGGGATATTTGCTTCTACCTCTGGCCTTGCAAAATTCTGGCAAAGGAAAATCTTCACTTGGTTTGTCTGTTTCAAAGATTTGTTGGAACAGCTCACACTGGAGAGTGTAGTTCATCAAATCAGAAAGGGAGAAAGATTAGATTGACTGAAAAGAAGCCCCTTAGGGTATTGAAAATGTCTCATGTTTTCTTTCCAACACTTCTTGGATTGTGCAATAATATGCAATAGAAAAGGTGGGAAATACTGGAACATTTTCTAGGCTTAATCAGTTGAATTTCATTCCTTAACTTGTGAAGAAATTGGAAAAATAAGAGTTACTGAAGACCTTGAAATCTATGAGTAATTATTCAAATAGGCTGGAAAAACAAACCGTATGCAGGATCTGATTTTACTTTGGAAAAGTAGGAGGGAAAAACCCCAAAACAAGTGACTTTTTAGTTTTGATCCCCTGAAAGCAAGTTTGAATACACTGACTAGCAGAGAAATAACTCCTGTTGCCAGTTGCTTAAGTAAAACTGGGGTTTAGTAATTTGAAATGTAAAAAAAAAAAAAATGAGGGAAGAAGATATCAAGCAGAAATCACAGTAAGTTGCTTTAGCCACTTGAAAGAGCATTTGCAACATGGTGTCATAAATTCACACTGTATCAAATGTACAGAAACTTCCTTTCCTGCATGTCTCTGTTACAACCCTCACCCCAAAAGCTGACAGTGGCCCTTCCTGGAGAAATGTCACTGCACTGTCAGTTTGTCTGGTGTTGAATTAATGCCCAGACTATCATTAGTTCCACAAAATAAAGGTAACCAGGACACTGTCAACAAAAACACTGCTGCAGTTCTGGGGTCCTTGCCAGGGTAAAACATCCTTTGCATCTAAGGTTGTTTTTATGAGCACTGATGAGATGTCAGGGTAGGACAGTTTGGGGCTGCTTGCTTTCATACAGAATGCTGTAGGAGATTTTTAACCAAAGGCGGGGCTGCAAGAAAAAGCCTTTTTTGCATTATTTCAAACCTGATGCTTATGAAAGTCAAGTGGCTGACTTGGAGGTGCTGATTTGGAAGGAAATCACAAGAAAAGGAGTTGCTTTCCTGCCTCGTTTACAAGAACTTGGGTAATGGTAATTGTTAGCATGTCAATACTTAGCATGCACTTAGTTTAGAGTGCAATTAGAGTAGTTAATTAATTATCTTTGATTTCTGTTACCTTTAGACCTGAACTTTCCATAATAACAGCAGAGCTAATTCTGTCCAAAATACATTGACTTGAAGGAAGGTTGGATTGCTAGCATTGTTCTGGAGTTTTAAAACCTAATTTATTTACATTTACTGTAATTTCTGTGGAATTTTCCAAGCCTCACATGTAGTCAGGCAGAATATGTGTTTATACAGCATGGAAATCACTCCTATGCATGCACACAAATGGGGTTCATCACTTCAGCCACCTCTGACCTGCACTCACCTTTAAATTGCAAGGGGCTAACAGCTGTTGAGGATACAAAACAACATTGTCACAGACTGGAAGTACAGAATAAATCATCTACTATCCAAACATGAATTGCTTAGCTGGGAATACAGAGTGTAGAGGATGACACTCTTGGGTGGAATTATGAAAACCTGACAACAATCCAAAGGAAGTTTGCATTTAAGACATTGAGATCTCTGTCTAGTGCTCCTGGTCATCCACTGTACTTCAGGGAGAAAAAAAAAAGGTTGCTTTTAATATAAAATTCTGTTTTCTCCATGTGTGTGTTCTCCTTTTAGGAAGCTACAATATTACCAATGTCTTGCCTTCAGCTCCTGATATAGCTCAGTTTAAACAAGGAGTGAAATCTGTGGCTGGAAAACTTTCTGTCCTTGCTAATGGGGTCATGACATCTATACAGGTGAGTCAAAATGTCTCAGTCTATAAACTATCAGCTGAAGTCCTTCTGTAGGGATTTAGTACCATGGATCATGCCATTGGATTATCTCTAGGGAGAAAAGAATGAATTTGGTTTTGAGCTCTGTAGATGTCTCAAAGAAGACAGTAAATCTTGATCATTTAAAAATTAAATCTGTATCTGCTAGCTTGCCTTCATTAGGTTATCTTTTTTCTTACAATTAAAACAAAAAATCCCATGATTAAAGTTACTTGTTCTCACTCTGTTTTTAAACCCATCACAGTTCCTAACTCAGAATGGAATAGTTTGGTTGGAAGGGACCTGCAGTGATCATCCAGCCCAGCTCTTGTGTTGGCTCTTTAATTGACCTTTGACCCATGTTTTTGTACAAAATAAGACATCCTGGCCTCAGTGTCCAGCATGTTTCATGCTCCACTCACTTGACAATTCCTGTTTGAGGTCATTGGGAGCTGTCAGGTGTTTGAAAATCAGGCTGATTATCCTGGAATTCAACCCTGAACTCCAGTTCTTGGAAGCACTGGTCAATTTTCTGAGAGTCTTGAAGAATTCAGCTGCTGTTTATTTGCACAAGTGGAAGTAAAACTGATTTATTTCCATGGAAAACCCACTCATGTCTGGTTTGTTATTTGTTTTTACTTTCCTAGGATCGATACGGTTCCTAACTGAAGCTAAAGAAGGATTCCTCTTCAGGCACACAAGTGATCACTCTGCTGATTCAAATGAAGGTTGCCTTAAGACTGATGATGTTTTCACCTGTTTCTTAGTGCAGATTTCTGACTCGGCCTCTTCTTAGTGCTGTTTCATCTTGACAGAGCAGAAATCTTGCAGCAACTTGTTACATTGCATATACTTTTTCTTTTTTCCTCCTTTCCAGTCTTTCTTTCTTAACAACCTTATTGTTAGATAAGCTGGGAGCTTTATTGTATTACTGGTTCTGTCTGTGAGGCAGGAAGGAGAAAGAAGGAGGTGCTGTTTAGTAGACTGTAGCAAAATATACACTTAAACCTGTGCTTGCCAGGAAGTAAAAGCTCTTGAAGTCATAAATTGATGTGCATTAAAATGGTGGGGAATTAGTGGTTTAAAACAATATTCCAGCTCGAAGGTTCTGTGCTTAGATGTGAAGTGTGGAGAAGTCAAAACGTGATAATACTGAATAGTGGATTTCACCTTGTTGTGGGAACAGTCTATTTATTCCTAGTTTTGAAAGTTACAAAAAAAATTGCAATATAGAATCCTTAAGTGCTTTTAAAAATTCTGTATTGTGTACAAAATTGAAAAAAAAACCTTGAAATATACTAAGGGCCTAATAGAGTAGTTAATTAAATACTTGTTAAAATGTTCAGCACAATCTTAGATTTTTGGTAAATTATCAATTATTGAGTAAGAAAATAGTGGGGCTGTGTTTTAGACAGTCTAGAATTTATTGGTGATGACGGACTGCATAAAAATTACTATGATCTTAAAGAAAAAACTTTACAACCAAGAATGAATTCAAGTTAATTCTGTTCTGTAATTTTCTTAATTCAAATTTGTAAATTGCTGATATCTAATAAAAACAATTGATATAAATTCAGTTTTAAATTCAATTTCTATGTGTGGTCACCAGTCTCCAGCTTTCTAAGTACTGTCATCTGTATTTTGTCTATACAGTGGTCTGGTAAAATTAGCCTTGAGTTTCAGGTAGTGAAACTTGTTTTCTTATTAAATTGCTGTAGTGATTTAGAAATCTAAACACTAAGGTTGGGGTAGAAAATAAACTACTGAACTGAGATACTGTGTTAAATACAGTTAACAGTGTAGCTGTAGTTGGGGTTTAATTTCTACCTGCCTCATATCTAATTCTCACTTGTTCCCTGGGAGCAGAGCCTGACCCACCCCAGCTGCCCCCTCGTGTCAGGGAGTTGTGGAGAGCCAGCAGGACCCCCCTGAGCCTCCTTTTCTCCAGGCTGAGCCCCCCCAGCTGCTCCTGGTGTTCCAGCAGGGAATTATTGTTTTACAAACAGAAACTATTCCAGGGAGCAGCACTGACAAGGTTGGGAGCTGCTGCTTCACCACACGGTGTCAGCAAAAGCTGGGTTCAGCCTTCTGGCAATAGAAGCAGACATTCCTCACCCTACTGGAGCTGATTTGTCCCTTCCCTGCTCTGCTCTCACAAACCCTTCACCCCCTCTGCCAAACTCAGCTCTGCTGCAGATCTGCAAGAGAACAGCAGTTTGTTCACAGGGGGCTTCTCCTAACACACATTTCCCGTTACTTACCCAGAGCAACCCAAGTGCTTATTTTCCACTCCTAAAGCGTGGCCAAAGCATGGCCACGCATAATTAACAATACAAAATGTTCCCAGTGTACCAACAGAAACACCACCAGATGTAATATATGCTTCTTCAGACAACTAATTCAATTAACTACTGCACACTTGGCTTGCTTGGTGTGGGAGGGCCAATACAGCTTCTGGATCTGTAAGTACCCAATTTTGCTCCACAAAGCCAAATAAAAATAATCACAAGAACTGATACCATAAACTAGAAAAACGCTTGTGTGCCTTTGAACATCGAGCCCTAAAAGGGCTCAAACAGGCATTAAAATAGAAAACACAGATAAGATTACAAGTAAGTAATGGATTTTCAACTAAACCACTACACAAAAGCACCACACACTAGACAAACCTTCCAACAGAAGTGTCATTCTGGAAAGTGGGTTCTTCAATTCTCTTTGTCTCATCCAAAGCCTCTCTCCATCCTCAGGGGTCACTGCACTCACTCCAGGGTACTTGGCAGGAAAAAGGAGCAAGTGGAGACTTTGTGGCTTCCCTGGGATCTTTTCCCCTTTGACTGCTGTGGGCAGTGACCAGTGACTGGGAAATGCTCTCTGGGAACCCAGGGCAAACCAGAGCCTCCGAGTGCAGCACAGATCCACCTGCAAGGGGAAGGATTGTTACCTGTCCCCAGGATCCCCATGGCAATATTCCAACCACAGCAGCAGCAATTGCCAGTCTGGGTAGGCAGAGCACAGCATCGACCAAGATCTCCCTGGCAAGCATAGGATGGACCAACTTCCAAAGAAAGGAAGGGCTGCTTGAAAGGGCAGGACAGGATTGTACCGGGACAGAAGCAGAGGAGGAACCCAGGAGGCTGTTACACCCCTGCAGCACAGCTGGAGAACCTCTCCACGCTGGAATTGTGACCATTGACATCCCTGAAAACCCACCATCCTATGGCACCAGAACAGCTGGAACAGCGATCCATGTCTGCCTTGTACCTTACAGAGATGAGAACAGCATCTGGTTATCTTTTCCCTAAGAAAAAAAGTGAAAATATAAACATCAGCTTGCTGTTTTGGAGGTGGGTTAAGCCTGAAAGTGTCATAGCCGATCTCAGCATCTCTTAGAAACTCTCATTCCCTTTCAAGCTGAAAAACTGTGCACAAAAAAGACACCTCAAGACAAGACACGATTTGGAGCAAACTAATTTCTTCTGTCTCCCTCATAAAATTGTGTGCAGTTTGTAGTTCCTGAACCACTTCTGAAAGTTAGACCAAATCTATTTAATTACTTTGCTTACATTCATTATGTCATGAATTACAACAAGTTTAATTATTCTTGAGGCTTCCAGCTAATTCAGTTGACATTTTCCTTTACAGGGTTTTGGAAATAAGCCCATCATTTCCAAGAAGCGCTCAAGTCTTTTGATAATGGTCTGGGATTTTTCCCCTGTGTATTCTAAAGTAAGTTTAAATTTAAAGACAAAAAATTAATATTTACTTGAAATCTGAAAAATAGAGACAGAAGAGAGAAAAGTTTTATTAATGGTGAAATACTCAATTTTTTTAAAACAAGCAGTACCACAGGTTATGGTGCATTCTAAGATCCATTAATGTGTTTATTTATATGAGGAAAGGCCACAGAGATTTCCCAGTCTCTGACGTACCTGACGTGCTCCACAGCCAGAAGGGCACAACTACAAGGAGTCTGCAGCTCCGTTGGAGTTGCCAATGTCATTCAGGTTTGGAACCTTGAGCCTTGAGTGAGAGCATCAGCTCAGAAAACAGTTCATCAGGTCACAAATACCTGGAGGGACATTTAATGGTTGGTATGACATTTACTATGTTGGTGTCAGTAAAGCAGCTACAGAGCATTCAATACTTTAAGGAAAATGAACAAAACTCTGCCAGTTGCAGCATGTGCGCTCTCTGTTTACTCTCTGACAGAAGAGGGCTCTAAATCAGACCTAGAGCAAAAACCCCACAGATTCCTGGAACTTCCAGAGGTTGGTTTGTTTGCCCAAGAAATCCTGAGTTAGGTATAAATCTGGATTTCCCTACTTCCCTGGTACCAAACGTCAGGGAGGGAGAATATCCCAGTTCACATTTCCCCAGCCCATCTCCAGGTGTCACCCCCAGCCCTCCCAAGGGCTCCCAATTCCCAGTGCAGAACAGAACCAACCCCCAGCCTTCAGCTCCTCATTCCTGGGAGTTGTGTGGCACTTCCAGAAGCACTTCATGGCCTGGAGCAAACTGCCCAAACAGAATTCCAGGCCTAAACATTTTAATTCCTGCAATTTAAGACAAACTAACATTGCCCAAGTATTGACATTTCCAATAGAAAACTTAAAGGACCAAGTTCTGGCTGAACTGTATTTACTGTCCAAGTGCAGCAACTTTGCTGTGCATCACTCTTAAATTGCCTGGAATGAGCTGGGTAAAACAGCCTGGAAACCATGAAAAACTACTGAGATTGTTATCCCAATACTGCTCCCAGAAAGGGCTCCCCTCCTTTAGGGGATCTCCTTTAGTACCTGTGCCCCCATGGATTCCCCCATGAACTGAAGAGAAAAATCAAAGAGAACAAGTCCCTCCTCTAACAAGGAAGATACAAAGAGACAGGACAGCACTGATACAAAGAGCTGAGGGAACACATCCCTCAAGTTGCCACATTCCAGACCCATTTTCCTATAAGATGCCAATGGAAGTAGAATTTTTATCTCAAACTTGCAGAATCAAACTTCTCCTTAAATAGCCAAATAACACAGTTCCCAGGACATCTGTCAGGCAATAGAAGTGTTCTGCCAGTGGGCAGGGGCAGCACCAAAGACACAGACACCAACCTCAGGAATTGTCATTTACTACAGCTCAAAGCAGCGAAGAATCACACAAGGAGAAGCTCAGCAGTGCACCTCATCAATGCTACCAAAGATTGCCTACAGGGACTGAGATCCAGCACCAGTGACCCTGAGACTTCACCATCCTCCAGAGCCGCAGAGCAGCTGGGGACCCCTGTCCCAGCCAAGCACTGGAGAGCCCCTCCCAGAACTGGGAATTCCAACGGGTGCGTCCACCCGCAGGCAAAGAGGCTGGGACTGTGCTGGGACCGGGAGAGGGTGCAATACACAAACTCACACAACTTCCAGTGCAGGAACATCTGGGGTCAGCCTCCTCCTGGCTTCCTCCCAAAGCCTGGCCAGGGCTCAAGGAGCAACCCACGGAGTTGCCTTGGACCATGGACCTCCCAACAAGGCCACAGGTTTCATTTCATGGCCTTGTCCTGTTTCTAAATACAGAAGGGTAAATCCAGGTTTTGGTAATGAGCAGAGACCTAGATCCTAACAGCAATGATCCTGTGTATTTCATTACTGAGGGGATACAAACACAACATCTGGTTTGAAGGTTCACCCAAAGGTCAACTTTGGCTCAAGGCTGCTGTTAGGCCTCAGTACCTCCGTAAGTCACGAGCTGTTTGAACCTCTGCAGAAAGCTTGCTCACACCTGCTGTGGAACCACCCTTCAGGCAGCATTTCCTCTGCCCATTCCAGAGGCTAATTAGCCTGCCATAAACGAGTAACTACTGATCCTGGAATTACAGAAGGCAGGGAGGGGAAGGATGCTTTTACTTCCATCCAGAAAGTCAAAGGATATCAAAAAACCATTAAGTGAACACCTGAGCAATTTCCTAAGCAGAACCAGGAAATAAGATGCCAGTCACTCCTGACTTCCAGAGCTCCCGGCACTGCCTTTGCACTCAACTTTAGTCCTTGTCTCAAACAGCAAGGCAATACAAGGGACAGAAATCCAGGCTCCTGCTGCTGCTGGAAGGAGGTACCAAACAGCACTGTTCTGGTTGAACACAGCAGCAAAACCAGTATATGTCCTTCCTTGGGCAAAACTCGAGCTACTGAACAGCCAGCAACACAGGACAATCCTGCCTTTCCACTGGAGGATATTGATCCAGCTCTACTGACGTGGACATTTGGGACAGGAATCTCTAACACCTTGTGGAATCAAATCACATCCCCAGATGTTTCCCTGCTTGTGTCCTTAAAGTCCTCACTTACCTTTTAGTCTTCTACTGAGTGTTTGCAGATGCTTTGCTTCCATCCAAAGTATTAACATCAGCATATTTCTATGTTTCAACAAATCTCTCATCAAGTCATCTTCGTAACACCTTCCACGTGAGGTTTTTGTGTAAAAACCCATGAGGTTTCTGTGTAAAAACCCCATGTTTTCCTATTCAGACGAATTTGAAAATTAGATAATGAAATTCATGATCTCACAGGGACTCACAGAAATTCGCCCAACACCATTTGCTGCTTCTCTCTCTGCTGGGGCACCAACAAGTTCTGGCTCAGTTCTTGTTCCATGCTTGCCAGTGACCTCCAGAGAAAAAGGTACAGTTATTGCAATTAATTATCACCACAGGCTTTGGGTTCACAGCTGGGTTACATTTCTATTATATTCTGTAAATATAAGGAGACAGCCATCAACCTACTGGAGCTGATTTGTCCCTTCCCTGCTCTGCTCTCACAAACCCTTCACCCCCTCTGCCAAACTCAGCTCTGCTGCAGATCTGCAAGAGAACAGCAGTTTGTTCACAGGGGGCTTCTCCTAACACACATTTCCCATCACGTGTCCAGAGCAATCCAAGTGCTTATTTTACATCTCCACAAGTGTGGCCAAAGCCCCAGGTACACAGGAACACCAAATTTTAACCGTGTACCAATAGAAGCACCAAGAGATTTAAGACATTATTTTTCAGACAACAACTAATCCAATTAACTACGTGCACTTGGATTGCTTGGTGTGGGAGGGTCCACAGAGCTTCTGTGTATCCTTAAGTACAAAGCATTAAAAGAAAATTAATTTTTTCCACAAAAGGAAAAAAAATCATAAAAAATGATGCCATACACTAGAAAATGCCTTTGTAATTTTGAGCTTAGTGTCCTACAACTCAAACATCCATTAAAAATAGAAAACACACATGAAATGGACAAAAGCACCAAATACTAGACAAACCTTCCAACAGAAGTGTCATTCTGGAAAATGGGTTCTCCAATTCTCTTCGCCTCATCCAAAGCCTCTCTCCATCCTCAGGGGTCACTGCACTCACTCCAGGGTACTTGGCAGGAAAAAGGAGCACGTGGAGACTTTGTGGCTTCCCTGGGATCTTTTTTCCTTTGACCGCCGCGGCCAGTGACCAACGACTGGGAAATGGTCTCTGGGAACCCAGTGTGAGGTACAGGGAGCAGG